>BSBN01000189.1:3000000-3535935 GCA_027924645.1 Cunninghamia lanceolata | reverse complement strand
TCAAGTCTCATGAATATGGAAATCTCTTTATTAAGATGCATAGAGTGAATAGCCTTTTGGACAATCACAATCCCATCAAGAATTTGACAACCTTGAACAAAGCCTACTTGTTCTAGAGAAATAATGGAGGGTGTGATATGTTTTAGCCTCTCAACTATGTTATTAGAGATCTTGTACACAACATTATAGAGATTTATAAGATGAACATCTAATAAAGTAGTGACCTAATATTTCATAGGAATCAAGGATAAGAAGTTATTGAGAGCTTTTAACATTTTCTTGGAAGTACAAAGCTCTTCAAAAGATGTGAGGATGTCTTTTATGACAATATTCGAAAAAGTTTGAAAAAATTCAATAGGGAACCCATCCAGATTAGGGGCTTTATCCTTTTTCATCGCAAAGGCCACATGTTCAAGATATTCCAAAGATATAGGCTTATTAAGAGAATAATTGTCTAGGAGGTGTTGATACGAGGAATGTAACTCAAGTTGGCACATCTATTCTCAATTGAGAGATCATTAAAAGATTTGAAAAGATCATGGAAGTGAGAGATAGCCATTAGTTGAATAGCTTCAAAAGAATCAGTCTGTTGACCATTCTCATTTCTAATTTCTTTGTAGATATTAAAATGTTTTTGTGCAATGATAGAATGATGGAAAAAGGAAGAGTTTCTATCTCTAGCTTGTAACCACTTAGCTTGGTATTTTTGTCTCCACATAATTTCTTCTTTAAGTTCTATTTTTTATACCTCATTTTTTAGTTTAAATTCTTGGGCTAAGATTGTTGTCAATCAAGATATGCACCCTGCTAAGCTCACAGAAGACTTAGCTACCTGTTGAGACATGAAAATACTCTCAGGATGTGGGTTTCCTATAGCAAGAGTGAATCTCTAGAGTGAGCTGGTTCTCCTTATGATCTTTCTAAACTAATCACTTGTCTGAGAAAAGGGATGAGGAATAACTGGAATGAAATTCTATTTTATCTAAAGATGATCTAAAAATCTAAAATTTTACCCACAAACAACTCTCAAGCCTATAACCTTCTCAGTTTCACCTAAGTCCAACAATCTAAAAGTACTTTGTATGAAGGTTTAATTAAAACACAACACACAACTTGGATTAGATGGGCAATGGCTACACCGATTTCAATAACATCAAGACATAATGAGAGGATTAGATATCATAATCATAGTGAAAACATCAAATCAAAGTTCTAAAAGAGGTAACAAATGTGAAACAAGAATGCTTCGCTGTATTGAACTAAAAGGGGTACATCTAACTCTGAAAAATATGAGCCAAGATCAGTTTACAAACTCTCTGCCTGTGCTCAAGAGAGAAAAAACAAAGATATCAACCCCAAAAAACTAAGTCTTTCTCCCCTATTTATAACTCCAAAAATCTCCCAAGGAAAAAGCTGAGAAATCTTCCTAGAATAGCAAATTTGATCCATTTTCAAGCTCCACTAAAAAGCTAAAAATAAAGCTTTCAAATCACCTCCAATTTGTATATGAAAGCTACCAAAATCTTCCTCAAGGTAGACCTCACCAAAAATCTGTTTTAAAACAAGCTTTATTTGCTCAATAAAAGCTCAATTTTTTTTTATTGTCCTCATTTGCCTCAAAATAAAGCAAATCAGAAAAAAGATATTTGATTTACTTTAATAGTTTTAACTGCATAAAATGATGAAATATTAAAAGCAATTTATAAAGAACATTGCTTTAATATTTGTCTTACAATAGGTCCTATAGCTTTTCCTTCTGATTTGCCTAATCTTACCTCTTTTGATTTTCTTTTACAAAATAATAATACAAGGCTTATTTTTGTCCATATCTTCCCAAAAGGAAGCAAACTCAAAAAAAGAAAGATATTGTTTAATTTACTTTGTTTTAACTGCATAAATAATGAATATTTATAAGCAATTTATAGGATATTGCTTTAAATATCATTTTACAATAATTTTTTGCAGCTTCAAATTTGCAAAATAGAAGAGGGCCCACTGTTGTGAAGATTCCTTGAAAATTACAAATTGGGTAGGGGAGAAATTTAAAGAGTTTTTGTGCTTTATAATCTTCTCATTTCTATCCAAAAATCTTAAAAATCTAGATCATAGTTTTTGAGATATGATTAAAACACGCAACTGCTATCTTCATTTTGCTGTGTATTGTGCCTCTGACTGCTCCTCAAAAACTACAATTGGGTAGGTGAGAGATTTAAAGGGTTTTTCATCTTATTGTCATCTAATTTATATCCAAAAATCTCAAGAACCCAGATCATATATTTTGAGATATGATCGAAACACGTGACAACTATTTTTATTTTGTAGGGTCTTTATGTGACACTGCTACTCTTTCAGACTCTTTCTACAATCCTCTTAAGACTTGGGGCAGCATGCTGAGGTCAACCCTTGTGGGAGCCCATTTTTGAACCACATGCTATGATGTTTTCATAAATGAATCAACAACAAGATTTCACCTATACCTGCACATGAAACAAATAGATTAGAATAAAACAATGAAGTTCCATGGTTGTTTCTTTCTCAGTTCCTTTTGCATGTGGATGATGTTTATTGATCAGTGCATTATAAGCAAAGTGTTATGCCTCTTCTGATAGAACATAGAGATCTCATAACTGGACCTTTAATAGGACCGTCCCACATTTTACAGTTCATGTTGAAGATCGAGAGCAGAACAAAAGACAACTTCGAAGATTGAAGACCTTCAAGGCAATGATGACTATGACCTTCTCTTTCTTATCCTTAGACGCATAGCATTTTCTTTATACTTGCATTTGTTCAGCTATACCCACGACTTGTGTGGGACATTCATTCAATGCAATGTTTATCGTTTTATGTATTTCAATTTGTAAATGAATAATCATTGTAGTGAATGAAATACTTATCTCTCCTGTGAATGTTCTACAATGCAATGAATGATCTAAAAACTTTTCTTTTCTTGAACAACATGTAACTGAACTGCAATATCTATGAAACACAATAACTATACAAATAACTTATAACAGAAGAATGTTAACTTTCAACCTAAAAATAAATTTGTTACACTAGCTGTGCCAATTTTTGAGCTGTGGTGAAAAAATGGTAACATTTCTGGCAACTTTTTCTATATGCTTGCCTGCTAAGCATCGGATCAGTTGCCTTGAATATCCATTGGGCATTGAGTCATACTCTGCTCTTTCTCAAACTCAAAAAACACTACAATTCATCTCTCCAAACAGTTCAAACAACAACAGAAAATTGAAAACAAACTAAACTGAAAGCAACCTACCAGGCCCTAATGAGCAAAAGAACTTGTGCAGCAGCACCTAGGGAAACAAACACTGACTGAAAGTAAATGTGCACTGAGTACTTATTAACTGCAACTCTACTCTACTATATACAAAGGTAGTACTTATCCTCAGAGGCAATGCTTGAGGTGGATCCCATTAACTGGGATATATAGCACCTCTCCACTCAACTTAGACAGCTGAAATACATTATTTTCTTTGCACTCTGTGATAACATAAGGCCCATCCCAAATTGTATCAAATTTGGAATGCTTTCCAGGTTTGCTTCTCAGTTCATTCCATTTGAACACCAAATCACCAACAATAAAGCTCCTCGGTCTTGCCCTCTTATCAAAAGCATTCTTCATTTGAGCTTGATGTATATCAAGCTTCTTCAAGGCCTCTTTCTTGATTTCTTCTAATTCCATAAGCTGAGCTAGCCTGACTAGTAAAGGCTGTTCCTCTAGCAGCTCAAGCTCTTTGATGAAAGTCAAAGTTGGTAATTCAACTGAAACATGTAATCTAGCCTCCTTACCATAAGTAAGTACATATGGAGAACAACCGGTAGCTCTCTTGGGTGTAATTCTGTTAGCCCAAAGAGCCAACTTCAACTTCTCGTTCCATGTTCTCTGGTTGTCTTCAATAGTCTTCTTGACGATCCTTATCAGATTTTTGTTGGTAGATTCGGCCTGCCCATTACCTTGTGAGTAATAGTTAGAAGAAGTATTCAAAAAGATATTATTTTTGACAGACCAATCTAAAATTCTCAATCCAATGAAAGCTAAACCATTATCTAAGATGATTGAATCTGGTGTACTGAATCTTGATACTAGATCTTGATAGAAACTTAGAACAATAGATTCGTTTGCTTCTTTTAAGGCAATAGCCTTGGTCCACTTGGTGAAATAGTCTATGGCAGTCAAGATCCACTTGTGGCCTACACTTGAAGGTGAGTTTATTGGTATTTAAAAATATAGACCCCATTTTGCAAATGGTTGTTCAACTTTAATAGGATGCAAAGGTAAGGTAGCAAGCCTTTGTTTATCGACAAATAATGAACACTTCTCACATCTTCTCACCCAAGCAAAAGAATCCTTAAACAAGTCAGGCCAGTAATAACCAGCCTGCATAATCTTCAAAGAAGTTGTTTTAGCTACAAAGTGACCTCCTGAAGGTCCATTGTGAAACTTCTCTAACAACTTGTCAACTTGATCAGGTCTAACACATCTCAGAAATACACCATTAAAGCCTCTCATATACAAAATACCATCAATGATAGCATAAGGAGTAGCTTGTAACCTGAAATACCTTCTTTCTGCTCTATCCAAACCTTCGGGGCATTGACCAGACTATAACAATGCATCATCTGCTGCACCTAGCTGTTTGTAGGAGTTGGTACAGTGGCTAGTACATTATTATTCAGTACTGTTTCTATGTCCTCGTCATGTTTTTGACTATGTTCTTCACTTTCAGCAAGCTACTCGCATAAGCCCTTGCCTCTAATCAGTTTGGTCACTTTGATATCAACATCAAATTTCATAACTCTGGTTATCCAACCAGCCCTCTTATCATTTATATCTTTGTTTAATAAGAAACTCTTGATAGTGGGGTGAGCAACCATTAGGTGAATTCTGTTATTAGACAGTATGTGTCTAAATTTCTTGAGGCTTTTAACAATAGCAAAAACATATTTTTCCATAAAAGAGTACTTTACCTCATAGTCATGCAGTACCTGGCTGAAAAATGCCACTAGCTGCTCCAAACCTTCATCATTTTGTTGACATAGCATTGTTGAGATGGTGTCAGCTCCTCCAAAAGCATATAAAATAAAATCCCTCTCATAGTTAGGATTAATGAGGGTAGGGGCAGCAACAAGGGCTTCCTTAATCTGCTCGAAGATTCCTTTTCCCTCCTTAGTCTAGATGAATGGCACATTCTTCTTCAACATGGTAGTGAGAGGTTGTAACAAATCTGCAATGTTTGGAATAAATCTTCTCACGAAATTAATTCTGCCAAGAAAGCTCTGCTTGAGCCTTTCTTATGTGCAAGCAGTGATAAATCTAGAATGGTTGAAACTCACTCAGGGTCAATAGAAATACCTTGCTTTGAAACAATATGGCCGAGAAGTTTACCTTCATGAACTGAAAATATGCACTTCTTGGGGTTCAATGAAACTCCAAACTCTCTACACCTCTAGAAAATTTGCTTCAAGTGGTCAAAGTGATCATTAGCATCTTTGGAAAAAATAGTTATGTCATCTAAATACACCAACACTATTCTGTTCATAAGGCCATGGAAGGCCATGTCCATTGCCCTCTGAAAGGTTGCCCCGACATTGGACAAACCAAATGGCATTTTTTGATGGGCCATAGTACCACACTTAGTCATGAATGCAGTTTTATATTGGTCCTCTTCTTTGACCAGAATTTGGTTATAACCTAAGTAACCATCTAACAAGGAATATCTATCAGAACCTGAAACAATTTGCAATATATTTTCCATGGAAGGAAGAGGGTAGTGGTCTTTCAATGAAGGTTGATTTAGATCACAAAAATTGACACAAAGTTGGATATCCCCATTCTTTTTTTTGACTTGGATCAAATTGGAAGCCTAGGAGGTGTGCTTTATTAGGAATATGATATTGCTCTCAATCAGTTTATTCAACTCAACCCCCATTAAATGCTCAAGTTTTGGATTGAGAGGTCTCTATTTCTACCTAACAGGCTTGGCATTAGGCTCTAATTCAATGGCATGATGGGCCAAACCAGGATCAAACCCTCTTAACTCTTTATCTCCCATGCAAAAACATCAAAAAATTCTTGACATAATTGAACAAACGACTGCTATTCTTCTTTAGTACATACCTTTCCAAGTTTCAATAGCTTGTCCTTGAAAATTTCTATGGTTTCATAATATTCTTGCTTGACTGCCATGCTGCACTTGTCCTTTCTAAATTGATCATCTGTGTTAAACACTGATTAAAGTGTCACCACTCCTTTGGACAGCTTGTTGGATTTTAGTTGTACAATCTGATCTTGAAATTGCTATTGATAGTTATGTTGATTATTAGTTGCAAATTTAGATTTTGCACTCAAAAACTTAATATTTGCTCATCACTATCAAACACTTGCTAGGAAACACTGTTATCAGGTACAAAATGTCTAACAACTATCTTGACATATGGCTGTACCTCAATATTCTGAATCTAATCAAGAATCTCAAATTGAGATCCCAAGGCTGCAAGCTTATCTGCATACTTATTTTAGTTTTTGGGAATCAAAAATAGATTAAATGCATCAAAAAATTCAATTGAATCCCACACTCTATGCTTGTATTTTTTGAGTAGGTTATTTTTAGTAACATTCAGATTCCTAACCTGATTAATGATTAATTCAAAATCACAATAAACTTGGACAAATTTGATATCCTTTTTTTGGGCCCACTCTAAACCATGGATCAGGGCCTCATACTCAGCCACATTGTTTGTGTAGCTGAAAGTGAACCTCAAGGCTGCATAGTACTTGTCCCCTTAAGGTGAAATCAACATATTACCTCCACCGGCACCTATTTTGGTCCTTGATCCATCAAAGTACAGTTTCCAAAGCTGGTCTTCTTGCCGTTCCAATTGACTCTGGTCCTTAATCAGATTAGGAATCACTGCATCAGGTTCTTGTATCATATAGATGCCCAATCCTATCTCATCCGTGTGACAGAAAGGGTCACTTTCATGATCTTTAGCTGCCTAATCATCTAAGTTTATGTTTTCTATAGGTGCATTGGGATCTAGGCTCATGGGTTCATTCTGTTGCCCATGAGTGATGCATTTATTAGGCTGGGAACATAGGGCTCAACATGGTCTTTTGCAAGTGGTTCAGATTGTATGGTTACTTTTGTACCATATCTTGTTCTAAAAAATAGGTGAGACCAATCGGAAGACAAGAAACCATCTAATTTGGCTATGAACTCCCTAGAAAGGCATAATACAAAGTTAGGTGGTAGATCAATAATGTAAATGTCTTGATGGATTGCAAAATTAGGACAAACATGTAGTGTAAGTGGCAGATTTTTGATTATTCCTGTAGTACTAAGTGCAAACCCGTCTAACTGGACTACTCCTTTTGCAAGGGCCTCATAAACCAATCCTAGTGAATCAGCTAGACTTTTGGGCATGACTGAACTACTTGCTCCTAAGTCTATCATATAGTTATGAATAAGTTTATCACCAATAATGAGACTTAGGTAGAAAGGAGGAGGTTTTACCTCATTTGTTGACTATCCACTCTTGATTTTTGGGCTATTGGCAAATACAACTTTGGCCTTTTCTTGACTGGAACATTTAGAAATTGAAAGTTCAGCCAAGGCCTCTTGAAACAAATTGTTTTGGCCAGGAATGCGCAATGCATCCATAACTGGCATGCTCACTGTAGCTTTCTTAAGATGGTCAACTATGTTGAAAGAAACAAGATTTACCTTTTGCTATCCTTTTACAATAGCAACATCAATCTGCCTTTGTGAAGACTGCTATTGTACTTTGGGTTGATCCTTTACTGGTATAGTTTGATCCCTTTGTAGAATTTGCACTTTCAGCTGTGATATAGGGGTAGTTTGTGATGGAAAGGCTTGATTTTTATCCTTCATAGGCTGCTGTTGTACCACTGTAGCTTGCTGATTAATATTTGTAGCTCTCTGTTTTGATCTCAAATTGGCTAAAACATGTGTACTTTACTGATATTGGCCTTGTGGGTAACTTATATCGTAGAAATTAGATTCTTGCTAGTTCATTAAGGCCACATCAACATTATTTTGTTGAGCTGAAACTTCATCAGAGACACCTTCCAAACTTGCATAACTGTTCTGAACCATGAGTGCGTAATTTCTTACTCCATTTGTGCACGTAGCTTGATTATGCAGTTGGTGACATGGATAACACTAGTCACTATCTTGAGCTAAGTTATTCTGTGTGGGTATAATCTCCCTTGAGGTACTGGTAGTATTTGGGTTGTAAGACTGGAAAGGTCGAGGGTTGTAGTTTCTTCTTTGACCCTGAGGATCAACTTGAAACAACTGCCTATATTGCTGAATGCACTGATACGGGGCTTGGTAAGGCTTAGTTTCTTGACCAATCTGCTTTTTAATATTAACAAATTCATTGCCAAAGGTTTTGCCCATGGACTGAATCATGCCTTTCAACTCTTGGATTTCTTGGAGGTGAGCTGGGGTATGGTTTTCTTGGGCTGCAAGTTGATGGGTTATTACTAGAATAGCTGGGACAGCAGCCCGAGGAGGCATTGCTATTGGCACAGATGACTAGATTTCTGGGAAAATGGGTAAGGGAGGCCTCGGGGTTATCTTCCCTGCTTGGATAAGGCAGTTTTCTACTCTAACAACAATCTCAAAAGAATCTAGAAAGGTGGTCCCTCCCATAGACTGGATCATTACACAAATTTCACTATTCAAAGCTTTAAGATAAAACAAAAATGCATGCCTTGGTAGGGGTTTTACCATTGTGGGGATTCTATCCTAAGTTCTCTAAAATTGGTAGTTGAAATCTACCATGTGTTTATGGGGTGCCCTTTTGATGGTGCTCAATTGCTCTAGCAATGAGAGATGATCAGATTTGTCTTCGATGTGTTTGTGCAAGCCATCTCCCAGTAGATCCCACGATGTTATTGAATTTTTAGTAAGTCTTCTGAACCATTGCAAGGCTTTCCCTTTTAATGATGTAGCCAAAAGTTTGAATGCCACATTTCTTGGGTGACATTGTGTATAGAACAAAGGGTTGCCACATCTTGAATGTGCTTAGCAGCTGTAGTATGGTCTTCTTCGGTAAAATATGATAGTCCTTTAATGGATGCAACTAGAATATCATCACACTGAGCAAGTTGCAATGGGCTGCCTCCATTAAAGGTGACAAATGTGTACTACCTAGCCATTATGGGTATTTGAACTATCAGCACCAGACTTCTACTTCTTCATGTTGAAGTTGGAGGTGTTGATTTTAATCTCCTCGCTGAATCGGCTATTCTGCTTGTTGATCTACCTCTTCTTCTTGGTGGGGACAATTGTAAATACTCAAAAGGATTAGAACTAGATCTGGTTTTCATAAGCTGATAACACTAATTTGCATGCAAGACCAGAGATAATGAGTCACTAGGTATATTGTGAAAGCCTCTAAAGGCTGGAATGCTACTGCATATACCAGAACAACAACTGTGAGGGTTTAGAACTTCTTTGAAATCACTTTCAAGGTCCCATCGGGTGTGCCAAAAACTATTGTCAATCAAGATATGCACCCTGCTAAGCTCATAGAAGACTTAGCTACCTATTGACATATGGAAACACTCTAAGGATGTGGGTTTCCTATAGTGAGAGTGAATCTCCAGAGTGATCTGGTTCTCTTTATGATATTTCTAAACTAATCACTTGTCTGAGAAAAGGGATGAGGAATAACTAGAATGGAATTCTATTTTATCTAAAGATGATCTAAAAATCTAAAATTTTACCCACAAACAACTCTCAAGCCTATAACATTCTTAGTTCACCTAAGTCCAACAATCCAAAAGTACTTTGTATGAAGGTTTAATGAAAACACAACACACAACCTAGATTAGATGGGCAATAACTACATAGATTTCAATAACATCAAGACATAATCGAAGGATTAGACATCATAATCATAGTGAAAACATCAAATCCAAGTTATAAAAGAGGCAACAAATGTGAAACAGGAATGCTTCGCTATATTGAACTGAAAGGGGTACATCTAACTTAAAAAATATAAGCCAAGATCAGTTTACAAAGTCTCTGCTTATGCTCAAGAGAGAAGAAACAAAGATATCGACCCCAAAAAACTAAGTCTTTCTCCCTTATTTATAACTTCAAAAATCTCCCTAGGCAAAAGCTGAGAAATCTTCCTAGAATAACAAATTTGATCCATTTTCAAGCTCCATTGAAAAGCCAAAAATAAAGCTTTCAAATCACCTCCAATCTGTATATGAAAGCTGCCAAAATCTTCCTCAAGGTAGACCTCACCAAAAATCTACTTTAAAACAAGCTTTATTTGCTCAATAAAAGCTCAATTTTTTTTATTGTCCTCATCTGCCTCAAAATAAAGTAAATCCAGAAAAAAATATTTGATTTGTTTTAATAGTTTTAACTACATAAAATGATGAAATATTAAAAGTAATTTATAAAGAACATTGCTTTAATATTTGTCTTACAATAGGTCCTACAGCTTTTCCTTCTGATTTGCCTAATCTTACCTCTTTTGATTTTCTTTTACAAAACAATAATACAAGGCTTATTTTTGTCCATATCTTCTCAAAAGAAAGCAAACTAAAAAATAGAAAGATATTGTTTTCTTTACTTTGTTTTAACTGCATAAATAATGAATATTTATAAGCAATTTATAGGATATTGCTTTAAATATCATTTTACAATAATTTTTTATAGCTTCAAATTTTCACAATAGAAATAGGGCCCGCCATTGTGAAGATTCATTGAAACTTACAAACTGGGTAGGTGCAAAATTTAAAGGGTTTTTGTGCTTTATAATCTTTTCATTTTTGTCCAAAAATCTTAAAAACCTAGATCATATTTTTTGAGATATGATTAAAACACGCGACTGCTATCTTGATTTTGCTGTGTATTATGCCTCTAATTGTTCCTGGAAAACTACAAACTAGGTAGGTGAGAGATTTAAAGGGTTTTTTTTGTCTTATTGTCTTCTAATTTATGTCCAAAATCTCAAGAACCCAGATCATATATTTTGAGCTATGATCGAAACACGTGACAACTATCTTTTTTTTGCAGGGTCTTTATGTGACACTGCTACTCTTTTAGACTCTTTCAACAATCCTCTTAAGACTTGGGGGCAGCATGCTGAGCTCAACCCTTGTGGGAGCCCATTTTTGTACCACATGCTATGATGTTTTTAGAAATGAATCAGCAACAAGATTTCACCTATACCTGCACATGAAACAAACAGATTAGAATAAAACAATGAAGTTCCATGGTTGTTTCTTTCTCAGTTCCTTTTGCATGTGGATGATGTTTATTGATTAGTGCGTTATAAGAAAAGTGTTATGCCTCTTTTGATAGGACATAGAGATCTCATAATCAGAGCTTTAATAGGACCCTCCCACATTTTGCAAGTTCATGTCAAATATTGAGAGCATAATAGAAGACAACTTCAAAGATTGAAGACCTTCAAGGCAATGATGGCTATGACCTTCTCTTTCTTATCCTTAGATGCATATAATTTTCTTTATAGTTGCATTTGTTCAGCTATACCCACGACTTGTGTGGGACATTCATTGAATGCAATATTTATCCTTTTATGTATTTCAATTTGTAAATGAATAATCATTGTAGTGAATGAAATACTTATCTCTCCTGTGAATGTTCTACAATGCAATGAATAATCTAAAATCTTTTCTTTTCTTGAACAACACAACTGAACTGCAATATCTCTAAAACATAATAACAATGCAAATAACTTATAATAGAAGAATGTTAACTTTCACCCTAAAAATGAATTTGTTACACCAGCTGTGCCAATTTTTGAGCTGTGGTGAAAAAATGGTAACAAAGATATCCTTACTCAAGCCTTGATTCTGAATATAAACATGTATCTAATCCAATTCAGTTAATAGGATATTTTTCTATTAATAATGCTTCCAAAAGAAGAGATGTTTCATTTCTTTAACTTATGTTTGATAAAACACAGTTTGTGAAAGATAACATATAAATTCATCCCATGGTGAGGTCTCCTTTGTAAATAAATTTGTCATTGCAATGTTTCATTGAAATCAACATGACTCACTTAATGGGTAGCAACCAATGCTCACAATAATTGGAGAAATCACCATTGAATAGGTAATTTTACTCTATGTTTGAGAGGGGCAGCTCCCTTGTAAGATGGGAGCTTTGGGGGCTATTGTGTACTTTTACTAGAAAGTACAAAAGGGCATAAAAATAGAAAATAGAAAATACAAGTGGAGAAACCTTAGATGAAGAACTTAAGCAAATGCCTATAGATTCCTTAAGAACAAAAGGGAGAAAATAATGGATAGAAGGGGAAAGGTGTGTAGAGATATATGAAAAGTAAAGTTTGACCCTAGACTCACACCAACAATAGGAAAGATGAAGATTTAACTACTTACTACTTTTCATGAAACACTGAGGAAAGGAAAGAAGAAAAATGTTTATGTACCAAACCTAAGAATGACATTAAAGTTCATGAAGAATGCAAGAGAGAGAGAGATAACAATCGACATACCATTCATCAAGTTCCTTCCAAAACTAAACATATAGTTTCAATTCTTTCCTTGCATTTTAATAAAGAGAATAAAAGAAGAAGGGACTTCACATCTGACTTAAGAATGACACAAAATCATTGGAAGAATCTAAAGACATTTTCTTAATTATCTAGAGAAGGGTTCAAGGCCCCATTAAATTCCCTATACAATCTATTGTGCATTTGCAAAAATAATTTTTAGTCACAATCTTTAATTTTGTAATCCCTTTACAATGAGAAATGCTAGAACAAATAAATGGAGAGGGTTAGGTTTTCCCATACAACCACCTTCCAATAATTAATTAATTACGTACATTAATATAAGTTCTCATAAACACAAATCACAAATATTTCATTACAAACATTTGAGTAGAATCTTTTTAATTAAATATTAACTTTGCGCATAAATTTGATGGGTATATGACTGTAGAAACTTTTTGTCAAATAGTTTAGGTGCATTGGCTGTAGGTGACCATTCCTTTGAAGCATTTTATCAAACACTTTGTAAGCCATAGTTGTAGATGGTGATTTCTTAAACAATTTTTCTCCTCTTCTTTGATATCGAATTGTATCCATGTAGAGCCTGAATATGCACCATATTTGTCCATTGTAAATTCCTAATAAATGTTACTATATCATCATCAATATCTAAATTTTTCCAGAACTCCAATGACATCATTTTCTAAAACTTCCTAGTAATCTTTATGTTGTTGACCTATTTCACAATTGACATCTTCAAATTTGAGGTTATATCCTTTTAATCAATATTTTGAAACATTAACCTCTAATGTGGTAATAGAGGATGTATAGTGTAATTGTCAAGTCACACTGAGCCTAACAAGGCCATTACTCTTCCCCTGAAACAAATTTTCCATACCATTTGTGTTTGCACTACCAATGTAGTATTATGGTTATCATGAGTTGTATTTAACTACTAGCGTTATGATAAAGATAGTCTTGGAAAATGTCCTTTCATGAGATTGTCATTTTAAAGACCTTGATGTCAATAATGTCCGAAGGACAAAACATCCAAATCTCTATCATTCGAATGATTTGTTGCATCTTTTGAATTTGGAAAGTCTTGACACGGAATCAAGAGCTTCCACATTCATAATAAAACCTCGTTCAGTGCATCGCTAATTATGAGTGTGGATACAATATCACTCATTTTCCAATACTTCATCTTTCTTCTCCAAAAGTGGTTCAATTGATAATCAAATCCAATCCCTCTGTTTTGGATAGGAGTACATGAGGTTAGCATGCATAGATAATTCTTGTTGTAGTTAAGGGTTTGTTAAAATAAAATTTCTTTCTTCTCCTACGACTGGTGAATTCTTGTTATTCCTGGTGTTTTGATAGATGTCTATACTCTATTTGACATTACATTTAGCAAACCAAGTGTCTAGAATTGGAAGCATCTTTCTTTTATCCAAATTGACTTTGATTTCAAGTTTAGCATCCTCACTGTCTCTCAACACACCCTTCTCTGGCATATTAGCAATGTATTCATCACTAGCTTCTAAACAAATATCTTGTATAACTGTCACAACTTGAACAGGATCAATTATCTGCATTATACCCAATGGGTTTATCCCTAAAGCTACTAGATAACTGTGAAAAGTTGATAGATTTACATTGGTGTCCAAACGATTTTTTTTTTTTTTGGCCAATATTGTGTTCTAAATCCTCTAATTTGCAAATATAGCTAACTATATGAACATTCAAGGTTATATTTCCTTGTGACATTCTGTCAAATAATCCATATGCCTTCCCGTGCTTGCACATTTTCATCACACTTTGCCCTAAACAGATCGCCATTCTGGCATGACCACAGGTACGAAGGATGTTGACAATGGTTGTGGACTTCAGCTTTACTTCTGCCAACTGTATTTGCTTGAAAGTTTTTAAAACCTTAGCAACAATTCTATTTCAAACTATCCTACAGTCATTGCTCTGGATGTGATGACATTTCTTTGTGGCATTATATCATACAGTTCATGTGTTCTATCTACGCTTCCTCATTTTGCATACATGTTTACCAAAGCAGATGCAGCTACATGTGACAAAGATCATTGTCAATTACACATTGATTGATATCCATAGATTATCTCAAAGCATCCATTTTGGCACGGGCTGGGAGTACACTGGTAAATTGCATGGAATTTGGCATTATACCTGTTAATTATATTTGTTTGAGAATTCTTAATGCCTTTTCAACAATCTCATTTGGAATTAACTTGCAATCATTTAATTTCATGAGACGACAGCTCTTTAAGGTGTTTTGCCAAATAGCCAAGGCCGCCTAGCTATCCTTACACATTTTGCTTACCTGCCGTTGCATCTATAACATCTGAATGAAATCCCCTTTCACTCACGCCGTGATGAATGTCCATACCTTGTCCGTAAACTTCAAATTTGGAGTAGGCCGAGGAAAAAGCTGAAAATAGCATGGAATACGGTTTTACACCTGCGAGTTGCAATTGCTTGGAAGATTTAAAACTTTTTCAATAACTCTATTTTGCCTATACCTGCAAACTAGCGTGGAATTTTCTACTGTGCTTCAATGGGTGTCTATGCCCTGCCACCAGCATTTGCTTGAAACATGCTAAAGTCATTATCAATGAAATCTGCTTTGTGCGACTCCTGCAATAATGGCATCCATGAGACCGTTCTACTTCAACACCCAGCAATCCTGGCATTTCAAAACATACTATTTTGGCTATTCTTAGATAGTCACTTCAATAGTCAAAGAGTAAAAGGTTAATTTTGGTCCAACTAGATGTAAAATTACTATTGTTGACCATTGAAACTATAATATTATTTTACAATGTATTTGTTATAAGGTGCTTCGAAATGTTCTTTCAAGAATGTAAGATTTATGAAGACTTTTTAGACTTTTTCCATGTCTACATGAGCCTGAATAGTCCACACATTATTTTGGATTTTATTTGTTTTCCTTAACATTTTTCCTTTAACATAGGAATTTGTAGACTTTAAGAGCATGCAAGGAAAGAAGGGTTGAGGGACTAGTTCCTATTCCTTTAAGTCCATTAGGGTCCCACAAGTATGCCTTTATAAAGGCTTAAAACTTTTAATTTTCCTTCTTTCTTTGTCCTCGCAGGCTTGTGCGGTTCGTGGGGAGGTCGGTAAGTCAAGGTAAGTCAAACTTCCCTAAGTCTTTGGGAATTATGCTTTTCCCATTTTTTTACAATTATGGTAGATTTTTCAGTGTAAAAAGCCCTTTTTTTTATATTTTTGCTTGTGACCTTCGAAATTCCACGAACATGGAAAGAATTGGAAGTTAATTTAAATTTCAAATTTTTATTCATAAATTGAAATGAAATTGTGGAAAAGTAAAAATTTTGAATTTTAAATTCTCCTAATTTTAAAATGTTTTATACTTACAACCCTAATTAATCTATGAATATTTGGTGATGACTTTGTGTGAACATTTTTCTAACACCATTACAAATGTGAGTAGACTTCCAACCCTTCCACTTTCACTAATTGGATTATTTAATCGATCCTATGATTGAAATTCCATTGAATTTAATAATTTTACACTAGGAAATATGTCATGATCATGTGTAAAGACTTGCAACTTCACTTGTTTATGTATCCATGCCTCTTCATTTATACCTTATCTAATTCCTACTTAGCGAGAACAAGTTAAAATATGTTATGACTCAATTATTAAGCTCTCCAGGAAGCTTGTGTAGTGCATGACAACCCCTATGGCCACTTGTCAAAACTAAAAACCCATGTCAGCAAATCAATTATAACTACATCCAGACTTTAAATAACCCTAAAACAAAAGTATCCATATCCCCATGAGTCTTTTCAAACCCTGTTTAAAACTTTCCAAATCTCTTTGTGACCTCATGAAACTATGAAATGTGAAGGGATAAAGATCCTAGAAAGTACACTGAGATAGTACATCTATGATGTTGCATTGAAAACTTGTATTACTACCACTGGGATCTAATCAAATGCTTAGTCATCTCCGCATGAATCATTAGATTGATAGGATTTGACTCAAATGGACTTGCAACACTTTGAGGATATTGAATTCAACTACAAACCACTTGCAACTACAATCACAAATTGACAAGCTTGACTTGATATGAAATTTGACACTTCAAAATGATTATGAATATTTGCAACCAAGACTTATCAATGCAAACATTAAATTTTTGAATTTGATCAAGCTAAGGTGACAAAGATGAAAGGAAGCAAGGTACACGGAACACACTTCCTACACCAATCTAATGAGGGGAAATGCATGCAAATTCATTTTAATCCTTACAATTGCAACAATGTTAAAAACATATAACATAAGAAATTACATTAGCAACACATCACATAAAGAGATTGACACAAGATGTACATGAGGAAAACCTTTTCAGGTAAAAAACCTCACACTCTAAAACCTACACAATGTATTATCTGAAACAATAACAATTTACAATACACTTGCAATGCAAGTTCTTCCAAGAGTCTTCAAATGTCATTTTTGGAGTGATTCCAGCAGCATAACAGTACCTGTAAACACACTATGCAAATACAACTCCAAAACAATGCATTTTATAGAGATACAAGGCATATTCTAGAAGTTTCTTGAGATAGGCATCCACCTTGGCCACATGGCCATTATCCCACATTAAAGGACACTTGTTCAAGCTGCAAATACATCTCTTACATCTATCATATATGGCAGATTTGACTTTCTCAACATGGAGTGCTCTAAGGCTAAAAATAGACTGACATATGCTCTTATGCATCTTACAACTGTCATAGATTTTCCCAACGTAACAGCCTTAAATGTTGTAAGAGAATCCATCATACAAAACTAAATATAGTAAATTCGTCTTACAACATGTCATAGCCCAACTTGGGCACCCAAAGATGCCTTTCCCTCATGCAAAGATACTCATCAACACTTGTCCCCACTTGTCATAGGAATCTCTAAACTTGGCTCTAAGTACGCGTCATAGATTTTGTCATATGGAATATCCTCTTCCACATACCATAAGGTGCCGACACATGGCATATTAGTGCCACCTCAAATGGGACGCCCAAATCCATGTAGGTTTGACTTGACCATCCAAGTCACATTCCAAGTAAGATGACATGTCACCATGCCACCTCAACTAAGTGACCAAACTGAATGTGCAAGTAAATACAATATTAGGCAATAAATAAATATACAATTAAATGAATAATGCTAGGAATTTGCAAAGGTTGAGACACCTTAATTCCCAACAAAAGAGTCTTCACATGTGACTTGGAAGACCAACAAAACATGACTTTTAGGAATTCAACTCAACATCACGTGTCCTTTAATGAATGTGAAAAGTTTAAAATTTTACAAGGTCAGAAATGTCAACAATAGGCCTGCCTTCCTCTCACTAAAATCCAATATCATCCTCTAGATATTCTTCTTTTAACCACATAGGTTAAAGTTTAAATGGGCAATTTTGAGGCTTAAAACCTCCTTCCATCCATAAAGCAATGAGCTAGCCAATATAGAGGAAGAAAGAGTTAAGCACTAAAAGGGCCAAATATCACTAACCAGGAGTCTATTTAGGCAATTACTAATGAAATTAAACCCAATCCTCATGTTACTCCAAGTTAAGGAGCCATTAACTGTGGGATGTCCATTAAGTGGAACCTATTGATAGTGTGATGTAAAATATGACTAGTTTGATCAAGAACATGCATCCCCCCTATTGGGGTTTTTTCATGATTTATACCTATACTCTACTCTAGAAGGCCTCCTACAAATAAAGACTAATGAATTTTAGGCTTCATAGAAGAAAACAAACTATTCATGATCAAACAGTGTAAGAGCAAGATCAACACATGAGAGAGGGCTCATCTCTCCTTCGTATTTGAGCTCTCCAAGGCTTAGGGGGTATTCTCTTGCGGATCCTTCAAAGGTTAAAGAAAAATTAAGCTCTCGGTCCAGAAGAATATGTAGTTGAAACTATCGAAGTTGATCAATGCTTTTAAAATTATCTACTAGCTAAGACAAGACCTTATGACACAATTTCAAACCCAATTTCTTTATGACTAACCTAAATCATGTTAGCACTTAGAAAAAATTGGAAGGATTACAATATGCAAAAATGAAAATGAACTTCTCATAAACAGAGAGTAAGAAACAAGCAACTAATTCTAATGTTCTACTATTTCATTATATTTATTATGGATGATTAAGTTATATAAGTTATTCCCATGACAATGTCCATTCCAAATTTAGATTAAGTGATTAGAAAAGAGCTAAGATTGGTGTCATGTATCATGTGCACAGATTCAAGTGTTAGATCTAAAGATAAAAGAATAATTCATGCTTCTTATTTATTTTGAGCAACCTAATTTACTTGGTCTTGTCTTGCAATACTTAGGTTATTAATTGCCTTTTAACCTAAAACAATCAAACTCTACTTAGAAATCCATTATGAACATCATTTACTCCATATCTCATATGTGAAAGGATTCCTATTATAAGAAATATTTAATAAGAAAATTTATATTATTCATTGAATACCAACTAGCACAATTCTAACAAGGGCATAGAAAATATACACACATAAATTAATATTTCCTAAAGCAATAAATGACATAATGGGGAAAATTTGATATTTCAAATTAAATAAGTTCTTGCATTGAATTCTCAGAAAGGAAACATGAATATCTTATAGAGAATGCATAGGACACAAGATCAGAGTTCCTTTTCTCCTTTAGAATTGGACTCTCTTACACTTCTCAAATATTTTCTAACTCACTTTTATAAAGTATCCCCACCCTTCTTATAGTGAATGACAATGCTCACCTCATGGATGACTAGCACTTGTCACTTCCTTTTACAACCTTTAGTTTACAAAGTGGTTAACACTTTCAACAAAAATACAATTTAAACCCCAAGCTTCAAATAGTTAGAAGTTGGATGCTTTAAAAATAATTTGGGACATTCCAAGTGTAGTGAAAGAAAAAGAACATTCCAGTCCTACCTACACCTAATTACACATTTGAGTTGTCATAGTAGCATACCATCCACCAATAGTAGCACTACACCCAACATGTTTTAGTAGAAAATGATATAAGTTGCTAGAAAGTTTTCTAAGACTTTTGCTATTGCAGAATGGTGGGTAGTGGCTTTGGCTTTGGGTACCTAGACTAACCACTATGTTGAAGCTACAACGGCTTACAATGGTATCAAATTGGCCTACTCTAAAGGGTTTTAAAAAGTCTAGATTGACGGAGATTCCCTTAACATAATCCAATGTTTAAAGAAAGAGCAAAGTCCTTGTTGGACTATTGAAACTCTTATTAAGGACTCCCTTAGCTTAGTGGACACCTTTGATGACATGGCATTTTATCACATTTATCATGAGGGTAATGGAGTCACTAACATCCTCACCAATGTGAGGGGTTAAAATCCAATCATTCAAGCAATGGGAAGAGTACTCCTCCATTCCCCTCAAAGTTCAAACCTTAATTTCCCATGAATGCCATTAGAGAAGAGGGTTCTGGGGAGGTCAAGTTAATGAGGAATATTGGTAGGCTCGTATGCTTTTTGGGTGGTTCTAGCACTTTCCTTTTTAGTTCTAATTGAAGGGTTTTGTATTGTATCCAACATTGTAGTTTTGAGTGTTTGAAGCAAAATAGAGAAATTAAGAGAATTGTGATTAAGATGGGTGGTGATAGGATTTAGGTGGAGACCTTATCTTGTGATGGGGTCCATAGGAACACACATGTATGGAAGGTAGTGAGGGAAGGGGGTTTAGTCCCCTATATGTAGAAACTTCATGGTTATGATCTGGCGGCTACTATAATGTTTGTCAAGGGGTGGAAGAACTAGACTATTCATTCTTATGGTGAGGATTTGGTGGTCAATGAGGACTTGAGAGCTCATATAACTAGCCTTTCTGCTAGTGGTAGAAAGGTCTTTAAATATTGGAAGATGAATGAGGAATATATAAAGTAATGTTTTAAGGGGATGGAGAGAAGTAAGTTGGTTAAGCTCCAATCTAGTGTCTCTTGTGCTTTCATCAATTGAAGCTCCTTGATCTTGGTTCACTATTTCCATAGTCAACTCTTATAGAACCTAGATAGCAACACAAGGTACATTTCTAAGTGGTCAAGAAGTGTCTATAAATATTCCACTTCTAACCTTTCTTTTTTCTTACACTTGAATTTGTAACATGATATTAGAAATACTAATACATTTTCAACCACTGAAAATAGCAATCAATAATTGTAAATAAAAATAATTTTTTCCTAAGCTTAATCTAGGCTAATCAAGGGTAAGAGCATGGAGTTGTGGGACCAAAAAGTCACCACATGACTTTTTGGTCCCACACAAGCTATAATGCGAGTGCGTCATAACGTGTTTGTGTTATAACTGACATAAAATAATAAAAAACATATCATTTCATTCATACCGGCAGCCAAAACTATAGTTTGTCAAGGAAAAAACTAGTCAAATAGCACGTTCACATTGAAGGAAGAGCAAATCAAGCAAGTGCTAAGAGTAGTCAATGTTTTCACAATGCCACCTCTCCAAACCCGCTCCTAAAGATGTCGTGAAGTAAATGTAGAGGGTCTAGTAACCGAAGAAGGTAGAGTTTGATTAATTTCTATGAGTTTGAAAAGAATTTTCAACTTTTGTAATGTTTGATTAGCTTTTTATATTGAATTTACAGTCAATGAGGTAGCACAAAACACAAATCTAGTAGAGGAGGGTCAAAACAACCCTCAAAACCCCCCACCTTCATGTCCTCACCATGAAAGAGATACATAAGATAATCATTTAGGGAAAATAGAAGAAAATAAAAAAAACATCTTCAAACCCTAATTGAAATGTTAAATAATCCAAGTGCAAGCACCGATCATAGGAGAGCGCTTGCAAAGTCATTAGAGATGATTGTTTCTCACACTGAATCAATGACATACCAAATCACCGAATTTCATGAATATAGGGAGAGCTGTCGGCAATACTATGCTGACAAATTGTCTTATGAACAAGTGAAGGATGAAAAAATTACAAAATATGCATTATGTTCACACTTTATCAATCCTAGAACTAGCCAAAGATTAGAAAACACTTGCAAGCGCTTCCCTATTCATTAGTGTAGAAACAAAGATATATCCCAAAACTTTTGGGATAGAAGGTACATGGTGTTTGACAAGGGCCCATGCAACAACAATGAGGTGCCATAATATTTCTTGAGGGAACTCCATTGTGAGTTCATCCTCAAGAAGATTCCTATTATTTTGACATTAGAGAGTACTAGGACAAAGGTGGTGGCTCTGCCCAAGATAGAGAGGGGGCGTGTAGCGAGACCAAAACCATGTACCTAGACCCCTAATGAGGCCAACGCATGTGTCACTCCCTTTGACTTTGAAGGAAAGTGTTAAGGTGGAGACACTACATTCATTGAGTGCTCTCACACAGTCTCTAGCACAACATAGTGATGATCTCACCCAGGATGATGAGGGTGAGAGCAGCAGGCATCATTTGTCCCCACATATATGCAGTTCATGTGGGAACCTATGCAAGTATGGGACGCAAGACTCACGACAAGACTCTTGGCAGGATGCTACAACGCAGGGGTAGCATCCAGTGATGGACACATCCATATATGATTATCTTGTTCCCACAGATGATGTCTTACACCATACATTTGGTATTGATTCCTAGGTAATTTTTTACAAGTTTCATCTTGATTTAATATTTAATCTTATTTGAAATTTGTAATTAATTTTATATGACTATCTATATTATAAGTAAAAATTAATTTATGTACAATTGTTTGCGAAATGAAATTCTAGGGTCAGAGTCTTCATCCTACCTCTGTTAGTTGTCCATTGGTGGGTTATTAGAGGAGGTCGAGTCAGCAGGTATGTAATTTATCATATGATCATAAATATAGTACATATATCAATGGTAATATTATTTAGTAGCAATTTGATGATTTCAACAGGGAGCTTTGCCAACACCTCCACAGTTTCCTTGGTCCCCTACATGCAGAACCACTTATACGAAGGTAAATTTAACCATTTGTAATCATTACGTATTTAAATAATTTTATTTATCTATTTTGATTGAATAACCTTGAACTCTATTTTCAAATGTTGAATATGGAGACTCCTCCTCATCTTTGTGAGTCAGCGCAGGAAGACATTGATGCGACCATGTTGTCTTCAAATCCTTTGACTAAGGTATGAACCAGTAACATGTAAATGTCATTTTGTATTTCTTATTTTATCTCATGTCATTTTATGTACATAAATGATCTTTATGTTTAGTCAATTTTACTTCTTGATGTTTCTCATAGGAGGTCACAACTCCAATCCATCCAACTATAGACAAAGAGAGAGAAAAGATGATCAAGAGGGATTATCAGGTAGCGGTAAGTGATCGATTACATATGTGGTGTTATATATTTCATGTTTTCTATATTAATGTGCATATTTTTTGATTGTATGAATAGGTGGAGATGCAAAAATCTCTATCAAGGAGGTCTACTCGATGGGAGAGAGAGAATGAGTCACTGATTAGCTCTCCATCTTCATGGCCAAGCAAGGGCTGCCAATTATTTGATAGAAGTTCATAGGAAACTAGATTTTGGGATATTTTTTGTATTCCTAGATGGTTTTGTATCATACTTTTGTATGTTACCAATGTATATTTTTGTATATGCTTGTATGGCTTTGTTTGGACATGCCTATATGGATTTATATATAGACTAGATGTTATGTTCATGACATTATGTATATGACATTTTATATTAAATATTTAATATGATGATCAATTATCATTACAAGAATTTGGTTTTACATGTGCCAATTGCATTTGTTTGAAAGTTTATAAATCATTTTCAAATAATCCATTTTATGCATATCTTATAATCATTGTATT
This sequence comes from Cunninghamia lanceolata, assembly GCA_027924645.1. Classification (NCBI taxonomy): domain Eukaryota; kingdom Viridiplantae; phylum Streptophyta; class Pinopsida; order Cupressales; family Cupressaceae; genus Cunninghamia; species Cunninghamia lanceolata. Next base: position 3,512,432 of record BSBN01000189.1, on the reverse strand, counting down.
CCATGAGATTGTGCATTTCTTTGAGGCATCATGTCAAATAGTTCATGCACCTTGTCTATGCTTACACACTTTCCATACATGTCTACAAGAGCAGTTGCAAATACATGTGACAAAATTCCTATATCCTTTATGCTTTGATGGTTGTCCACACCATGTTCCCCAAATCCCATTTTGGTATAGGCAAGGAGGATGTTGGATAAGGTTGTGCAGTTTGGTTTTAGATGTGCCAATTGCATTTTTCTGAAAGTTTCTTTTATGCATTTGCTTGAAAGTTTCTAAAGCCTTATCAAAAATCAATTTCGTTCATATCTTGCAATCATTGCATTTCATGAGACAACATTTCTTTGAGGCATTGTGTCAAACAATTCACATTCCTTGTTTATGCTTCCACACTTTGCATACATGTCTCATAGGGTAGTTGCAAGTACAACATTTGACAAAATTCCTATATCCTTTATGCTTTGATGGATGTCTATATCGTGTTCCAAAGATACCATTTCTAAGGTTTTGGAATTTGGCTTTACACCCGCCAATTGCATTTGCTTGAAAGTTTCTAAAGCCTTATCAAAAAATCCATTTTGTTCATATCTTGCAATCATTGCATTCCATGAGGCGACATTTCTTCGAGGCATCATGCCAAATAGGTCACGTGTCTTGTCTATGCTTCCACACTTTGCATACATGTCTCTGAGGGCAGTCAAGAAACTACAACATCTAACAAAATTTCCATATCTTTTATGCTTTGATGGATGCCCATACCATGTTCCCAAGATCCCATTTTGGCATAGGCAAGGAGGATACTCGCTAAGGTTGTGGAATTTGGATTTACACCCGCCAATTGTATTTGCTTGAAAGTTTATAAAGTGTTATAAAAAAATCCATTTTTTGCATATCTTGCAATAATTGCATTCCATGAAATGACATTTCATTGAGGCATCATGTCAAATAGTTCATGTGTGCCTTGTCTATGCTTCCACACTTTTCATACATTTCTACTTGGGTAGATGCAACTACAAGATCTGAAAAAATTTCTATATCCTTTATGCTTTGATGGATGTCCATACCATGTTCCAGAGATCCCATTTTGGCATATGAAGGGAGGATGTTGGCTAAGGTTGTGGAATTTGTCTTTACACCCACCAATTGTATTTTCTTGAAAGTTTATAAAGCCTTATCAAAAAATCCATTCTGTTCATATCTTGCAATCATTGCATTCCATGCTCAATGACATTTCTTTGAGGCATCATGCCAAAAAATTCACGTGCCTTGTCTATGCTTCCACACTTTGCATACATGTCTTTGAGGGTAGTTGCAACTACAACATATAACAAAATTTCCATATCTTTTATCCTTTGATGGATGTCCATACCATGTTCCAAAGACCCCATTTTGGCATAGGCAAAGAGGATACTAGATAAGGTTGTGGAATTTGGCTTTACACCTGCCAATTGTATTTGCTTGAAAGTTTATAAAGCCTTATGAAAACAAATCCATTTTTTGCATATCTTGCAATCATTGCATTCCATGAGATGGCCCACCCATTTAATTGAGGCATCATGTCAAACAGTTCACGTATATTGTCTATGCTTCCACACTTTGCATACATGTCTACTAGGATAGTTGCAACTACAAGATCTGACAAAATTCCCATATCCTTTATGCTTTGATGGATGTCCATACCATGTTCCAAAGATCACATTTTGGTTTTACACCTCTCAATTGCATTTACTTGAAAGTTTCTAAATCCTTATTAACAAATCCATTTTGTGCATATCTTGCAATTATTGCATTCCATGATATAGCATTCTTTGAGGTGTTTTGTCAAACAATTCACGTGCCTTGTGTATGCTTCCACACTTTGCATACATGTCTACTAGGGTAGTTGCAACTACAATAGATTTGACAAAATTCCCATATCCTTTATGCTTTGATGGATGCCCATACCGTGTCCCAAAGATCCCATTTTGGCATAGGTAGGGAGGATGTTGGTTAAGGTTGTGGAATTTAGATTTACACCTGCCAATCTCATTTGCTTGAAATTTTATAAATCCTTATCAACAAATCCATTTTGTGCATATCTTGCAATTATTGCAACATATATACTTTGAGCTTAATTATTACAAAAATATACACAATAACGATTCCATAAATAAGGGTTTTCTTAAAAATCATTTTATAGTTACAATAAAGCCATATCCATGGTCCCATAGGTCTATCCTATAGCCCTTGCAAATATTTCAAATTCTTTTAAGGTAATAGTTTTCTCATATGCACATACATAATTGCTATCTGCATATTCAATCAAAGTAAAGGATTTTCACTTTGTTGTTAAGGGCTAATAACAATACATCTTATCAATGAGACTATATACATGGAACTAACAACCACAACAATATTCAAGAGTTCAAAACTAGTCATTTTAGAAGGCACTCTACTTTTTTCTTTACCATCATCTACAAATTCATTCTGAGCACATTAATAAAGGGTGTAGGGACAAGTTGATCCCACCATGAGGTTTTTAACCCAAGATTGGCATTTTATATTTCTATTCCAACTTTATATTCCACATGAGAGAGAGAAGTTGAGTATAGGTATACTACACTACACAAGCCTCTAGAGTTTGTCACTATGACTAACACAATACCATTGACATTCACCATAATGCTTATAAGATAAAGTCTAAATGTATGATACTTATTGAGACACCAAAATCTTGTCCACCATTCAAAATAAAACCTACATAATAATCATCACAATCAACTTCACAAAAACCTACATAATATTGTTTATGCTTTGATGGTTGTCCATACCCTCTTCCAAAGATCCTAATTTGGTAGAGATATGGAGGATGTTAGTGGAGGCTGTGGAATTTGGATTTACACTTGCCAATTGCATTTTCTTGAAAGTTTCTAAAGTCTCTTCAACAAATCCATTTTCTGCATATCTTGCAATCATTGCATTCCATGAGAGGACCTCTCTTTGTGGTGTTCTATCAGACAATCCATGTACCTTGTCTATGCTTCCACACTTTACATACATGTCTACAAGGGCAGCTGCAATTACAACATTTGACAAAATTCCTATATCCTTTATTATCACTAAGATTGAACAATTATCATGTGAAAGAGTCACAAAATGTGACAGCCAAAGAGACAGTCCTCAAGTCATGATTATGAGACAAGGAGTGTATGTGAAAAGGAGGTAGTCTTAGACCAATAAAATGATCTGGGACAGTCATGAAAAGACAAGAATGCTGATTAGTCTGAGATAGAAAGGGGCAGTTTTATGGTCTGAGATAGAATGTTGATTGGTCTGAGATAGAAAGGGGTAGTTTTGTGGTTTAAGATAGAATGTTGATTGGTCTAAGATAAACTAGCAAATGACATCTGACAAAATTCATATATCCTTTATTCTTTTAATGGTTGTCCATACCCTGTTTGCAATATTGGTTGTCCATACCCTATCCAAGACCAGTGATGAAGTCCTTTTGCAAACTTGAGTTCATGCTAGGAGTTTTGATCAATAATTTAAGCCTTATGATGTATGACATCAAAACCATCTCTTGCAACATGGTCACATTTTTGGCACTACAACATGTCCTTGTTTTAGGTATGCATAACTAAAGATATCCTATATTGACATATAATACCATCTTGATGAGGGTTTTAGACAAGAAATGACTCCATAACTATCCCTAAAACTAATGCAGTCCTTGACTATCCTCCTATGACTATCATAAAAAGCATAATAAGCCTCTCCATGATAAATCCTCAAAAAGACAATAAAAGACAACCTGAAACTTGCATAATAAGCCTCCCCATGACTATACCAAACCCTCATACACTACCAAAACCTCACTTTTGAAATAAGTCTTTCATAAAACCCTAAATTTTATTGATGTTAGGTCTGAAATGATGCCAAAATTAGTAAAACTTGATATTATCACTCCCTATTATGGACTCTAGGTAAAGGGAAAGCTATGGCATGCTTGCTATAAGTTGAAAATGCTTAAGAAAATCTAGAAAACCCTAGCTTTTACCAACAAAAGGATGAAATATGTGTCCTCAACACCTTGTCAATACATGTGTATTAAAGTTTCATTACAAAAAAAATCATGGTGTTTGTAATCTTAACAAGAAGTTTGTGATGTTGAGTGACTATTAGATTTTTTTCATAAGTGAGAATCTATGTTGTCTTACATATCTTCCTTATAAATATGTTTTTATCAAACTCATGTGGCTGAGAAAGTTCCAATAGCTGTGATAGTGTTTGTGGATTTAAGGTTTAATATTTTTAAAAGTTTAACACTACTAGTTGTGACTTTAAGGTTGTTAGTATTAACTATAAGTACTTACAATTGAATGAAATGTGCTCTTTAGATCTAAAAAGAAACCAATCATGTAATGCCACATCATCGCACTAACAAAACATGACTTAATGCACAATTGTTAGAGGAGTGAAGTTAGGATGCTCAAAAATTAGGTCCACTCCCCTATGTTTTTTGATAACTTTCAACAACAATATTGTGTCGCAGTGTTGATCTCTTATCAAAGGGAAACATAAGGGAAAGAGTGGTGAGGTTAGTGTGTGGTAGTATTTGTGGATAGTGTGTTTATCCCTATTTGTGGTAGTATTTGCAGATTTCTTCTCATTGGAACTAAATTCTGGGTGGGCGGGGGAGGTTTCGTTTTGTGCACCAAGTGTCTCAATCGTTTCGAGCTGCAAGCTACTGACAAAGTGGAAAGGTGTTAGGAGTGAGATTTTGCATTCCACATCTCGTGGGGCCGAATCGATTGCGCCAACATGTTGGGGTGGGTGGGTAAATGCTATGGGAGGTCTCGTTTCATGTGCCAAGTGTCCCAGTTGTTCTAGGTTGTAAGCTTACATTGTCAGTATCTTACAGTCCAGAATGACTGGGACACTTGGCACACAAAACAAGACCTCCCCTAAAATTTATCTACCCACCTTGACATTTTGGTGCAATCGGTTCAGCCCCATGACTAGCAAAATGAAAAATATGGTTCCTGGCAAGGTTGTGCTATATGAAACTAAAGCATTTTGCAAGAATGCATTTGATTTCAGCATGGTCAAATAGATTTGATTTGACCAAAACTGAGAGAGGTTATTGTGGACGGATCCCACATGCACCTGTAGGTCTAAAAGGAACATTCCCAGCTACCATGAATTCTGAGAACTGCTCCGTCATAGTTTGGTTGTTTTTTGCTCTTAGGGATCTTAAGGGACTTTGTCAATAGCGTATTGCCCCAAACAACTGGGATGCTTGGCACATAAAACAAGACCTCCCATAGCATTTACCCACCCACCCCGATGTGTTAGCGTAGTCAGTTTAGCCCCACAAGCTATGGAATGCAAAATCTCACTCCTAGCACCTTTCCACTGCATGAAACTAAAGCATTTTTTAAGAATGCATTTGATTTCGGCACGGTCAAATGGACTGGAGTTGACCAAAACTACGAGAGGTTATTATGGATGGACCCCACATTCAATTTTAGGTCCAAATGGAATGTTCCCAGCTGCCATGAATTTCAAGAACTGCTCCATCATAGATTGGTAGTTTCTTGCTCTTAGGGATCTTAAGGGACTTTGTCGGTAGCTTGCTACCCTGAATGACTAGGATGCTTGGCGCACAAAATGAGACCTCCCCTATAATTTACTCACCCACCTTGATGCATTGGCATAGTCGGTCTAGCCCCATGAGATGTGGAATGTAAAATCTCACTCCTAGCACCTTTCCACTTTACCAGTAGCTTGCAACGCAGAATAACTGAGACACTTGGCACCCTAAATGAGACCTCCCCTAGTATTTAACCACCCACCTAGACATGTTGGCATAGTTCGTTTGACCCCATGACCTATGGAATGCAAAATTTCAGTCCTAGAACCTTTCAACTTTGTAGGTAGCTTATAGCCCGGAATGATTGGGACGCTTGGCGTACAAAATAAGACCTCCCCTAGTATTTTCCTACCCACCCACACTGACATGTTGGCACAATCAGTTTGGCCCCATGACTAGTAGAACAAAAAATATGGCTCTTGGCAAGGTTGTGCTACATGAAACTAAAGCATTTTACAAGAATGCATAATTTCATTTCAGCACGGTCAAACAGTTTTGAGTTGACCAAAACCAAGAGAGGTTATTGTGGATGGACCCCACATGCACCTATAAGTATGAATGGAACATTCCCAGCTACCACGAATTCTAAGAACTGCTTCATCAAAATTTGGCAGTTTTTTCTCTTTAGATCTTAAGTGACTTTGTCGGTAACCTGCTACCTCAAATGACTGGGACACTTGGTGCATGAAATGAGACCTCCCCTAGCATTTACCTTCCCACCTGACATGTTGGTGAAGTTGGTTTAGCCCCATGAGATGTGGAATGTAAAATCTCACTCCTAACACCTTTCCATTGCATGAAACTGAAGCATTTTGCAAGAATGCATTTAATTTCGACACAATCAAATGGACTAGAGTTGACCAAAACTAAGAGAGGTTATTGTGTATGGACTCCACATACACTTATAGGTCTAAACAAAATGTTTCTAGCTACCATGAATTCTGAGAACTGATCCGTCATAGTTTGGCAATTTTTTGCTCTTAGGGATCTTAAGGGACTTTGTCGATAGCCTGCTACCCCAAATGACTAGGACGCTTGGCGTATGAAATGAGACCTCCCCTAGCATTTACCCACCCACCCAGATGCGTTGGCATAGTTAGTTCAACCCCACGAGCTATGGAATGCAAAATGTCACTCCTAGCACATTTCCACTGCATGAAACTGAAGCATTTTGCAAGAATGCATTTGATTTTGGCATGATCGAACAGACTAGAGTTGACCAAAACTGAGAGAGGTTATTGTGGATAGACCCCACATGCACCTATAGGTCCAAATAGAACATTCCTAACTACCACAAATTCTAAGAACTGCTTCGTCATAGTTTAGTATTTTTTTTCTTAGGGATCTTAAGGGACTTTATCAATAGCCTACTGCCTCGAACATTTGGGATGCTTGGCACGTGAAATGAGACCTCCCCTCACATTTACCTACCCACCCTGATGCATTGATGCAGTCCATTCGACCCCACAAGCTATGGAATGCAAAATGTCACTCCTAGCACCTTTCCACTACATGAAACTTAAGCATTTTGAAACAATGTGTTCCTTGCCACCATAGGCAAATGAAATTGATTTAAAAAAATCAAGGTAGGTGTTTGTAAATGAGAAAATTTAGCAAATGAAGATAAAACAAATTAAATGTAAATTACCTTTTGCCCAAACTTTATCTAATAGCTCGAATGATACGTGCAAGATTGATCGATGTAGATGATCGAATGTTGATTGCCCACAGATGCAGCATAATAGTGAGAAGATGATTTGACAGAATAAGGATGCTCAAAAACTCCAAATGATGATCCCAAATGGCTTGTGAGACGCCATATTTATAGGCACAGGGTTGATTTTTGATGTGGAGGGAAGAAGATAAGATAAGGATTGAATTTGATTTGATTTTTACTTTATTAGACAAAAGAGGGAATAAAACAAGATGAGATAAGATTTAGAAAGATAGAAAGCAATTTGTTTTTTGCTTTAAAGGAAATAAATCCTAAAAAGATGAGAGGAATAAATCAATAAATTATCTAATTAAATAAATTAACTAGATATGTATGAGTTGTATTTTTAGAAAGAAAGCACAATGATTTTATTAGGATTTTATTAATTAAATAAATATTTAATTTATTTAATTAATTTGGATTGTGATGGAAGATGATGTGGAAAGATAATTAAATAAATAAAATTTATTTAATTATAGGAGAAATAGATAAGTGACTAATTAAATAATTAAAATTAATTATTTAATTAGAGAAGATTAAGGGTCATCAATAATTAAATAAATAATTAAAATTTATTTAATTATAGAAGATAGAATGCTGGGATTGAAAGGGGATAAAATAAATTAGTCAAATAAATCAAATTTATTTAACTAATTAGGTGATGACATGGGTACCTAGGGCAAAATGTGGTAATGACAAGGTGTTGGACATTTTTAGGTGTCTACATTTTGCCCCTCTTTGAGATGATGTTTGAGATAATGAGATTTGTGTCGAGTAACATCATTTCAAAGAAGCTAAGGTATAGATAGAGGAAAAAGGTGGTAATGGAAAGATAGGATGAGGATGCCCCCTTGAGAGGATAGGTAGGTTGGACAAACATGGGTAGGCTCTTCACATGAAAGGGATTGGTCAAGGAAGAAAATGAATAGAAGAAATGAATGAGGCATTATGCTGCAATGAAAGTGAGCAATCATGATGTTTGATATAGCACTAGATGTTATGCCCCAGGGTATGAGCACCAAGGTGATGATGTGTCTCGTGCCCTAGCGTAATACAACCTTGTTCAGACATATGAGGAAGAAAACTTGGAGCATTAAAGTGCTAATGCACAAAAGGTATGATGTGACCTTAGATGCAAAGGATAATGCAAGAAGCTATTCCAACATACCCAAGATATGAATATTAGCTGGAATGATACAAATGTGATACAAATGCAAGATAAAAAGATAACGCACACAAGCAAGCAAGCATGCATGCATAAATGATACAAAATAAAACAAGGTATTGCCCCTGTCAAGATGTAAACCAATGATTAATTGTTGATTGATTGATGATGATAGTGTTGTCATGGCAGGGAACGATATATCCCTAGATCAACACAAGGATGTGGGAACGATATATCCCATTGATGATGATGATGATTGATTGATTTGGTTTACAACAAGATTAGGATCAAGACCAAGGATGTGATTGGATAATTTTACAAGATTGGTTAACTTGATTAGTATGGATAAAGGGTGACTTGCATTTGGATCTATTGCTTTGGATTGAGATTGACTTGAAGAAGTGATGGATTGATGAGGATAGATGATGGAAGAAAGAGAAGATGGTAGGGGGATGGAAGAATGAATCACTGGTACTTGTGTACTAGATACTTCCTTTGTATTCTGTAAAAGCCCTCAAATCCATCACAAAAGTAAAACAAAGTAAAATGAATAATAATTCACTTAAATGCAACATCACAAGAAACAAAAGTAAAATGATGTATATAATCCACTTAATTACAATATTTAATTATAGACAATAACTTCATCAAGAAGAATCAATAGAGTCAATAAATCTCCAAAAGAAAATCTTATTGATATAAATCAAATAAGTCTTTAAATCTTACATATTCACGTGTTAAATCCAGGTAATAAGCACTATGAATCAATATACATAAATCCTTTGGCAACATGCCATAATACATACAAATAGGTACAATAACAAGTACATCAATAAATAATAAATCGACACACTCTCCAACTGCACGAACCAAGTGGTCCACCACCTACAAACTAAGATAGGAACATGGCTTAGGTGCTTTCCCACCCAACCATGAAGTATTTACACTTCCCCGGATCCCTTCATGAAATGAAGGAAACCTAGCCCTACACGAAATGTCTAGCTACCTAGAAACAACTGGCAGGAGGGAACACCCGATGCAACCCTGATGTCTAAAAGTGCAATTCTAATAATGAAAAGTAAATTGACTCACATTAGGATGTGGTAGAGATATATATAAATAAGTTTTTCTAGACAAAATAAACATCTTTTTCAATGACATTCCAATTAGATCTAATCATTTCAAATAGCCTGGTCAATTCACAAAAAGAGGAAAAGCCATCTCTGATATATCCACATTCCTCATCCTAGTCCCAAAAGTAACCCAATCACATTCCTACATAAAAATCTACCTTTTTTCTCCAAGAAATAAATAAGAAAGTAAATAAATAATTCAATAAATAATTGATCAAATCACCTATAACCACCTCTAGTCCATTTCCCATGCATCAATAAAGAGCACACATTTTGATCAAGCAGTAATAAAGCACATCATAAAGCAATATATATCTTATTAGATTTTCAATTCATATTTCCATGGTTAAATATATAGTAGATACTAATGCCTTTGCTTCATATCCAAATACTGTTTCATAAATCACGCAATAAAATCAAATGAGGAGGTTTGAATACTCCACTCTCATACAACGAGGTTTCATGCACAACTTATGTCAAATATTATTTGTATCTTTCCTCAAGATCAAATAAATAGAATAATAGAATAAAACAATTAATGTTCTTCTATAAATCATTTCAAAAATCCCAAAACACCAATCAAGGAAACATACTTTCCAAACAATAATTTCATTCTTTGTTTCATAATTTTGCAACCATAAGTTTGTCATTTTGATACAATCACTCTATCTATAAATCAATTATAATTCACAATATAATATCCATTCTAAATATTTTCAGCAATCCAACTGTCAGACCATTGACAAGAGACAATTTTGACCATTTATCTTACAATAAACACCTTTTATTCATCCATAACACTTTACTATCATTTTAGTGATAGGAGGTTCAGAATAACCAGTAAGAAAATAGAGACAGACCTCCTGGCATAATAGTGAGAGGGGTTGTCAAAGTAATTTAAAACACAAAAACATACAACAACAATTAATCCAAAGGTTTGTCATTCGAAGGTAAGGTTAAAGATAATGTTTAACAACAAAATAATAGTGGAAAATATGCTACGGAAACTTAAATAATTCTATCTATGTGGAGAAGTTTCTAAATCACATATTAATTCCGTTAATGAATAAAAGTTGGTTCTTTTTGTCAAAATTGATTTCTATAGCAGAAAGAAAATTTAATATTCTCAGTTTAGATCTAATAGAGGTGAGTTTAATTAATTTGAGATTGCAAAAACTCCATTTCATAGTTTTGAGCCAACAACTTAGTTTACTAGCCAATCTTAGCATGAAATCGGAATGCACAAAGCAAGGAACAATAGTTTGCAATAGTAATAAGAAAACAGTGAATAAAATGAGGGAGGTTGATCTATTTTAGCAAGGTAAGGTTGCCCAAGGTAGATCTAGACGAGGTCAGCTCAGAGAAAAATAAAGGTCAAGCATAAACAAAACAAATGCCCTTCAAACAAGCTGAAAACTATTAATTTGACAGTCAGAAAAATGTGATTTCAATGCAAATAATTCTTAAGAAGAAAAACCTGGAGATAAGGTCGGTCAAGGGGTTGAAATTGAAGCTGCTGCTGCTAAGGATCTTCCTTTAGTCACTGTTCATCTAGAAGCACGATTTTTTCTTTTTCTACTACTACAAAAGGTTCGTCTCTGCTAAAATCTTCGGTGCCTTCTCTTGCTGCTCCATAAAAACACGTCATTTTCATTTGCAAAAACGCTCACTACAATATGTGAATTGTTTTAAAATATTTCTGGGTTTTGTTCTACTCTTCTCCAGCTTTCTAGAATATTTTACGGTTTCAAATTTTTTGTTCTGATATGACAAAGTTATCGCCATTTTACTATCGCTGTTCTTGACTGGTTTTTCTCTCCTTTGCCAACACCTTTTCTTTCTCTTTTTTGTTTTAACAATTCCCTTTTTTTTCTTGTTTTTGGCATCTAAAGTTTAGGTTTTTAACTCATTTCAACTCAAGATTTTTTTTTTTGTTTGCATGAGAATTTTAATTTTAAAAGACTCAATTTTCTATTTAAATTAAAACAAAATAACTTAATTTATCTTTCTATCACGTGCATGACAGTAATTTATTTAATTCTCTTTAGCTCTCTAAATATAATAATACTATTATTAATACTATTTATCTATTTTAAATAACATAAGCACTCTAATGAACTCAAGATGTGATAATAATAATAATAATAATATCTTTTAATTAGCTTGCTGTTGCATGCATGACAGTAAGTTGATTTTAATTCTTTTTATTTAAAATTCTAAATATAATATTATTATTATTATTAACGTAAGTTAACTATTTTTACTAAAACACAATTACTTTAAAAAACCAAGAAGTAAATTAATACAATAATACATATATATCTATTATAAGTTAATATAATTATTTAAATCTATTTTACATATTGTCTTTCAAATATCTATAATCGTGTAAATAGAAAACATTATTTATTAATTATTTAATAAATTACAAACATATATATTTCCTTATTTAAAATGCAATACACCATTTAAATATAATTCGAAAAGACATTTAAATTTAATTAATCATATCGTGCATTTGAAAGCAATTTTTAACACTCTAATTTTCTAACATCTAATCATCATTCACGATTAATAATCACACATCAATGCATAAAATAATCTATTCAAAAAATGCATATGCAACTATGTGAGTGTGTGATTGCATCAGGGTTAACCATCCCAAACAGTTCTTGCCAAGTGGCTAGAACATTTCTACCTCAGCCATGCTCTAGTCTTCGATGAGTATTTGCATCCAATTGCACTCAATCTTGACGTCAATAGGTTAGTATATCAAAAATATAGTCGAAGCAAAACATCATAATCATACCAATAATATTTAATATTTAAATCAACTTTTTAATTTATGTAAATATATCATCATGATAATTACCTTTACACGTGTAACTTAATCGAAGTAAAACAATTATGGTAAATATTCACTAATCTAGAATAATAATATTGTTCATAAAAATGAGACGTGACATCCTTCCCCAGTTGGAAGAGACATCGTCTCGATGTCTTATTACAATCACCATGAAATAAAAAGAGTAAACACAATCTTGTTATAAAAAGTAACACATCATGCAACATGGTTTCATAATAAGTATCTCAACTAGATTAAGGAAATTAAGGGTATTCTGAGTCTATGCAATGATTCGTTGTAAAGAAAATTACCAATAATTATTTTTCCTTTCTATTAGTTTCCATTTTCAACCTCCATTATCACTATAATGATTTCTATCTCATATACTAACTCAAGAGGGATATCTACCTTCTGCAAAACACATAACTGCTCATATAAAGATATCAACAATATGTTCAGTTTTGTCAAGCATGCCTACCCACATGAGACATCTGAATATTGCCATCCAAGGATGATAAACAAGAATCTCATACTACTTGTTATTATCATCGGCAAGTACTTATCAACATTAAATAAAGGTAAGGGTTTTAGCAATAAATCCAAGATCAACTCTAAATAAAAAGAGAAAGTTTCCATCAATGAAAAGTTAGGATCATCAACACTAAAATAAGATCATCAACATTAAAATAAGATTATCAACACCAAAATGTTCAAAATTACAATATTAAATCATGATTGCAATCAGATGGTCAATCATAGAAAAATCAACATGTTTCCAACAATAAACTTTCAAAGAGTCAACAATAAGGTAAGTAGATCAATATGCTTTCGATTCTAAATCTAAAAGTTTTTTTTTTTTTTTAAATAGTTTGACATAATGTCAACATTTAAATAAAGAAAATCAACATTAAATAATTTCAACAGTAAATCACAAAAGATCAAAATTACATATGTTGACTTGTTTTCAATACTAAATTAACAATATTCAAAGTCAACATTAAATTTTGAAAAGAACTTGTACTAAACTGCATTTGGTTAAGCTTATGGTACTTAAGGTATTCATAAGTCCCAAGCATAAATAATAAGATTTTTAAATCAAAGATAATCAAATCTCAAAAGAGAAAGGAGTAACTTAAATGTAAAGGTCATACAAAAGGAAGATCTCAACAAGAAGCTAATACATCCAGATAAAAGTTATTCAACGTCAAAGAATGGAAGCCATCATATTTTCAACACTAAGTTGGCAATTCTAATAATAAATGTCCCGAACCTTCTAACTTAACCATAATTGAAGAATCAACTCAAACTCCACATTTCTCAAGTAAAACAAGAATAATATAATCTTTCTTATTCAATTTCAAATTCACATGCACATAAACCTAATCTACTTAGAAGTACATTTAATACATAATCCAAAATTTATTTGTCTTAGGCTTGTAGCCTATCAAGTCACCCTAGCATTAATGATGGATTACAATATAAATATGAAATATCAATAATATCCAATATCAATCCAACGTCTTTGGCTACATCTACGAGCCAAGGAACGAGAACATGGTTTAGCGCTTTTCCACCCAACCACAAAGCTTACGCTTCCTCAGGATCCTTCCAACATGAAGGATACCCAATCCTACTCATAGAGCCTAGCAATATATATATCAGTGTGTAGGATGGAATCTGGTGCATGCCTGTTAACCTACATGCATCCCTACATGAATGCAGCATCTCATTAACAGGATGAGGCAAAGAATTTTATCAATAAAAACTAGGCATACATTCATCTATTTCAATGGTCCATTTGTCTATTTCAACGTCAAAAGTTGACTTTGGCCAAAGTCCAAAACTAATTTTTACGGTGGCGTAGATTTTGAAAAAGAAAATCTACTTCTCTGTAACTCCTCATTCGGCACCCATCCCAGAAGGTAACTTTCCCAAAACACATAAAGCATAGCAAACAGTGCAATCACTTTCTTTTCTCAATAAAATATTCATTTTCATTCAAGTATGGCTTAGGAAATAAATAAATCGTTATGTTTGATTTCAACATACTTGTGTAATTTTCCCCAAAACCAAAACAATCATAACAAATAAGGCTATACAAGCTTTCATTTTTCTTTGATTCATAAAACAAAAATTAATCAATCTTTTTGTCTGTTCAATGTTGGTTTTCTTTCTCATAATGCAATTGTTTTATAATAATGCATAAGATTGCTCCAATGTGTATATTCAGTTTTATCTCATAATAATGGTTTATTTCTCCTTTGTTTTGCAGGTTTAAAAGATAGAGTTTCAGTCTTGTTATAAATGGATGTTTTCCTCATGTATGATCTTTCAAGACTAAGGAGTATATATATATAAATCCTCACAAATAGAAAACAAATAGATTTAGTGACCTCTATTTTTCACACTTTCGGCATAGTACTTGTTGTCCTCAATCATTTTTTTTTAACAATAAGGTTTTCAATGTCCAATGCTCATTATAGTAGCAAATTAGTCTCAGATGTTCTAAGCAGCCATGAAGTCAATCTCAGTGGCTTTACATAGCATATTCATTCATATTTCAAGTCGCTTCACAAGGTATATGAAATATTTAGTTCAGTTTCCTTGTCAAACAATGGTATTCAGCATAAAACATAATATCATTCCTACATAACTAAACCAATCATAACAAAAGATACCAAGCAATATAAAAAATGCATATCATTCAAAGGAGTCACAATCATCATGTAATGACACACATATAGCCATACATAAGCAACATCTAGCAACCAAAAATCAATTCAAGATAGAATCAGGTTCCACATGTCTATTCACATCACTCTCACAATAGGGAGTAGTCACGTTTCTCCCAAACATAAGGGTAATACATTAATGCACTACTTACATAAAAGGCAAACAACAAGAGGCAGAGTTAGGTTGGTGATTAAGTTCTCACCCAACATCCCATCCACTTGATGGCTAACTTACTCCACAACAGGACATGATAAGAATAACTTAGATAGCACGTTCATCTAACTGTAATGTAAAAATACTACCACTTCACTCAAAGGGAAGACTTATGTCAAGCATCACTCAGCAATATCCTCAAGAACAATCATCAAGGTCTATTTAACCCCTTAAAAAAGAAAGCACATGCAATTCACAGTAGCCAATACATAAGGACCCACACATGCTCGATGAACTGAGCAACACACACAGCCAGAGCTCCCAATGTTGGAACCACGCTCTGATACCAAATGTAAAAGCCCTCAAATCCATCACAAAAGTAAAACAAAGTAAAATGAATAATAATTCACTTAAATGCAACATCACAAGAAACGAAAGTAAAATGATGTATATAATCCACTTAATTACAATATTTAATCATAGATAATAACTTCATCAAGAAGAATCAATAGAGTCAATAAATCTCCAAAAGAAAATCTCATTGATATAAATCAAATAAGTCTTTAAATCTTACATATTCACATGTTAAATCTAGGTAATAAACACTATGAATCAATATACATAAATCCTTTGGCAACATGCCATAATACATACAAATAGGTACAATAACAAGTACATCAATAAATAATAAATTGACACACTCTCCAACTGCATGAACCAAGTGGTCCACCACCTGCAAACCGAGAGACGGGAACATGGCTTAGGTGCTTTTCCACTCAACCATGAAGTATTTACACTTCCCCGGATCCCTTCATGAAATGAAGGAAACCCAACCCTACATGAAATGTCTAGCTACCTGGAAACAACTGGTAGGAGGGAACACCCGATGCAACCCTGATGTCTAAAAGTGCAATTCTAATAATGAAAAGCAAATTGACTCACAACAGGATGTGGCAGAGATATATATAAATAAGTTTTGCTAGACAAAATAAACATATTTTTCAATGACATTCCAATTAGATCTAATCATTTCAAGTAGCCCGGTTAATTCATAAAAAGAGGAAAAGCCATCTCTGATATATCCACATTCCTCATCCTAGTCCCAAAAGTAACCCAATCACATTCCTACGTAAAAATCTACCTTCTTTCTCCAAGAAATAAATAAATAATTCAATAAATAATTGATCAAATCACCTATAACCACCTCTAGTCCATTTCCCATGCATCAATAAAGAGCACACATTTTGATCAAGCAGTAATAAAGCACATCATAAAGCAATATATATCTTATTAGATTTTCAATTCATATTTCCATGGTTAAATATATAGTAGATACTAATGCCTTTGCTTTATATCCAAATACCGTTTCATAAATCATGCAATAAAATCAAATGAGGAGGTTTGAATACTCCACTCTCATACAACAAGGTTTCATGCACAGCTTATGTCAAATATTATTTCTATCTTTCCTCAAGATCAAATAAATAGAATAATAGAATAAAACAATTAATGTTCTTCTATAAATCATTTCAAAAATCCCAAAACACCAATCAAGGAAACATACTTTCCAAACAATAATTTCATTCTTTGTTTCATAATTTTGCAACCATAAGTTTGTCATTTTGATACAATCACTTTATCTATAAATCAATTATAATTCACAATATAATATCCATTCTAAATATTTTCAGCAATCCTACTGTCAGACCATTGACAAGAGATAATTTTGACCATTTATCTTACAATAAACACCTTTTATTCATCCATAACACCTTACTGTCATTTTAGTGATAGGAGGTTCAGAATAACCAGTAAGAAAATAGAGACAGACCTCCTGGCATAATAGTGACAGGGGTTGTCAAAGTAATTTAAAACACAAAAACATACAATAACAATTAATCCAAAGGTTTGTCATTTGAAGGTAAGGTTAAAGATAATGTTTAATAGCAAAATAATAGTGGAAAATAAGCTACAGAAACTTAAATAATTCTATCTATGTGGAGAAGTTTCTAAATCACATATTAATTCCATCAATGAATAAAAGTTGGTTCTTTTTGTCAAAATTAATTTCTATAGCAGAAAGAAAATTTAATATTCTCAGTTTAGATCTAACAGAGGTGAGTTTAATTAGTTTGAGATTGCAAAAACTCCATTTCATAGTTTTGAGCCAACAACTTAGTTTACCAGCCAATCTTAGCATGAAATCGGAATGCACAAAGCAAGGAACAACAGTTTGCAACAGCAATAAGAAAATAGTGAATAAAATGAGGGAGGTTGATCTATTTTAGCAAGGTAAGATCGCCTAAGGTAGATTTAGACAAGGTTAGCTCAGAGAAAAATAAAGGTCAAGCATAAACAAAACAAATGCCCTCCAAACAAGCTGAAAACTATTAATTTGATAGTCACAAAAACGTGATTTCAATGCAAACAATTCTTAAGAAGAAAAACTTGGAGATAAGGTCGGTCAAGGGGTTGAAATTGAAGCTGCTGCTGCTAAGAATCTTCCTTCAGTCACTGTTCATCCAGAAGCATGATTTTTTCTTTTTCTGCTACTACAAAAGGTTCGTCTTTGCTAAAATCTTCGGTGCCTTCTTTTGCTGCTCCATAAAAACATGTCATTTTCATTTGCAAAAAATCTCCCTACAATTTGTGAATTGTTTTAAAATATTTCTGGGTTTTATTCTACTCTTCTCCATCTTTCTGAAACATTTTATGGTTTCAAATTTTGTTTTGATATGACAAAGTTATCACCATTTTACTATCACTATTCTTGACTGGTTTTTCTCTCCTTTGCCAATGCCTTTTCTTTCTCTCTTTTTTTTAACAATTCCCTTTTTTTTTCTTGTTTTTGGCATCTAAAGTTTAGGTTTTTAACTCATTTCAACTCAAGATTTTTTTTTGTTTGCATGAGAATTTTAATTTTAAAAGAATCAATTTTCTATTTAAATTAAAACAAAATAACTTAATTTATCTATCTATCACGTGCATGACAGTAATTTATTTAATTCTCCTTAGCTCTCTAAATATAATAATACTATTATTAATACTATTTATCTATTTTAAATAACATAAGCACTCCAATGAACTCAAGATGTGACAATAATAATAATAATAATAATAATAATAATAATAATATCTTTTAATTAGCTTGCTGTCGCATGCATGACAGTAAGTTGATTTTAATTCTTTTTATTTAAATTCTAAATATAATATTATTATCATTAACATAAGTTAACTATTTTTACTAAAACACAATTACTTTAAAAAAACCAAGAAGTAAATATAATACAATAATACATATATAGCTATTATAAGTTAATATAATTATTTAAATCTATTTTACATATTGTCTTTCAAATATCTATAATCATGTAAATAGAAAACATTATTTATTATTTATTTAATAAATTACAAACATATATATTTCCTTATTTAAAATACAATACACCATTTAAATATAATTCGAAAAGACATTTAAATTTAAGTAATCATATCATGCATTTGAAAGCAATTTGTAACACACTAATTTTCTAACATCTAATCATCATTCACGATTAATAATCATACATCAATGCCTAAAATAATCCATTCAAAAAATGCATATGCAACTACGTGAGCGTGTGATTGCATCAGGGTTAACCATTGCAAACAGTTCTTGCCAAGTGGCTAGAACATTTCTACCTTAGCCATGCTCTCGTCTTCGATGAGTATCTGCATCCAATTGCACTCAATCTTGACGTCAATAGGTTAGTATATCAAAAATATAGCCGAAGCAAAACATCATAATCATACCAATAATATTTAATATTTAAATCAACTTTTTAATTTATGTAAATATATCATCATGATAATTACCTTTACATGTGTAACTTAATCGAAGTAAAACAATCATGGTAAATGTTCACTAATCTAGAATAATAATATTGTTCATAAAAATGAGACATGACATATTCTAGACTGCCTACATACTCGTATCCATGGGATTAAAGCACCACACGATGATGATGAGACATGATGAATATGTAGTTCTGGGTGTTTATTGATGATGTGGGAGATGGATGAATAGAAGAAGGTGAGATGGATGATGAGGATAAGGATGAGATGAATGATGAGGATTATGTGGGGGAGATCATCTTGTTCCTAAATTTGGGTACCTTCTTCGTACTCCAGACTGCCTACATACCCGTATCTAGGGGATCAAAGCACTTAACGAGAGAGATGATATGTAATTTTGATTTATGTTTTGATGATGATGGTGAAGGTTGATGCATTGATTGGATTTATGGAATTGATGCTATTGATGGGATTGGAGTGATGTGATTTTGATTAATTGATTGGCGTGATTTGACGATTTGATTGGATTTATTTTCACAGAGCAAAGAAGTCAGTGTTCAGTGAAGTCTAATTAGTTTGCAGGGTAATCTCGTGACTTGTGGAGCCTAATAGAACATAATTCAAGGTAGTTTAGGGCCTAGCTAACCTTCATGGAGAATTGCACCAAGTTTCATCCATTTGCAGAGCAATACCATATGTTTAGGTTTGACCTATTTGTTTCTACATGTTTCATACTAGCCATTACAATTAGGTTGACATGATAATGATTTGAAGGCTTGCAGATGATATAAATTAAATATAAAGGTTTATTTCAAGGAGGAAGCAAAAAGTGATGAAGTGTGCCAAGATATTAATCAAGAAGATGAATTGTTTTGATTTGGAGAAGAGAGCAGAGAAGAAGTAGAAGAAGATACAGAAACGAGGTTTGAGAAGGACAAGAAAGAAGACATAGAAGAATGATGTTTTGTTGTATGAATCATTTGTAAACCTGGGTTGTGGCCTAGCATCTGAAAAGCCCTAGAGGCATATGTAATGAGGTTTTGAGATTTTAATATAATGAGAAGTTACCTTTGAAGGCTGGGTTTTTCCCTTTTAGGGTTTTCCCAAGATAAATCTTATGTCATGTGTTCATAAGCATTTCCATTCATTATGTTGTATCTGTAGGTTGTTGTTGTATCTTTTTTATGATCTTGTTGTTAGTTATTTAAGGCTACAATGTTGGATAGCCCTTCATTGGACTCTCCTACCTTGACTGCACCAAGTGGTATCAGAGTTGGTTGCAAATCTGCTGGGAAGGTTGTGAATCTATTGGAAGGATAAAAAATATTGGAAGAAAGCGTGAAACCCTAAAGCATAACAAGAATCATTGTAGAAGAAAGATCAAGGAAAGAAAGATACAGGTATGCTTTTCACATTAAGTTATTTATTTGATTTGTTTCAATGGGGAAGATTGGAAAGAGAATGAAGAAAGAAAATGAAAATCTAATATGTGAGAAGGATACTCTTGAAGAAGAATTGGAAAATGTAAAGAGGAGGAATGAAGAATTAAAAGAAGAGCTGAAGTTGTTTGAGTATATCACAAAGAGTTTTGAAGAATTGGAAGAAGGATTCAAGTTGTTTGGGAAGGTTGAAAAGAGGAACAAAGACCTTGAGGAAAATTTGGAAGAGTTGAAAAAGGAAAACAATTTACAAAAGAGGGAAATAACAGGATTGAAAGAACAGGTTAATCAGTTAGAGTAGTCACTTGTAGCATTCAAAGAAGAGAATAAAAGTTTGAGATCTAAGCCTAAACTTTGTAATGTTTCTTGTGATACTAATGATTGTGTGATATTGTAGAAGCTTCTTTAGAAGGTAAGGTTGAAGATAACAGTGCAACTGAACCTGCAGTTGTTGGTGATGGTATTGGTTTCAAAATCATGCAAAGAATGGGATATGAAGGAAAAGGATTGGGAATGTGTTAGCAAGGAATTATAGATCCTATTGAACCGGTGATGATATCAAGAAATGAAGTCCTTGGGTATGTCAGAGGTAAGGATGTTGTCAAAAGTTCAAAGAAATCAACTCAGGGAAGAAAAGGTATGCATTGTTCTTATTGTAATATGTATGGACATGAAAGAGAAATGTGTTGAGATCTATAGCCTTGTAAGTTCTGTGGATTAATGAATCATTCTGAAAAGATGTGTTGGAATAGAATGTGGAGGAGAAAGCCTATGATATATTGTATGTAGATGGATTATGGATGGATTGATGGAATGAATTAGAAATTTGTTACTTGTATGTTCAAAAGGTTGTATAGGCTGAAGTATTCATATGTTGGAGGAAAAGAAGGATATGGATCAAGATACAGAGAGAGAAGACCTTATGTGGAGCAAAACAAGGACAGTAATTCATACCACATAGGGAGAAATGGTAGAAGTTATAATTCTTATCACAATGAAGGATACTGGAGAGATGAAAGAGGATTTGATAGGAGATCATTTGGAGGAACCTATTTTCATGTTTGGAGGCAAAAAGAATCAAGCAGTGAATGTCAACAAGAGGATACTACTAGAGGAGCAGTAGATAATGTAGAGATAATATATGAAGAGGAAGAAGAACCTATTGAATCACTAAGTTTAATGAAGAAACCATAAGAGGGATATGAATCATTGATCTTAAAGAGAGTTTTGTTATAGAACTAAGGATCCAATGCAAGAGAAAGTTTGTGTGAACAAGTACATGAAGCATAATAGGAAAGGGAAGTTCATATTGTAGAGAAAGAAGGAATGACAAGATATTCTACTAGAAGAGAAAGTTTGAATACCGGAGTGAGGAAAATGTGGATCAAGAAACAGAGAAGAGTATAGGAGCAGTGTATCTAGAAAAGAAACTATAAGATTTTGATAAGGCCAGAGGAAATTGTATCTAGAACCAAGGATTAGAAAGTGTTGCAGAAGGAATTTAGAATGTATTGACTGAATCAAGGAAGCAGATGATTGTCCTTGAGGATGCATGTATGTATTGATTGACTCTTAATTGATTGAAGTTGATATTGATCTTGAGGTAGCCTACAAGTGTTTGACAACAGAATGTCGAACAAAGAGGTGATTGCAACATTGTAGCCAGACCACTGAACCTTAACCACCAGAAGAATAAAGAATTTGAGGCAACTTGCAGAGAAGACTTGCTCAGACCATCGATCATTGAGGTAGTGCAAGGCTTGCAAGTAGAATGCTGAAATTAGATCACCAGAAGTGAGAAGAACTAGAGGTAGTTTGCATAGAGGTCCTATACAGACTACCGACCATGAGGCATTGCAGTGATTTGTGAACAAATCACTGAACTTGAGGAAGTTTGCATGGATGACTTGAATAGACCACTGAGCTTGAGGTAGTTTCAAGTACCTGTGAATAGACCGCCGAACATATCCTAAGGGGTCACATTGATTTTGACATAATATAGACCAAAGTGAAGAGGGTCACTTTTCAATTAACCCCGAGAGTCTAATGCAGGAGCATTCGAAAGCATTCAAGAAAATTGAGATAGTTAATGATGAACTATAGAGTGCCAGGTAGAGACCTTGGAGATTACTGCATTTCACCGCATTTGTACATTGGAGCTTGCAAAGCTGGAGCTAGCATCTACATATCATCAGCTACATCATAGCTAAAATTTAGGTCATTTGGGTTCATTTCTTGGGAGATATCACTATTAGAATATTACCTATTTTCACAGAGAAGAGCAGTCAGTGTTCAATGAAGTCTAATTGGTTTGCAGAGCAATCCTGTGACTTGCAGAGCCTAATGGAACATAATTCAAGGTAGTTTAGGGCCTAGCTGACCTTGATGGAGAATGACACCAAGTTTCATCCATTTATAGAGCAATACCATATGTTTAGGTCTGACCTATTTATTTCTACATGTTTCATACTACCCATTACAATTAGGCCAACTTGATAATGATTTGAAGGCTTGTGGAGGATATAAATGAAATATAAAGGTTTATTTCAAGGAGGAAGCAAAAAGTGAAGTGTGCAAAGATATGAATCAAGAAGATGAATTGTTTTGATTTGGAGAAGAGAGCAGAGAAGAAGTAGAAGAAGATGCAGAGAAGAGGTTTGAGAAGGAGAAGAAATAAGACATAGGAGAATGATGTTTTGTTGTATGAATCATTTGTAAACTTGGGCTATGGCCTAGCATTTGAAAAGCCCTAGAGGCATATGTAATGAGGTTTTGAGATTTTAATATAATGAGAAGTGACCTTTGAAGGCTGGGTTTTTCCTTTTGAGGGTTTTCCTAGGATAAATCTTGTGTCATGTGTTCATGAGCATTTCCATTCATTTTGTTGTATATGTAGGTTGTTGTTGCATCTTTGTTATGATCATGTTGTTAGTTGTTTGAGGCTGCAAGGTTGGATAATCCTTCATTGGACTCTCCTACCTTGACTGCACCACTTATATTTTGTAGATTTACATTTTTTGGTTCTTATAAACTAATTTGATCTAAACAATGTTCACATTTATCATCATGAGGGAACTAGTGTACATAACATGTTATTTGATTAATAATGTCTCTTAGTTAAAAATGTTACATGTTACACAAAAAATTCTCAAACTTTTAACTTAACAACAAATTATACTTACAAAAATTTAATAAAATAATAAGAAATTTTATTTATTTTTATATGTATCATACATTTGAAAGTTGTAAAGGGTGAAAGTTTAATCATTAAAAATATTAACAATATAAAATATAATATTTAAAACTAATTAATACACAATAAATAAATAAAATTTATTTTAAATATAAATTTTATTATAAAGAATAATTAAAAGAACTAAAACTAATAATAATTCATATATATCTACTTCTCTTAGGTGATGTGTACTCAAAGTAGATTGCCTACTTGTGTTTCCAATTACTTTCTAGTTACAATTCACTTGAATATAATGTCTTCTACCTTTAAAAAAAAAATAAATTATCATCGAGTGGTGCAAGTCTATTTTCCTCTTTAAATGTCAATCACAATTCCAATCATGTTATATTTACCTCTCATATTTACAATAGCACTTATCATTAAAAGGTGCAATAGGTATGATGATAAACAAAGGTAATTATGGGTTATTAAAGTTGTGTTGTGCATAAATACGAGGTATATTAAAAGCTAATAGTTTATGATTAGATCAAATTATGAAGAAAGCATTTTTTATTAATGAAATGCAAGGTAAGACCTATTCTTATGTTGTATTACAAAATATAACTAAAATTGTATTTATGAAAGTAGAGTTTTATATGGGATCATTGTCTCATAACAAATTAAAAATAAACATGACTTATAGGTCTTTAAAGCCTTACACCAGACAACCTAAAATAGATTTTAAATATGACTGTGACTGACTTGTTACACAAAAATTGAAATTTGTTATGCAACTACTAACGATCAAGTTGCATAGCAACTAAAGACTATTGTGCAATAATAGGAAACTTGTTACATAATAACTAAAGAGTATTGCACTATAAGACTATTATGTAACAACATAAAATTTGTTGTGTAGCAACTAAGGGTTATTGTGCAACATCTTTAGACTTGTAACAAAATAACTATAATCTATTGTACAACAAATGGAAACTTTAATCCAAACAATATTGATGCAGAAAAACTCCCCTCTCACAGGCCACATAACTAATTACTCAAACACACATTCACTCATAGTTCAATCACTCACTTATAAATCCTCTTCCCTCATTAATAAAAGATAGTATGAAGATTACAAAACAATAGCTAATCTATGCACTTTGTTTTATTCTTACCCATAACCAAAATTTACAAATATGCAAACAATAATTTACATGATTGGCCTTGAATGGCCTCTCTCACAGAAACATTCATATTCTCTTCTAGTGAATCCTATCTCCTTTTGACTCTTCATCCCCTTTGCTCCATACCTCCAAGATGAATCTCACTCTATTTTATGGTTTCTATATCTGCACCTTCTCTTTGTCTTCCTCTTGCTCAGTAACGACTCCAAAACCTCCTTTCTCCTTGCTCTCAGGTCACACCTTTCTCTTTTCTGCCACTTCTACTTTTCTCATTGCATTCTTCCTTCTCTGTATGCAGTGTTCTTCCTCCCTTTTCCACTTATATTGATATGGTGTTTAAACTCAATATCTTGTTAGACTCACGTAGCTTCCTTCTTTCTTCTGAGACTGCACTCCCTTCTCTTCAACGTCGCCACTCTCTTATTATCTTGTATTCTCTTTTGTTAAAACTAGTAGCGGATTTCCATTCTTCTCTTGGCCATGCCCCACTTGTTTTACTCTGCCCCTTCCTTTTAAAAGATGTGAAGGTTTTTTTTTTAAACAACATAAAAAAGATGAGGCGTTGACCTCTTTTTCAAGCGTGGGTTTTACTTCTTTTCTTTATAGATTTCTCTTTTCACCGATACACATTCTCTTCAATGTAGGATAGGAACATCTATTCTATCGTGGTGGTTTATATTCCCCTCAATTCGCTTCCTTGGTTTCAAATATGTACTAATTATGCCGAAAGAAAATAAAATCTTGTGGGTTGTGAAAGAAAGGTAACCACATGCCGACCACAAAAATATGGAGCTTGTGGAAAAAGTGTTGCAAACATCCTGCCCACACGGTGTCCAAGTCAAGTAGTGAAATTATTCAGTATCATCTCGGGTAGGTGGCTATTTGGCCTACCATGATTCTTTATATTCTTGTGCAATACAAGACTTGAGAGCTTAAATTGAGCAGTAGGGCCATTTGGAAAGTTAATAATTAGCATTCCATTTGGCTCCCTTCGATTCTCGTGGGTGAAAACAATACAAGTAAAGTCTTGATTCTTTCGCTTATTCCACAATTTTATTTTTGAAGCTCACAAGTCCCTCGTTATAGTAATTTGCATTTGGAATGATAGATAATAGCTCAGCAATCAAGTGGTTCCCTCTAGTGGCCCTGAACTGTGATGATGTGATCAGAATTTTTGGCATTTGTTCATGGTTGAAATGTGTACTAAACTCATCAGCAACATTATCTGCAAACAACTCTTCATCATCAAGTCCACAAATAGTCTCCTTAAAATCTTGTGTGTTTTCAATGATGTGAGGAACCTTTGGTTTTGGAGGCTTCAAGATACCATGCGTCATTGAGAAATATGTGCAATGATAGTTGCATATACGAGAAGCACATCTTCAATTGCAAAAGCCAAAAATGTCAAGCATATGCAAAAAGACTCCAATGGGACTTGATATTTTCTCATTGAATATATTTTCCACTTCCAAAGTTGCATCAACATTTGTCTGCCTTGCAAATAACATCAACCAAAACTAAATCAACAAAAACCAAACAAAGCAAAAAATGTTTTTATGTGATGTTGATCACACATGCTCCTGGGTACTCCTGCATCAGACATGCGGGGTAGAAAGTTTGTGAGCATAGGCTCACAAAGTGGAGTTGAAAAGTTGCACTACCCTTTCAGGTTACAACCAACCTACAACAAACTCCATCACTGGGATATGTGCACAAGATCAATTCTTCTTCCTCTTCTTCTAGCACCATGCTAGAATAACCGTCATATTCCTCCCACAACTCCATTCACCACTCTTCTCCCCTCTCGTGGACTCACATCCACCATGTTTTGTCCTCCTCCACCAAATTATTTCTCCTCTCCTCTCCTTCATGGGATCCAACCCACTAGTGACCGGCCTCCTCCAGCAAACTCTCATGTCACTCATATCACAACCTGCATTATAGAAATCTTCATCGAATACCTTATGGAAATTAAATATTTCCATAGGCTCTTCTTCATACTCTACAACCCTAGCTACCTTAAATGGAAGTACAAAATCATCATCCAAATATGCAACAAGGGTTACCTCTTCATTCACTATTGCACATTCACCATCAACTACATTATTACCCTTTACTTCCTTCACTACGATGTTTGTTTTCTCACCATCAACCAATGCAATCTTCTCCAACCATTCACTCTCCACTACTAAAATATGCAATAACAAATTATCTTCTTCCTCATCCTTCACTGCAACCTTTTCATATTCCATCGATGCATCTTCATTTTTCTCCTTTTTGACTACCTCTGCTATTGGCTCTTCACTATTCAGTCCATCCTCATCCTCTTTTCTCATGTCTTTTTGTTCACTCAGTTGTGCCTCCAATTTTTCCATCTTATCCAATCGCTTGTTTATATTTTTGATCATCCTCCATGTCTTGTTTTCTTCATACCAACTCCATTCTTCCCAAATGATGGCCCTCTTCCTTATGACTATACCCATCTTGTTCACTGTTACAATCTCACCTCTATTTGCATCACACTCTTCACAATCTACAATTCCTCGTAGCTCTCTAGCTCTCAATTGCTCAGGGCTTCTCTACCTGCAACAAAGCTCACATGAGCTCTCCACAACCAGTTCACTCTCCCGTAGGTCCTGGCATAGACTGCCTCACGTTCGGTACTCCACTCCACTCTCAAGAACTCCTGCTTTGATACCATATGATGCAGAAAAACTCCCATCTCATAGGCCACATAAATAATTACTCAAACACACATTCACTCATAGTTCAATCACTCACTTACAGATCCTCTTCACTCATTAATCAAAGATAATATGAAGATTGCAAAACAATAGCTAATCTGTGCACTTTATTTTATTCTTACCCAGAACCAAAATTTACAAATCTGCAAACAACTCTTCATCATCAGATCTACAAATAGTCTCATTAGACTCTCACGTGTTTTCAATGGTGTTAGAAACCCTTGATTTTGGAGGCTTTAAGATACCTTATGTCATTGAGAAATGTGTCCAATGATAGATGCATATACGAGAAGCACATCTTCAACTGAAAAGCCAAAATTTCAAGCATATGCACAGAGACTCCAATGGGACCCAATATTTTCTCATTGCATGTCTTTTCCACTTCCAAAGTTGTATCAAAATTTGCATGCCTTGCAGATAACATCAACCAAAATTGAACAAAGCAGAAAATATTTTTGTGTGATGTTGATTGGGCATGCACCTAGGTGCTCCTGTATCAAATATAAAGCCTTCTTATGCAACAATTAGTGACAAAATCTAAATTTGGTCAAAGCCCACCTCCTCCACTTCCTTGAGAGGAGAGATTAAATCATTTATTAAGAGATTATATTGATAGACTTTTGAGCTTCCAAATAAATTCTCTCAACTTTTATCTTTCTTCCCCTCCTCTTAGCTCATGTGTCCAAGTACATAAAGGGGAACCAATACCTTTCACTTCCTTAGAGGTTTCATATTTATAACCATTAATTTCTAGAACTTTAATTTCTCCTTATTCCAACACTTAATCTTAGGCATAATATTTAAATTTCATTCTTGAAAGAATTTATCCATAGTGGTTTGATTTGTAGAATTTATTTTCACCCTTGTTTTCTTAGTCATTGCATTCCACCCTTATTTACCACTTGGGCCTCAATTCACTTCAATTTTGAGTCTCACTATCTAAGCAATAGAGAAGAAACCCTGGTTATGGACTCATCCTCAAAGTCATCATAATCTAGGGAATCTATATACATTTCTATAGAAATTAGGAACATTGAGGGAATACGAGTATTGATTCGAGCCACCTGAGATGAACACGAGCACACTCAACCTATAAGAAAACAAGTATTGTAAACAATGGAAAATTGGAATGCAAAATATGGGATAATGAATTAGCTTATAATATGTAGTACATATAGGGAATAATCAACTAAGAATAGTTGAGCCAATAATAGGAAAAGCTCACTAAGAATAGTGGTGCTCCAAGTATAGGAAAAGAAACCACTTAACTCAGTTAAGCTAATCTAGGCAAGCCAAGGATAGCTCGAGGATAAACATAGACTGATGTGCACACCTAAGTAAGCTTAATATACACCAACACCCCCCCCTTAAGCATAGCTTAGGTGGGATAAATGAAGATGGGTCCCAGCAACTAGCCCTAATTAGGTACCCATGTACAATGCAATCTCTCATAAAAATAGAGAAATGGAGAAAACCATATGGGAAAAAAACCCCTCCAAAAAGAGAGAAAAAGATAAAAGAAGAGGACTAGAAAGCCTCCTCAAAGATGATAACTCTGCACCAATCCTAAAACCATGTCACTCTGACTGTGATGATGCAAATATGACACCCCATAGGAGAGTAAAATAGACTATGTAGCCCCCCACAATGAAGTAGCCCCTATCCCAAAAGAGAATGCATGTGAATGAATGTTGAATATGATCCATTCATGGAAAATGATGTTTCTCCCCTTAGGAAGAAACAACTCCAATGGTGAATGCTCAAAGAAGTGAGGTGAGGTTGTAAGTCGCATAATGTACCTTGTCTTAGAACACTACTCAACTATTGTCATGCTGATGTCAAAGTGAGTCACAAACAAATAAGGAGTCTTGAGCCTAACTAAAACAATTGACCTCTCAAAATCATGTGAAGATTGATGAAGAATAAGATCTGAAGAAATGATGTATGAAAGTGGAGTGTCAATGCATGCCATGTGGCTACAAAGCAAATCCCACGAGATGTCCTACGAAGAATAGCTAGAAGCCCTCGGTGAAGCCTCTATAAACTCTATAGTAGTAGCAGGTTCAAGATAACTGTCATCAAATAGTAAGATGAGATCCTCTAAGGTGTCATCAAGATTTGATATGTGAGACTCTACAAACAACCAAGAGATCTCTGGTAGAAATCTATCCCAATGCAGTGAATGAAGAAGATGAAAGTAAGCCTACTACAAAGAATCATTGGAAGCTCTCGAAGGATTGACTCTGGAATCTAGTGAAGCAATAGGAGATGAAAGAGTGTCCTCAACTGTAGATGGGGTATCAATGTATACCAACCAAATAGATTGATCATCCCATGAGGATGTGTCCACACACAAAGGGGAAATAGAAGCCTCAGTATCATCCTGGTTATCCACATAAACATCACTTTTAGATGAAGAATCAAGATCTCCATATAAGCTGTTGGATGATGGTCCAAGAAGTGAAAGCACACTCAATGTACTCTATCTAATGTAAAATATCCACAGAAAAATAAGACCTATAAGTCCCTAGACCATGTCTTTTTTTTAAACCATTTATTCTTCTTTTTATAGTCACTTGGCTCAGGAACGAGTCCAAGGAGATAGGGAAATAGATCTTGTTCAAGAGAGTGATTCTTTATCCCTTGTGTTGGTGCCCAAAATTACCAGTTTGAAAATACCCCATTTTGCCCCAAAATTTCATCTGAATCCCACTTGAACCTATAGTTTATAACTGATTAGAGACATCTTTCATAGGTTTTCATATGTCTGCTTTTTGAAAATACAAGGAAAAACGACCCAAAAATGACTAAGTAAAAAATTCTAAGTGTTTCCTTCTATATTTTACCTTTGTCAGAGTATCGGAGTTCAGAGTTCATGTCTTTGATCTTGCCCTTTTTATTGGCTCTGAAATCAAGCTCTAAAATTTGTCTAAGTGTGGCAAACTTTGGAGTTTCAGGCTTCCTTCCTTCCTCCTTCTTCCTTTTGGAAGGTGGAAGGAGGAAGGCTCGACGACCAACCCATGACAAGTATTTTTTCTAAGGCATTCCACCATTCTATCGAGTCTTTTAGGGGGCCCACAGCAGGCTTGTGGAACTGCGGGAAGAAGACATGTGGCACAATCTTAAGTGTTTCCACCATTCCACGGGCATTCATCTATTGCTCTACCTCATGACCGCAGAACTACGCGAGGCCACCATGTGGACAAAGGACAAGTGATAAGGAGGGATTGGGTTCGATTTCTGCTTCTTTTCCTTCAAAATATTTCTAAGTGCTTCAGGGAGTCAGACTTTGGACTTTTCTTTTTCCCCCTTCCTTTCTTTTGGAAGGAGGAAGGTCGAAGGCCCAAACTCCAAACTTCATTGAACCTTTGTAAAAATGGCTAAGTCTTCAAAATTGCGGGGCTCAGACTTTTTCTCTTCTTCTTTCTCTAGGAAGCAATAAGGCCAAAGGCTTGAAACCAGATCTCCATTATTTTCTTGAATCGACTAAGTGTTGCGGAGGTGAAGGTCAGGTTCTTTTTCCTTCCAAAGAACAATGTAGTGGTGAAGGCCCGACCCCCAAAGTTTGACGATTTCCCTCCTCTCAGACTTCGAAGGCTGAGGTTCCCTCTTTCACCTTTCCTGGCTTGATTGGTGGAAGACCAATCAAAGGAAGTCTGTTATATCAGAGCCCACCCCTTTTTCCTTCTAAGAGCATTTTCTACTATTCAAAACATGACGAGACTGCTTAGCGACCCTCTTGGTCGGCATTAATGCTTCTTCAGAGTACAATTTCTTGTAGAAGATGGATTCGTCACTTCCCCATGCCACTATAGCTCCCTTACATTAAATTTCTTGTATTCGCAGCATGGGCGAATCTCCTATTTTAGTGGATTTCATGGGCAGAGCCATGTAGGTGCGCTCCAAGGACATAGAATGGAGTTATTGTAGTATGGGCCACATTTAATGGTGCAATAGTTTCTTGTTGACTAGTTTTCTAGTGTCCAGAAGCTGAATTTCTATATATACACATTTCAAAGACATTCTCAGGGTTGGTTGCTGAGCCAATTATTTGGTCTGGGAGTGCCTAATGAGTATTTTCTAGCACCAAAACATGTTTTGTCTAGTTTGTTAGTGAAGGGATATGTTCAACATATAGTAGGAAGGATTTGTAATGTAAATTTGAATGTAATGATATGTCTCCATGGGAGTTTGTAGTGATTTTAATAGTAAATATGTAATCATAGTTATGTATTTCCCTTGCCACATTTGCTGGGATGATTGTAACATATGTTTGGAGATGTGTGACAACATCCAAGTTAATATAAGGCTTTGTGTTTGCCATTCTTTTGTTGCATATGAATCATTGAAGTTCTTTTTGGACTATTAAGTATGTCTATTTTATGAAGATCTATCTAAAGTCATATATGTAAATATATGTCTCCTTTTGTTGATCCTATGCTGTGTATTTTCTTTCCTCCTTGCATTCTATGACTCTGTTGCCCAATGGAATAGGTACCGATCCATATTGGAGAGGAACCAATCACTCTTTAAAATTAAACAAATCATTCACCTGTGGTTTAGGGTAAAAAACCATCTTTCCTATGCATGTACATTTGCACAGTTGAATCAGCTATATAGGGGTTTTATGACAGCTAGTCATTCTTGACTTAGTGATAGATTTTGGAGTCAACATGATGAGTTGGGCTTGCCTGTTCATTTAGTTAAATAGTTTCTCATCTAGCCTAATTTTAATACCTATTTAGGTATGTACCCCTTTGGAATATCCCTACTAGATCTAGCTAAGCTTAAAGTGTAGAGGAGTCTACCCACTCCTGTTAGTTGGCCAAAATCCCCCCTAACTTTTTGATAAGCCTCTTCCTATAACTCTGATGACAATCCATGGCCTAGGTGATTTAGGAATATTTTAGAGTTTTGGGTTGCAGTCATTTTGGGAACCAACATTCTAGTGTCATTGTTGAGGAATGAAACAAAAGGTTGAATTATTCTGAAGGCCCCTATAGCAGTTTGCAGTTTTTTAATGTATTTCAGTAAGCTGGTAGCCCATCAACTTACACCAACATTTTGGTGTTGTTGTTAGGGATAAATTTACTTTAGTCATTGCCGGGTTTTAGGCAGCTTGAGCATTTTTCATGCCCTTGATAAGAATAAGTTTGCAATGGTCCAATTTGTTGTTGTGTGTAAGTTTGGCAGCCCATCAACTTATGCCAACATTTTGGCATTGTTACTGGGGAGGGTTTGAAAGGATGAATAATTTGAAGACCCCTATTTGCAGGCATTGCTGACGTGCTGTCTGTTGCTATGGGTAAGTTGGCAACCTTTTCAACTTATGCCAATAGGTTTGTTCTAATGTATTGTTGGGTTATAAAGATTTGAAGACTCTGCTGGTGTGAGCAACCAACAATTAGTTTTGAAGCCTTGAATATTGTCATGCTTCAAGGGATTTCCTCACTCAGTGAGGTGGCATCTCTATTGTCAAAAGAAACAAAGTTTTGTTGTTGTGTGCATGTTTCAAGGAGATTACAGTTGGTTAAGGTACATTTTTTCTTCATGTCTTGACCATGGTTTCTTTCTTAGTAGAGGAGTATGTTGTTTTCTATCCTTTGTCTTACACATGTGATTTGTAGTTGGTCATCGCCAACTAGTATGGATATGGATACCCTAGGGAGGATTCTTTATGTGCATCTTCTTATGTTGTAGACCGTAGGAGTTATATGGCCTTTGACCATCTAGCTAATGCATTTCCTGATCATAGCCCTGCCAATTTTAAAAACCCAAATTTTTTTGAGCCCTTGCCTAATAGAAATGAGTCATCCAAGCTGCAGTATGAAATTGAAAAAGAAAAGCAATTGTTAGATTCTTTGATGAAGCAAGAAAAAGAATTAGAAAGCCAAATCAGGCTACATCAATCTAGGCCGTAGTCCAATCCCCCTCATGTTGTTCCTAGTTGCTCTTTTCCTTAGCCTCCTCCTATTGCAAATGAAAATACATACAGACAATTGGACCTCTCATGGGTCAGTTATGAGCAAAAATCTATACCCAAGAATATTTACTATTAGATGCCATTATTTGACGGTTGTAAAGTTTATGATGGGAAGGCACACATTGAGGCATTTTCAGATTTCGTGGACAAGTTCTAGTTTGAAGATGAGGATGTGTGGTTGATACTTTTTGTTAGATATCTATGTGGAATAGCATGAAAGTGGCTGGTTAGTTTCCCTAGCTAGTAGTTTGCTTCCTGGGATCAATTGGTGGCTACATTTGAGAACTTTGCAAGTAGTCTAGACCTTGTTTTTCTTGTCCAAGAACTAGAAGATATTAGAAGGCAAGAAGAAGACTCTAGCATGGAGCTTAGCCACAAATTTGTGGGAAATTCAGACCTGATCTTCCTATGTGTATTAATATGTATTCGAGAGCTTATGATGATTCCATAAGTTTGGGTTCTATACGAGATGAATTCAATATAATGGGTTTGCAACATGCCTACTTGTTCATTGATTATGTTGACAAAGTTAAGTAGGATAACATTGCAAAATCTCTATCTTGAAATATAGAGATGGCTAATAATGAACAGGTTGTTGTAGACAACAAGGAGGTGAGTGTTTTATATGATCCAGACAAAATATCAAGTGATGATTGTGTGTGCAAAAGGGTAGAAGAAGATGTTGGTGCAGTATATGATAGCAATTCAGATGAAAAAAATAGTGATTGCACCTACCTTCGATTGGATTAGTCATTAGTAGATGATGAAAATGAGAAAATCAATGATGATCTCCAATTCAGTGAATACACATATGACCCTACTACCTATTGTAGTATTGGAGACCGCCTAGAAGGTATATATGCAAGTGAAATGTTGAATGATTCAGTTCATGTAGTTGATTATATAGAGCATGCATATATTGATGAAGCAAATGATTATTAAGAGATGAGCATAAGGGATAATGCCCTTTATGAAGGGCATGTAGGTCCGTTAGATAGCACAATTTGTGATTTTCATTGGTGCATGGATAATCCTCCTTTTGAAGATGACTTTAAGTTCAATGAATTTGAGCTGTTAGCTTTGGAGGTGGAGAGTTCTATGCAATATGATGTGTCTACCTATGGATAGAAAGTGGATGGAGAGGGAATACAAAATGTTGTTAAGGGTGAACAAGATGCTAGTCTCTTGTTTGATGCACATTACCCTTATTTTTCCTTGATGATGACCTTGAGCTAATTAGCACTTGTTTTCATGAGGATGAAATGAGTTATGCTTTAGCTAGACATTATGAGGGCACGACTACAACTACAAGTGATTCTGAGGTAACTATTTCCCATTATGAAGACTATGTCACAAATGATTTTCTAGAGCTTTGTTTGGGGTAGTTATCTCGTATTGATGTGGATCATGTGGAGAGCACTTTTTTGAGCTCATTGGTTGGGTCTGTGGTGTAGGAGCACCATTTGTTAAAAGTTGTTAATTATTGAAGTCTAGGCTTTAGTTTTGGTATGTTTTACATAAAATAAGGTCTTGAAAGACCATTTATTGATGTAATAATGCCCACTAGAGGCATTACCATGTAGTGGAGGCTTAGAAAAGGGAATTTTGTCTAGTGGAGTCTGCAGTTTCCTAAATTATAGGATAGTCTATTTTGGATATCATAGTGGACAGTCTTTAATGCCTTCGTATTTTGGGCTTTCCCATGAATTTAAGTTATGAAATCATGGATGTTTATTGTAGTCATGATATATTATGCCTCTAACATGTTGAGAGGGGGATTGGAGGAATATTTGAGGAGAAATAACAAGGATTACCAATTTGTTCTGCATTCTTTTCTATTTTTTTACATTTTCTTCATTCTGTACTCGCCCGTATTGTACTGTCATGGTGGGAAACCTCCGAATTCTACAAGTAGATCATGTTACCTTTCATTTGAACCAAATTAGGAGGATTTTCATTGCTTGTGAAGGATTTGACAAACATTTTTTTGAAATCTGGTTTTAAAACCCTAGTTTTAAGGGTTTTACCAAAACGATCGCATTCTAACCCATTCCACCTATTTTGTGATCCCAAAATGGGTGGAATGGTCCTATTTTGTTCATGTTTCTCTATTGATGTCTTTGTAGAAGTGGGGTATTGGAGGATAATGAGGTTTGTAGCAATTACTGTCTAATATCTTCATGTATTAGACTTTTTCTTGAGTAAGGTGAAATAACATAGTGGTAGAAAAGTGTCTAGGGATGTCTTGAGATCCCTAAAACTAACAAATTCCAGTCATTTGCAACCCCATAAGCACTTTGGAGTTGATTTTAGAAGCCGAGAACAAGTTTCATAGCCATTTGCTATGTGGTGGAAGCCTAATTAGGCCTAATTCAGCAGAAACAGACCTTATTATGAGGCTTGTGTTCAAAAAGACCCCCTATTGCATGTTAGATATGTTTTGTAACTCCTTGATGGGTATCTAAAAAACCTAGTTGTTCTTGAGTTTGTCATGTATTCTTCAAGTTTTGCCCCAAAAACCTCATTCCTAAGGCTACAAGCATATGGGACTAGTTGTGAAGGAATGAGAGGTGAGACAAGTAGTCAGGGTGTTTGGTGGATTTGAAGAGTGTCAACCAGTCATGTTAATGAGATCCATGGTGCCTTAGAGCACTGGCAAAGTATCTATACATATTAACCAATTTGAAGCATCTTTCTCCCTTATTGAAACAATGTGTTGTGTAAGTGAGAGCAACTCCATCCTTGATTAGCAAGAAGGACCATTGAAGTGTTTTTCTTGACTCCATCCCTTGATCTACATTAGTCTGATAATGTTGAGGCCAGATTTTATAGTGTGGGTCAAGTTTCTGATCTACAGGGTGAAGAGGAGAAAATCATTGGTGATTTTCTTAGCAGCAATTTTTACACAACAGTGTGTGTTGAGGAATTCAAAACAGAGCGGCAACTTGAAGATTGTAAGTCTTCACTTGAAGTGCCTCAAATTTTAGATATATTTGCTAATGGTGCAAATTTAGTTCTAAATAATGCTTTTGATTTAGTCATGGAGGAATACAATAGCATCTGTAGTGCAGCTGGGCCACAAAAATTAGAACAGTCATGTGGCATAACCAAGCATGAAACCACACCTAGGATGGATACATTTCAGCTTCATATATTTCTTCATGCTGATATTTATGCAGACTAAGAAATACATCATGCTAACATGAAATTTGAATGTGAGTACTCCTATATGAGTCAACATGATGATGAGTCATATTATCTATGGTTGTCTTGCCCTGGTGAAAACTTTTTCCATCTTTAACATGATGATATGTTCGTGTCTGTATTTCTTATGTACATGCATGCAAAA
The DNA here is from genome assembly GCA_027924645.1 of Cunninghamia lanceolata. Lineage (NCBI taxonomy): Eukaryota > Viridiplantae > Streptophyta > Pinopsida > Cupressales > Cupressaceae > Cunninghamia > Cunninghamia lanceolata. Next base: position 3,475,346 of record BSBN01000189.1, on the reverse strand, counting down.
TGTGTTTATTGCTGATGTTGGGTGATTAGTGCAACAAAGGATTGAGGTAGATCAGCTCCTTCAAGAGGCAAGTGTCTTTGACAGAGGCAAGTAACCTCACCAGTTTGTCTGTAGGGGTGGCCTGCAGTGTCCCAAAATTTTGATACAATCATCTTTTGATTGTATGTTGTTTTGTAAATATGTTTAGTGTTGTGTCCCTTCATGTGTTTCATGTTTTGGTCTACCTGGAGATATTTTGTGGTTCTCACTGTGCCATACAAGTTTGTCACATGTCCCCAACTAGAGCTAGTGTTGGTGCCCAAAATTACCAGTTCCAAAATGCCCCATTTTGCCCTAAAATTTGATTTTAATCCCACTTGAACTTATAGTTTATAATTGATTAGAGACATCCTTCATAGGTTTTCATATGTCTACCTTTTGAAAATACAAGGAAAAAAGGCCCAAAAATGACTAAGTAAAAAATTCTAAGTGTTTCCTTGTGTTTTTTTCCTTTATTGGAGTTTTGGAGTTTGGAGTTCATGTCTTATGTCTTGACTTTCTATCGGTTCTGAAATCATGCTCTAAAATTAATCTAAGTGTTGTGGACTTTAGAGTTTCGAGCTTCCTTCCTTCCTTTGGAAGGTGGAAGGAGGAAGCCCTGATAGTCGACCCTCGACAAGTATTTTTTCTAAGGCATTCTGCCATTCTATCGAGCCTTTTGGGGAACCCACAGTAGGCTTGCAGAACCATGGGAAGAAGACATGTGGCACAATCTTAAGTGTTTCTACTATTCCACGGGCCTTCATCTGTTGCTCTATCCCATGACTAAGGAACCACAGGAGGATGCCATGTGGACAAAGGATGAGTGGTAAGGAGGAGGGCTTAGGTTTGAGTTCGACATCTTTTCCTTCAAAATATTTCCAAGTGTTTTAGGGAGTCAGACTTTAGACTTTTCTTCTTCCCTCTTCCTTTATTTTGGAAGGGGGAAGGTCGAAGGTCTGAACTCTAAACTTCACTAAACATTTGTAAAAGTGGATAAGTCTTCAAAATTGTGGGGCTCAAACTTTCTCTCTTCTTCTTTCTCTGGGAAGCGATAAGGCCAAAGGCTCGAGACTCGATCTCTGTCGATTTCTCGAATTAGCTAAGTGTTGCAGAGGCAGAGGTTAGGTTCTTTTTCCTTCTAAAGAAAAATGTAGTGGTGAAGGCCCAACCACCGAAGCCCAACAATTTCCCTTCTCTCGGACTTCAGAGGCCGGGGTTCCCTCTTTAACCTTTCCTGGCTTGATCGGTGGAAGACCGATCGGAGGAAGTCCAATATGTTGGAGCCCTGCTTTTTGCTTTCTAGGGGCATTTTCTACTATTAAAAATGTGATGGGACTCCTCAATGACCCTCCTGGTCACCATTAATGTTTCTTCAAAGTACAATTTCTTGTAGAAGATAGATCATTGCTTCCCCATGCCACTGTAGCTCCCTTACATTAAATTTCTTGCACTTGCAGCATGGGTGAACCTCTTATTTCAACATATTTCATGGGCAGAGCCATGTGGGTGTGCTCCAAGGACACATAATGGATTTATTGCAGTATGGGCCACATTCAATGTTGCAGTGGTTGCTTGTTGAAATTAGTTTTCTAGTGTCTAGAAGCTAAATTGCTATATATACACATTTCAAAGACATTCTTAGGGTTGGTTGCTAAGCCAATTGTCTAGTCTGGGAGTGCCTAAGGAGTATTTTCTAGCACCAAAACATGTTCTGTCTAGTTTCTTAGTGAAGAGATATGTTCAACATAGAGTAGGAAGGTTGTGTAATGCAGATTTGAATGTAATGGTATTTCTCCACAGGAGTTTGTACTAATTTTGGTAAATATGTAATCACAGTTATGTATTTTCCCTTGCCACATTTTCTAGTATGATTGTAACAAATGTTTGGATATGTGTGACAACATCCAAGTTAATACAAGGCTCGTGTCTGCCATTTTTTTGTTGTATATGAATCATTGCAGTTCTCTTTTGGACTATTAAGTATGTCCATTTTATGAAGATCTATCTGAAGTCATATATGTGAATATATGTTTATTTCTGTTGATCCTATGCTGTGTATTTTCTTTCCTCCTTGCATTCTATGACTCTGTTGTTTAATGGAATAGGCACCAATCCATATTGGAGAGGGACCAATCACTCTTTAAAATCAAAAAAATCATTCACTTGTGGTTTAGGGAAAAAAACCATCTTTCCTGTGCATGTACATTTGCACAGTTGAATCAGTTATATAGGGATTTTGTGATAGCCAATCATTCTTGACTTAGTGACATCTTTTGGAGTCAAGATGATGAGTTAGGTTTGGTTGTTCATTTATTTTTAGTTGTTCATTTGGCTTGATTTTAATACCTATTCAGGTATACCCCTTTGGAATATCCCTCATGGGTCTAGCTGAGCCTGAAGTGCAGAGGAGTCTACCCACTCCTGTTAGTTGGCCAAAATCCCCCTTAACTTGTTGATAAACCTATTCCTATCACCCTGACAATAATCCATAGCCGAGGTGATTTAGGAATGTTTTATATTTCTGGGTTGCAGTCATTTTGGGAACCAATAACTTGTTTCTAGGACAAATAGTTATTTGAGGTTAGCCTAACTACAGAAAGATGGAAATAGATACCAAAATCCATTATGTACCCCCTAAATTTATAACTTTTTCTTAGTTCATTGATACAAACTACTGTGAATGATCCCCCTAAGAATAAAAAAGCACTTTATAAGTTGAGTGCATGAATAACCCCACAAATTGATTAATTACCCCCTTAGAATTTGACACTTGATATTTCTTAGTGCATAGATAATTACAAATTTGCACTCTAAATTTAAAAAAATTGCCTATTTTTCACTTCAAAAGATTTTTTTAAAAATTCCTTGGGTGAAAATAAAAAAGCAAAACCAAAATTGGAGTTCACCCCTCTTCGACTGTAAAAAGATAGAATTTGATGCCTTGCAAGGGTGAAGCAGGGAAGAAATCAAGTTTTTTGATGCCCTTCTTTCTTTGTTTTCTACCCCGTGCCTCTTCTTTGTAGAAATTTCATGACTTGTGTGGCCAAATCAACTTGGTTTGTGCCACTTCTGCCTAGTTCACACCCCTTCTCATAGATCAGGACTCTTTTAGTGCATGCAATCACATGCAATGAACCTCTGAATCTGATCAGACTTCTTTTTTCTTCCCATACAATGAAGATACCAATCCAATCAAATCCTCTAGATCAACACATGAATCAGGGAGAAAAAAAATGTCTCTGGATCCTCTAGATTAGCACACCAATCAAGGAATCACACCTTCATGCAGTCAGTTTAGGGAATGGCATACTTAGAACATGGTGTGGTAGATGAACACATGTTACAAAAAAATATCACCTTCTGCTTGTGCCTTGGTTGCTCCTTTCTCATATGCAGTGAGATCACCCTTCTGGTCACACCTTTCTCAGTTGAAATTGACCTATTAACTACCCCTTAAGAGCCCTCATCAGGCCTCTCAAATGGGATTCAAATTTGATGTAGGAGCACCTCTGGTTCAAGACCAATCTTGCATCAACCAAAAGCATTTGCATTTCAGTTTGGTTTTCTTTTCATTTTCCAATTCAGTTTAGTCAGTCAGTAGTAGTTTCTATATTTTGGTCTGCATTCTACCATAGTTTCATTTCAGACCTTGCAAAGATGGACTTAGCATCTAGACACTTTCACACACATCATATCCAAAATCTAGATCATTTGGATTAGGTAACAAAAATATATTGCTATTAGAAGATTGACTATTTTCTTAGAATAAAGCATCCTGACAGTCTTAGATAATCAGCTAAAGGAGAAGACTTGTAGAGCACTTTCACAACTTGTGGAGGTAAGTGACACATCATTCAATGTTGTTTGGATCATGGCTCACCTTCCTTGAGATCCACACACTATTCCATTCATTTGCGGAGGAGTTCTATATGATTAGGTTTGACCTATCCATGTGCACACGTTACAACTCTTCATTGGAGTTTGTGATCTTCCTTGGTTGATGTAGATGAATCTTATGTTCTGGAGATGATATATAATCATGTAATAGAAACCTAGGAAAGTAGTGATTGATAGTTAGAGAATTCATATTCAGAAAGTTCCTTTAAAGCTATATCTTGTGCATATTCTATAATTGAGGAATGGGCCTATAAGCCCTAATTGTAAGCCTACATGTTGCTAGCCCATTTTTATTTTGAATCAATGATATACTAAATGATTGAATCTACATTTGCATCCTATCTTTGAGTTGTTTCCATTGTGTTTACTCTTGCTGCAAGGTCTGGACTGTTCACTTTGTGGACCCTCCTAACCGTGACTACACCAAGTGGTATCAATCAGGTTTGTGATCCCTAATTGTAAGCCCACATGTTGCTAGCCAGTTTGTATTTTGAATCAATGATATACCAAATGACTAAATCTGCATTTGCATCCTATCTTTGAGTTTCTTCCATTGTGTTTACTCTTGTTGCACAGTCTAGACTGTTCACTTTGTGGACCCTCCTAATTGTGACTGTACCAAGTGGTATCAGAGTGAAGTTTGAATCTTTGAGAGTGAATTGAACATAATTGGTGAAGGAATTCCATAATATCTTTCTATGAATAGATCATTAAATCTAAGGTAGACTACCTGCATTGTCAACTGATCATTGATTGTGAGACAATTGTCACCTTGTAACCTGATCACCCAATTTGAGGCAGTTACACTTGATCCGAGGAAGAAATGTCACCGAAGAGAATACCTATTGTTGGTACTATGGATGGAAGAATGGATGAGATGATGAAAACAATGTGAATTCGATTAGATGCTGTTGAAGAAGATCGGAGAAGACGACTTACACCTTGACCTAATGTTGAAGGTGATGATGATGAAGAATTTCAATCCGCTGATCAAAATGATGTAACCCTAGGAGATGAAGAAGAAGAATCAAATCAAGTCAAGATGTTTCAAGCTATTTCAAAGATTGGGAAAAGACCTAGAGTTGATGTACCAAACTATACTGGCAATTTTAATATTTAAGAGTTGTTTGATTGGATAAATGACCTATCATAATACTTTGAATATGAATAAATTGAATATTTGGAGAAGGTGAAATTTGCAAAGACAAAGTTGAAAGAACATGCTGCTATATGGTGGAAATAAGTTCAATTGGATAGAAATAGAAGATGAAAAGAGAAGATTACAAAATGGGATAGGATGGTGACAAAATTGAAGACTTTGATTATACCTACTGACTATGAGTTAGAACTGTTGAAGAGATTGTAGAACTTGAGATAAAAGGAGAAATCTATGAAAGAGTACACTAAAGAATTTCATAAGATGATCATAAGGATAAGACATAGTGAAGCAAGAAAGGAGAAAGTGGCTAGATACATCAATGGATTGAGATTGAACATTCAAGAAGAATAAAGTTTAGTGAGGATGACATCTTTGGAAGGAACATATTAGTTTGCCCTGAATGTTGAAGAGAAGTTGAACAAGAAGCATGAACAAAGATAGAGAGGTATAGGAGGTAAATTTTAGAGAGGTAGAACATTTTATGGAGGAGGAAGACCATATACAGAGCAGATCAAACAAGATAACACATTCAAGAAGGAAGACAGAGATAATAATGCATACCAGAAAGATGACAAAACTTTCTATCACAGAGGAAACCCTAGTCCATACCGGAGTGAAGGATACATAAGGGATGGAAGAGAAATTGATAGGAGAACATTCAGAGGAACCTAGTTTAAGTGTAGAGGTGAAGGACATAGAGAATTTGAATGTAATCAAGGAAGTACAAGCAAGAAGATATAGAATAGTGGAAGAGAACCCTATGTGGAAGAAGAACCTATTGGATCACCGAGTTCGGTGGGTAAACCTGAGAAAGGAGAATCACTTGTCATGAGGAGAGCATTATTTCAAACAAAGACAAATGAGGAACCACCATAGAGGAAGAGTTTATTTAGAACCAAATATAAATCAGGAGGTAAATGTTGTAAAGTTGTAATTGATAGTGGTAGTTTAGATAATTTGGTTTTAGAGGAGATGGTGACTAAGCTAAAGTTGGAAAGATTGAAACACCCTAAGCCATATTAGATAGCATGGATTCAAGATAATCATAAAGTCCTGGTGAGTGAACAATGTTTGGTTAAATTTCATATTGGATCTTATCATGATGAAGTCTTGTGTGATATTATACCTATGGATGTATGTCATATATTGTTGGGTAGACCACGGCAGTATGATAGGAAAGCTATACATGATGGAAGAAAGAATACATATACTATAACATCAAATGGAAAGAGAATTACTTTGATTCCTTTAGAAGATGATCCTAAGAGTGAAGTATGTGGGAATGCTAGAATCTATTTGGTAGATGAAATTTTTTTTGGATGGTTTGAGACATGAGAATATGTGTTATACTTTGATCCCTAAGAAGCTGGAAAATCTAAAGACTAAAGAATTACAACCGGACGAGATAACCAAGTTGTTGAAAGAGTATGAAGACATCATATCAGACAATGTACCTGAAGGATTTCCACCAATCAGGAGTATCAGTCAAAACATGGATCTTATACCTGGAGCTAGTTTGCCTAACAAAGCAGCACACATAATGAAGAATTGAACAGACAGATACATGAGTTGTTGAGGAAAGGTTTGATTAGACAAAGTTTGAGTCCTTGTGCAGTACCTACAGTCTTGGCACCAAAGAAAGATGGAGAATGGAGAATGTGTACAGAATCTAGAGCAATAAATAAGATTATAGTTAAGTATAGATTTCCTTTGCCTAGGATGGATGATATTATGGATTGGTTGAGTGGAGCAAAATATTTCACAAAGATGGACTTGAAGAGTGAATACCATTAGATTAGAATCAAAGAAGGAGATGAATGGAAGATTACTTTTAAGACAAATGAAGGATTGTATGAGTGGTTAGTGATGCCTTTTGGATTGACAAATGCACCGAGTACTTTCATGAGGTTGATGAATGAAGTTTTGAAGAAATTCTTGGGTAAGTTTGTTATTGTATATTTGTATGATATTTTGATTTTTAGTAAGACAAAAGAAGAACATTTGTGGCACTTGAGACATGTATTATAGAGACTGAGAGAAGAGAAATTGCTGATAAACATCAAGAAGTGTAGTTTCATGAAAATAATCGATATACTTGGGATTTATGATTTTTACAGAAGGATTGAAGATGGACCCTGAGAAAGTGAATAATTTTTGAGTGGCCAACACCTGAGAGCATTGGAGAAGTCAGATCATTTCATGGATTAGCTAGTTTCTACTAAAAGTTCATCAGAAATTTTAGTTCAGTATGTAACCCTATGACAGAGATAATGAGAGGTGATAGAAAAGATTTTAAGTGGACATCAAGGGTAGATAAGAGTTTTGAATTATTGAAGTAGAAAGTGACAAAGCAACTTGTGTTGGCATTATCGGATATCAATAAGGTATTTCAATTAGATTGTGATTCTAGTGGAAATACAATAGGAGCGGTGTTAAGTCAAGAAGGTAGGCTTGTACATATTTTAGTGAGAAGTTGAATGATGCAAGGAGAAGATATTTAGTTTATGATAAGGAGTTCTATGCCATAATTCAAGCCTTGAAGAAGTGGATACATTACTTGTTGCCTAAGAAGTTTGTGTTGTATACAAATCATCAAGCTTTGTAGTATTTGAACAGTCAAGGAAAGTTTAATTGGAGACATATGAGATGGGTAGAGTTCATGTAGAGTTATACTTTTGTATTGAAACATAGGAGTGAAAAATCAAACAAAGTTGTAGATGCATTGACTAGAAGAAGGAATTTACTAACAAAGATGAGAGTTGAAGTGTTCGGATTTGAGGAATTGAAGAACGTGTATGAGGAAGATCTTGATTTTGTAGAACCTTGGAAAGCATGTAAGGAACCTATTGTGATAGATAGGAGTAAGTGGTTGGACTATTTCATTTAGGAGGATATGTTGTTTAGAGGAAATCGGTTATGCATACCTAGGAGTTCAATGAGAAATAATCTGATAAAAGAGAAGCGCAGTGGTGAATTAGTAGGACATTTTGGCATTGATAAGCCAATAGCTTTGGTAACTAAAAATTTCTTTTGGCTTTAGATACATAAGGATGTTAGGAAATTTGTGCAGAGTTGTAGAGTTTGTCAAGTTGCAAAAGGGAGTAGTTAGAATATTGGATTATACAAATCTTTGATAGTACTAGAGAGACCATGGGAAGACATAAGCATGGATTTCATAATGGGATTACCAAAGACATAGAGGGTACATGATTCTATATTTGTAGTGGTGGACAAATTTTCAAAGATGTCACATTTCATACCTTATAAGAAGATAACTGATGTAGTGCATGTGGCTGACCTATTTTTCAAAGAGATTGTGAGATTGCATGGATTACCTAAGAGCATAATTTCAAACTGAGATACTAGATTCCTTGGATACTTTTGGAAGACACTCTAGAAGAAGATAAAAACAAACTTAAAGTTCAGTTCAACATTTCATCCACAGACTGATGGACAGACAGAGGTGGTGAATAGGATTTTGGGAAACTTGTTGAGATGTTTGGTTGGAGAGAAGGTAGGAAATTGGGATTTGATTCTATCACAAGTAGAGTTTGCATATAATAATTCAATGAATAAGAGTACTGGAAGAACACCATTTGAGATTGTGATAGGAACTAACCCTAGAGGAGTAGCAGAATTAAGAGACATCAGCATGGGAGAGAAGAGGAGTGCAGAAGTAGAAGAATTTGTAGGACACATGGAGATAGTGCATAAGCAGGTGAAGAAGCCTTTGGAAGAGATGAACAGTAAGTATAAGGAGCAAGTAGATGAGAAGAGGAGACACAAATAATTTATAGTTGGAGATGAAGTGATGGTGTATTTGAGAAAATAAAGATTTCCAGTTGGGACATATAACAAGTTAAAAATGAAGAAGTTTGGACCATGTAGGATACTCAGAAAATTTGATTTAGGAAATGCATATGAAGTGGAGTTACCAGAGACATTGGGTATATCACCTATTTTCAATATTGCAAACCTATATCAATATCATGAAGTAGAGTTTAGTGACAACATTGAAGCAAACCTAAAGAAGCAATTACCACAAAAAGCACTAGAATAGATTGAAGACATCTTAGACAACAGAGTTGGACATAGCACTAGAGGAAAACAATACAAAGAATATCTTGTGAAGCAGAAAGGAAGACCGAAGGAAGATTCATCATGGATTTCTCAAGCTAAGGTAGGCCATCTTGGTTTTCCTCTAGCCCCAGCAAAGCGAGGGACTCACTTTTTTTCAACAACCCTGGATGTTTGATGTAGGAGTGTCCCTGGTTCAAGAGAAATCTTGCATCAACCAAAAAAATTTGCATTTTAGTTTAGTTTTCTTTTCTTTTTTGATTTCATTTTAGTCAGTCAGTCAATAGTAGTTTCTATATTTCAGTTTGCACTTTGCCGCAGTTTCATTTTAGACCTTGTGGAGCTAGACTCAACATCTAGACACATTCATGCACATCATATCCAAAATCTAGATCATTTGGATCAGGTATCAGAAAGATATCACTATCAGAAGATTGACTGTTTTCTCAGAATAGAGCATCCTGACAGTCTTAGATAATCAGCTAAAGGAGAAGACTTGTGGAGCTAAATGACACATCATTCAATGCTTTTTGGATCATGGCCAACCTTCCCTGAGATCCGCATGCTATTCCATTCATTTGTAGAGGAGTTCTATTTGATTAGGTTTGACCTATCTGTGTACACATGTTTCAACTCTTCATTGGAGGTTGTGATCTTCCTTGGCTGATGTGGAGGAATCTTATGTTCTAGAGATGATATATAATAATGTAATAGATGTCTAGGAAAGTAGTGATTGATAGTTAGAGAATTCATAAGTTATATTTTCTTTAGAAAGTGCCTTCAAAGCTATACCTTGTCCATATTCTATAATTGAGGAATCGGGCTTGTGAGCCCTAATTGTAAGCCCGCATGTTGTTGGCCAATTTGTATTTTGAATCAATATTATACTGAATGACTAAATTTGCATTTGCATCCTATCTTTGAGTTGCTTCCATTGTGTTTACTCTTGCTGCACAGTCTGGACTATTCACTTTGTGGACCCTCCTAACCGTGACTGCACAAAAATTACTTATGCAGAAATGCCTCAAAAATAAGGTTTTACTCTTCCCCCAAAATGCAAAAAATAGTTATCTTCTAGTAGGGTTGTTGCTTGGGGGTTTTGGCATGGGTTAGCGCTTTGGTGCACCCTTGTGGACTAGGTCACATTCCTACAATAGGCTGTAAACCTCCTAGAGGAAGGCACATGATTTTGCTTGGCCATGGGCCTCTGTACAAGTTGCATGCCTTAGTAAAAAAGATAGCATGCCTTCAAAATCTAGGTGCCACTAAAATTTTCTTTTACTTCCGTTAATCAAGGGGATTCCTATATAAAACTAGAAAAACTTCTTCCATGGATACAACAGTGTATACACATAGTTGTAAAGAAGAGATATTGGATTGAATGCAAATGGATCCAATAATGTAAATACTTCAGGATCTCACAAAAAAATTCAAACCAACATTCAAACAATCTTGCTCTAATACCATGTAGAAATTAGGAACATTAAGTGAATGTGAGTACCAATTCGAGTCACTTGAGACAAATAGGAGAATGCTCAACCTGTAAGAAAACAAGTATTACAAACAATGGACAATTAGAGTGCAAATTATGGGATAATGAATTAGCTTACAAGATATAGTACATATAGGGCATAATCGACTAAGAATAGTCGAGCCAATAATAGGAAAAGCTCATTAAGAATAGTGGTGCTCCAAGTATAGAAAAAGTAACCACTTAACTTAGTTAAGCTAATCTAGGAATGCCAAGTATATCTTGAGGCTAAACATAGAATGATGTGCACATCTAAGTAAGCTTAATATAAACCAACAATTTCCTCATCATCTTCCTTCCTTGAAGGATGATCCTCATTCAAAATTATATTGATTTGAGAGATCCCATGTTCCCTAGCTTCTAAATTGTGCTTAAGGAAGAAAGCCTAGAAAAATTTAGTTTATCGAACATAAATTGTCTAAATTTTTTTCATATGAAATTTGGACCCAATTTCACAAAATTTAAAATCCTTCTATGTATTTTAATAGTCTTGCAAGTAAAAGTTAATGGGGAGTTGTAATCCTTGTTGACGTGCCCCATTTAATTACACTTGAAGTAGTAAAATTGTAGGTCTTTATAATTAATATGTTTGATCTACGAGGAAAAAACAAATCTAATATAGATGGAGTGTGGAAGGATATGAGTTAGATCAACCACCGCACACACTCTAACATAGTGACTCTACTAATATTTTGAGGAAGGATAAATCAAGATGAAAACTCTTACCTATTCCATAAGAAGTTTTAAAAGACCCAAATTTTTCATGACTAGGGGAAGATTATTAATTTTATCAAAGTGGGCACCTAAGATTAATCCACCTCTAGAGGTTTAGAAAAGGGATTCCAGGGCATAGAAAAATCCTACACTTCCCAAAATCCATGGACCGTTAGGCCAAAAAAAATCACATTATGCTTTAGACTAAAGTTTGATTCCAAGAAACTTTTGTGGAGTAAAAACACTAAAGGGTTTGAAATTGAATTTGAAGATTCCTTAGTCCATTCATAAAATTACAACAAAGACAATCTCTTCCCCAATACTCTATAAATTATTGAGGACCTTTTCAAAACATTGAGGATAGAGTTGATTCAATTTTCTAGAAGGCATAGTTTTTCATAGGAGGGGGAAAGTGAAAATAGGATATCTTCTAAGGGAGTTGAATCCATAGACTCCTTAGTTTCTTCCAAACCCTATCAAGAATTCATATAAATGTAGTCGTATGAAAGGGGGTCACTAATGAGACCACAAATTGTCCATTCTAGAGTTTAATGGAAACTTCCTTTTTTTCTATCTTAAAATTTAAAGTGAATTTAGGAGTAATTTTAAGGATTTATAAGTTGTTTAAAGTGTAATATGAGATATAGGTTTGGTTTATTTTTAGAATTAATTGGATCTAAAATGATAATAAAATTTATGTTTGAAAATTATCTAGATTTGATGTTCTACCTCTAATGCTACAAGCTCTAAAATTCCATCATTGAAGTTACAATATTTGAAGTTTTCATCTCTAGAGTATTTCAGCTCCAATGAAACCATACAAGGCTAGCTCTAGAGAACTTTAGAAGGCTCCCAGCTATCATGCAAGCACCTGCAAAATATTTTGTAGATTTATTTTCTAACATTTTAGGTTGTGTAAATAAATTAAATAGAATTACATAATAGTTATAATACTTTATCTTTAGAGTATCTTGAGCATGCAAAGGATGTGTAAGGTCTAATCAATGACTAAAATAACTATGAATGTGCAAGCTACATTTAAGAATAGGTAGAGTTGTAAATGTGTGTGTAGTATCTTATCATGTTTGTCTTCTTGATAGATGCCCAATGGGTAGTCATGTTTCCTTAGGAGTCTTAGTTGTTTATAAAATCTTATTAAGATGAATAGTTGTATTTGATTATAAGTCTTAGTAGAAATATAATCTATCATGCATTATTATATGGATAGGTAAGATAACCAAAATCATAGGAAGTAGTCATAATAATTTGTATTTTGTTACAAGTTTTGATCCTAGGAAGTTGGCAAGTTTTCTAGTATAAATGCACATAACTAACCAACTCAAAAGGAGAATAATAGTCAATAGTTGATAATAAATAGTTCATAGTTGTTAATTATTTTACAAGGCAAAAAATGGAGTATATTTGAGTTCTTATGTAATTGTATATTTCATCAATGAAGACTTGAGTTTTTAAGAGTTTCGATAGTAATTTCTTGAGCAATTTAGTTTTAGTCCAAAGGAGAAGAAAAAGCCTGCTCTAACTAAGGAGGAAGGACATTGTGTACTGGTACTTTCTAGATTAGGTTATCTTTGAATTCTCTAGAATATTTATCTTTATTTATGAATCTCTCTTCCATTCTATTGATGTAAACTATAGAAGTTATCTATTAAAATACTCTTCTAACCTACTAGAAATGTTGGAGCAGCCAAGATTACTTGCAAGAAGACAAGAACTTCAACAAAGTTGAATTAAACAAATAAAAACCCAAATAGCTATCATACAATGATCAGCATGTGGAGCATACAAAAGTACAATAGAGACCTTGTATATAAAGGAATGGATGAGGAAGTGAGAAGGTAGGATTGAAAGTCTAACTACCCCTCCAAAGATGTGACACATGTGGAATCACTTGAGACAAGTGTGAGGACACATGTTGTGTGCACATGAGGTGAGACAAAAGAAGAAAAGTCTCTCTAAGTAAGCTTAAATGTAGTATGAATAGGTCAACTAGGTAGAACTTAACTAGTTTGCTAAAGCACCTTTTCACACTAGCACCCCCCTTAAGTTATACTTGAGGAGAAAAATAAATACTAAAAAATGCAAATATGCATGGATGGGTCCTGGAAACAAGGCCTGATGAGGTACTAATTTACAAAACATCTCTCACAAATGATAAAAGGAGAAAACCCTATGGGAAGTAAAACTCCTCCCCAAAAGAGCTGAGAATGAGGACAAATAAACCTCTTCAAGGAAGTCCCTGAAAGATAAGAACATGATGAACTCATGAAGCATGTAGAAGCTATATAATCTATCAAAGAAGCACTAGTAATTTTTTGAGGAAGCATTGGTGTCTACTAGAATAAAAGAACCCCCCAATGAATGTAGATCAAGATAGGTGAGGCACAAAAAATTGCATGAGGTTCCTCAATTACCCTACTCAACTATATATTTATAGATGGCAACAATGTAAAACAATCTATGAAGTTGAAAGTATACATGGTACAATGATCAAAGAGGCACAAATAGTGTTGCATGAGTGACCCCATTGATACTACTAAAATGTGATAGTGGAATTCTACAAGGTACTAGACTAAAGTCTTGTGAATACTGATCTAGTGAAAATGAGAGGGGAGATGTGTCCAATAATTCACTAAAACTAAGAAGATTTAACAAAACCATGTGATACCCCCCATACTACTAACTGGAAGAGGTATTGGTAGATTAACTGAAATGTGTGTAAGTACATGGAGATGCAGAATCAGGCCCAATATGATGTACAAGAAACTCAAAAAGGGTGTACAAAAAAGAAGGCACACACACATGAGGATAGAGTTATATTTGTTGTTGTTATGGATGTAGACTCACTAGACAAGATCATGATGGTAAATAATGAGGCACTAACACAACCTCCCATTACACTTTATAAAATAGTGAAAGTACAAAGAAAGGAAAACTATGATGTACAAGAATCCACAAAAGAAGGAACATAAAACTAGTTTTTGGCATTTTATATTAGTGCATTTACAAGCAAAGTGTTGTTGAAGTTATTAAAAGTGTCCAAAAAAGGATAATTTTGTTTATTTCAAAAGGGGACCACAAGAAGACATATGCCTTACAACCCTAAAAAAATGATAAAAACTTGACAATCGACACCCCCAAAACAAATATTGTTGTAAAAGATTCCCTCTAGAAAAAAATACAAGTTTTAGTATAATTTTATCAACTTGGAAGCATAAATTGATCATTTATAACATGGTGATTTTATAATTTTTCAAGAAAATAGGAGTTCAAAAGACAAAAACTACATATACCAATGGATTCATTACATTTTTTAATAAATTTCAAAAGAGAGCTTGCTAAATTTTGGCATCATGGGAAAAACGTTATGCCTTGTCAAAAAAATACAGTAAAAATGAATTTGGAGGTGTTGGTGGTTTTTAAATCCCAACCAAATCTCAAAGACAATCTAAAGAATAGCCAATTCTAATGATTAATAGCCTTGATGGATTGGCCAAAGAATGGGAGTCAAATCAATGACAATCCTCTACACTTTTAGCTTTGTCAAACCAAGGTGGATTTTCCTATTCAGTACTCAAAAGCTCTGTTGGTGCCCAAAAAAACTAGTTCCCAAAATGCTTCATTTAGCCTCAAAAACCCAAAAAATCCATTAGTTTTCTCCACCTTTGCCTTTGAATTTCAAAACCCACCATTTAAATCTGATCTAAGATAAGTTATATGGATTTTTATGCCAAAATATGATAAATAAAATCTTTCCCCTTGTGTTGATTCTCTTCCTTAGAAAAAATGGTTCATTTGGGTGCTCTATCAACAATTTGTGAATTGGAGAATTAGGTCGCGAGTTCAAAAATTCACCGATTCACCGATATAGTGATTGGATGGGTGATCCATGATGTTCAAGCCAGAAAAAGGAAATTATGGACACCTTTGTCAGTGATTTTTTGAGTTTGTGAAGTTGAGAGTTCGCCGATGGCAGGATTCACTGAAAGAAGGAAGAAGGCCATGATGCAAGTAATTTTTTCTAAGGCACGAAGAAAGAAGTGTGAAGGCTTAGTTAGCAAATGCAGAGGTTCACAAACCTCCAGGTTCACCAACTAGAGGTTTTCTTGATGGTGAATTGGCTGATTAAGGGCAGAAGGACAAGAAGATCGCAACAAAAGGTAAGGGGAAATTTTGTCTAAGGAGGGACAAATAACGAGGTAGAAAAGAGGTAAGGTTCAGAAAAATTCAATTTTGTTGACAAAGGTAAAGTGGAAAGAATGAAGCTAAGGTGATGGGCTTTGTCGAGGAATCAAAAAAGTCCCAAACATTGTAAAAGTTTAGTTTCTTCAGGATTCATTGATAAAGAAGAACAAGGAAGAGAAAAGTAGAGTTCGGCAAATTAATGATTTGCCAATAATAGAAGAAAAAGACAAAAGGAAGAAAGGGTCGATATAGTGATAAAGGCAAATGATAAAATAGTTTTCCATAGTGGAATTTTTCTGATACAACAGAAAAGGGTGGCAAAGGCAGAGTTCAGGAAAACAAAAAATCATTGATAAAGGAAGATAAAGGTGCAAGAAGGTAGAAGCAATCCAAGTTCTAGAAAGGTAATATTTGTTGATAAGGAAAATAAGGAGAAAGCAATGAAGTGGCAAATGAAAAGAAGATTGTGTGAAAAGGATGAAAGGCTAATAAGGAAAAGGAAGGATGCCCAATATACAGAAGATGATTGTGCAGCTGACATATACTTAAAATTTAATGATTTTGTAGAGTTGTACCTTGCAGGTGGTTGACATAGTGATATTCTTCAATGCATGGGTACATTTGGAGGACAAGGCAGATATGTCAGATGTTGTAGATCTCAAAAATAGGATTTGAACCTTCCCTCTTTATTATCCCAAGTACACTAAGAGTGCAAACAATCTTCTACTATTAGTTTGTAGAGTTGTCAGAGTATGGGCATGCTTCTAAAGTGTAGATTTTCTCTCATGGTAGTGGGCCTAAATGTAATGCAATGTAGTTGCTTGTTGACTGATTTTCTCCAACATCCAGAAGTTGCACAGTATGAGATGAATCACTATATATACATGTTTGAAAGACATTCCCAGGGTTGGTCACTGAGCTAATTGTCTGGTCTGGGAGCACCTAAGGAGTATTGTCTAGTACCAAAACATGTTCTGTCTAGTTTGTTAGTGAAGGGATGTATTCAACATAGTGTAGGAAGGCTGTTAATGCAGATATGAATGTAATGCTATGTCTCCACAGGAGTTTGTGGTAAATATATAATCGTAGTTGTGTGTTTTCCCTTGCCACATTTGCTAGTAAGATTGTAACAGATATTTGGAGATGTGTGACAACATCCAAGTTAATAGAAGGCTTTGTATTTGCCATTCTTTTGTTGCATATGAGTCATTGCAATTCTCTTTTAGATTATTAAGTATGTCCATTAAATGAGAATTTATTAGAGTCATATATGTGAATGCATGTCTAGTTCTGTTGATCCTATGTTGTGTATTTTCTTTCCTCCTTGCATTCTATGACTTTGTTACCCAATGGAGTAGGCACCTGCCCATATTGGAGAGGGACCAATCACTCTTTAAAATCAAACAAATCATTCACCTATGGTTTAGGAGAAAAAAACCATCTTTCCTGTGCATGTACATTCACATAGTTGAATCAGTTATATAAGGGTTTTGTGACAGCAAGTCATTCTTGACTTAGTGACAACTTTTGGAGTCAAGAAGATGAGTTGGGTTTGGCTATTCATTTATTTTTAGTTGTTCATCTGATTTTGATATTAATACCTAGTTAGGTATATCCCTTGGAATATCCCTCCAGAGTCTAATCTAAGCTCGAAGTGTAGAGGAGTCTACCCACTCCTATAAGTTGGCCAAAATCCCCGTTAACTTGTTGATAAACCTCTTCCCATCACCATGACAATAATCCTTGCCCTAGGTGATTTAGGAATGTTTTAGAGTTTTGGGTTGCAACTATTTTGGGAAGCAACATTTTGGCATTGTTGTTGGGGAGTTCTTGAAAGGTCAAAGAAATTTGAGGACCCCTGTAATAGCCATTGTTGGGTGCAATTTGTTGTTGTGTGTAAGTTGGCAGCCTGTCAACTTACACTAACATTTTTGCACAGTTTCTAGGGATAGTTAAAGTGTTGGGTTATAAAGATTTGAAGACTCTGTTGGTGTGAGCAACCTAGAATCAATTCTGTAGCCTTGAAGATTAGTCACACTTCAAGGATTTCCTCATTCAATGAGGTGGCAACTATGTTGTCAAAAGAAAACAAAATGTTGCTGCTGTGTGCACATTTGAAAGAGATAATAGCTGGTTAAGGCACACATTTTTCTTCCATCTTTGACCATGGTTTCTCTCTCAATAAAGGAGCATGTTATTTGTTCTCCTTTTTCGTGCACATGTGGTTTGTAGTTGGTCATGGCCAACTAGTATGAATATGGATACCATAGGGAGGATCCCTTCTATGCATGTTCTTTTGTTGCAGACCATAGGAATTATATGGATTTTGACCATTTAGACAATGCATTTTCTAATCATAGCCTTGACATCTCTACAAACTTGGACTTTTTTGAACCCTTGCATAATAGAAATGATTCCACTAGGCTGCAATATGAAATTTAAAAAGAAAAGTAGTTGCTTGAGTCTTTTTTGCATAAGAAAAAGAGTTAGAAAGACAAATCAGGCAACGTCAGTCTAGGCCATAGTATAATCCCCTTTTTGTTGTTCCTAATTGCTCTTTTCCTTAGCCTCCTCCTATTACAAATGAAAATACATATAGACAGATGGACCTCTCATGGGTCAGTTATGAGCAAAAATCCATGCCCAAGAAGATTTACTATCAGCTGCAATTATTTGATGGGTGTGAAGTTTATGATGGGATGACACACATTGAAGCATTTTTAGATTTCATGGACAAGTTCCACTTTGAATATGAAGATATGTGGATGGGATTTTTTATTAGATCTCTATGTGGAGTAGCATGTAAGTGGCTGCTTAGTTTCCCTGACCAACATTTTGCTTCTTGGGATCAATTGGTGACTACATTTGAAGATTTTGTAACTAATCTGGACACAATTTTTCTTGTCCAAGAACTAGAAGATATTAGAAGGTGGGAAACAAAGTCTAGCATGGAGCTCAGACACAAATTTGCAGTGGCCCTGTCCCACATCCTAGAAAATTTTAGACGTATTCTTCCTATGTGTATTGACATGTATTTGAGGGCTTATGATATTACCTTAAGCTTGAGTTCTGTACAGGAAGAGTTCAATCTAGTGGGCATGCAACATGCATACTTGTTGATTGATTATGTTGACAAAGTTAAGCAAGATATGATTGTAAAATCATTATCCTAAAATGTAGTAGTGGCTGGTAATGAACAAGTTGTTGTATACAACCAGGATGTGGATGCCTCATGTGATTCAGGCACAATGTCAAGTGATGATTTTGTGTGTAGGAGGGTAGAGGAAGGTGTTGGTACAGTGTATGATAGCAATTTAGATGAAAATAGTAGTGATTGCACCTACCTTCGATTGGATCAGTCATTAGTGGATGATGAAGATGAGAAAATCAATGATGATTTCTAATTTGGTGAAGAGAACTATGACCTTGCTTCTTGTGGTATTGTGGACTGCTTGGAAGGTATGTATGCAAGTGAAAATTTTAGTAGCTCAGCTCTTGTAGTTGATTATATAGAGCATACATGCATTGATGAGGCAAATAATAATGAAGGTATGAGCATAAGGCACAATGCCCTTTATGAAGAGCATGCAAGTTTGTTAGATGGCATAAGTCATGATTATTATTGGTGCATGGATAATCCTCTGTTTGAAAATGGCTTAGGGTTCAGTGGACTTGATGAGCTATCAGCCTTGAAATTAGAAAATCAAATGCCATATTGTCAATATGATTCTGTTACCTATGGACACTAAGTGGATGAAGAGGTCTATGTACACAATGATGAAGATCTCACTCAATTAGTTCTTAAGGCTGATTATGTGGAGTGTGTGCCTGTAAATGATGTTGAGAGTGAGCTAGAGGCTGGTCTCCTTTTTGGTGTATTACCCTCTTTTATCCCTAATGATGACATTGAAACAATTGGTTCTTATTTGCGTGAGATAGATATAGAAGTGGTTGCACTTGGTGAAAACTAATCAGAGATAGTTGGTGGTGCAGCTATAGAGTTTCAGTATGAAGAGCTTGCCTTAGATTTTGAAGAGGGTGATCATGTGGACGTATATGAGAAACTATATTTGTGGTGAGAGGTATGTTCTCTTCCTAATGTAGATTGTCATTCACATCAGCCACAAGAAAATAATTAAGAAATGAATATGGAAGGAGGAGTGTGTTAGCATTTTTTTGCAGTAGCAAGTATGGCGCAATAGAGTGTGTCAAGGAGTACAAAATAGAGAGGCAACTTGAAGATTGTGAGTCTTCACTTGAAGTGCCTCAAATTTCTGATCTACATGCTAACGATGTAGATTTAAATTTGAATCAATCCTTTGATTTAGTCATGGAGGAGCACATTAACATTTGTAGTACAACTAGGTTACAAAAATTAGAACAATCATATGACATAGCCCAGCATGAGATCACACCTGGGATGGATACATTTCATCTTGATATTTTTCTTCATGCTGATATTTATGCAGACCCAAAAATGCATCATGCTAACACAAAACTTGAAGGTGAGTATTTCTATGTGAGTCAGCATGATGATGAGTCATATTATCTATGGCTGCCTTTTCCTAGTGAATTTTTTTATCCATCTTCAACATGATGGTATGAATATCTCTATTTTGTATGTGCATGCATGCAAAATGTTTTATCACTAATGTTGAGTGATCAGTGCAGCAAATGATTGAGGGAGATCAACTCCTTTAATAGGTTTTTCTTTGATAGAGGCAAGTAGCTTCAATAGTTTTCTACAGGGGTGGCCTGCAGTGTCCTAAAATTTTGGTTACATTCATTTTTTGACTGTTATTATTTTGTAAATATGTTTTGTGTGTGTCCCTTCGTGTGTTTTCTATTTTGGTCTACCCAAAGATATTCTATGGTTCTCTCTATGCCATACAAGTTTTCCACACGTCCCCAATTAGAGCCAGTTTTGGTAACCAGAAAAACTAGTTCAAAAAATGCTTCATTTAGCCCCAAAAACCTAGAAAATCCATCATTTTCACCACCTTTGCCTTTGAATTTCAAAACCCACCATTTAAATACAATCTGAGATAAGTTATATGGGTTTTTATGCTAAAATATGCTAAGTAAAGTCTTTCCCCTTGTGTTGATTCTCTTAGAAAATTATGGCTCCTTTGGGTGCTCTATCGATAAATAAGTGAATTTGTGAATTGGCGGACTAGTTCGCGAGTTCAAAGATTCACCAATTCACTGATATGGAAATTGGGTGTGCCATCCATGATGTTCAAGGCGGCAAAAGGAAGTTATGGATGCCTTTTTGGGTGATTTTTTGAGTTCCCAAACTTGAGAGTTTGTTGATGGCACAATTCATTGATAGAAGGAAGAAGGCCATGACGCAAGCAATTTTTTCTAAGGCATGAAGAAAGAAGTGTAAAGGCTTAGTCGGCAAATGTGGAGGTTCATAAACCTCTAGGTTCACCAACAGGAGGTTTTCTCGACAACGAATTGGCTGACTGAGGGCAGAAGGGCAAGAGGACCGCAACAAAAGGTAAGGGGAAATTTCATCTAAGGAGGGACAAAGAATGGGGTAGAAAAGAGGTAAGGTTCAACAAAATTCAATTTTAACAAAAAATTTAAAATGGAAAGAATGAAGCTAAGGCGGGGGCTTTGTCGAGGAATTAGCAAAGTCTCAAACTTTGTAAAAGTTTAGTTTCTTTAGGATTCGCTAATAAAGTAGAAAAAGGTAGAGAAAAGTAGAGGTTTGACAAATTAATGATTTGCTGATAATAGTAGAAAAAGACAAAATGAAGAAAGGTTCAGCAAAGTGATAAAGGAAATGATAAAATAGTTTTCCATGGGGCAATTTTGCCAACACAGCAAAAAAGGGTGGCAAAGGTAGAGTTTAGGAAAACAAAAAATCACCGATAAAGGAAGATAAAGGCACAAGAAGGTAGAAGCAAGCCAAGTTCTAGAAAGGTAATATTTGTTGATAAGGAAAATAAGGAGAAAGAAATGAAGTGGCAAATGAAAAGAAGAGTTTGTGAAAAGGAAAAAGGTCAATGAGGAAAATGAACGATGCCCAGTATGCAGAATGATTATGTGGATGACATATACTTAGAAGATGCTCACAACATGCCCCATTTTACACTTTAGGAAAATGAGGACCCTTGTTGTGGCTTTTGATTTTGTGTTGGGTTGGTTCTGCTTGCTTGGCGGTATGGGTAAAATGTCTTCAATGATTTAAATTTAGGTTGCATAATGCTTGGAGGAAAATGGTTGTTACCAGTGAAATCTGTGTCAAAAATCAGCTAGGGCTACCTTTTGAATGATTCAAAAATTCTGCGTATTTCAAAAGTTATGCTTGTTTATGTTAAAAGTCAATGCTGGACTATGGTGGTTAACAGGTATCTCGTATACATTTTCATTTACATGTATCTTTGGTGTGTGGTTTGTCAGGTTATATTCTGTATCATGTTTAAATCTCATGTTATGTTCACATTTTAAGTGGTTTAAATAAACTTAGGATAATTTGGACCCAATAGTTGTTTAATGGTATGTTTTATAATGAAAAATTTGTAGTTGTATTTGTATCTTTCAATGCATGTATCTTTGATACAAATCCAAAATATACATTGGTGGACGCCAAAGGAATTTAAAGTTGGCATATAAGGTCATGGTCATTTTGTTTGCATGGTTAATACATTATGAGTAGTATATTCTTTCGTATACATATATGGGCAGACCTGAAAAGAATGTTCAATTGAGTCTAGAAAGTGGAAATGAATGTTGTTATTTGCATATGTTTTTGTATGTATAATCACATGTATTTAACATACAGATACAAATCCAGACACGAATAGGAAAATTAAACATTGTAAACTTTAAGAAAGGTTCGCGTTTGTATATTTAGATTCATGTATTAAATATACAAAAGTGAATGATGTAGTTGCAGACTTGAGCTCAGGATTAAATTGTGAATAAGGTGCCATTATGCATAACTAAGGATAGAAAAGTCAACATCATGAATACATGTATATTCACATGTATATGGTATACATGAAAATGTACAAATGAATTATATGCAAAACTAGATGTGATTAAAGGTTTGAACTTGGTATATTTTGTGTGGGGTCTAGATTTGCATGTTTGAAATGCATGTATATAATATACAAAAGGTGATACAAAATGTAAAAAGTGCAAAGCGACCACCATATACAAAATTCAAATTATGCATTGAACAACAATAGTAAAGCAAAAATCAAATTGTATATATTGATTACAACATTTAATACACATCTACCATAGAATACATAATTGCAAAAGGGTAAAAAGAAATTTCAATTGCGTTAATCTTCATAATTGCTTTCAGAATTCATTGCAGAGCATTTTTATAGATCTAAGGTGAAGTGTGATTCAAAGGCAAATTGTGATTTCAAGGCAGTTGTGTTGAATTTGAACGTAAATATCTTGTCAATGGTATTAAAGTCAACAATTGCGAATTTAGGTATGTATCTAAAATCCCACTTGCATTTAACGAAATTTGATTATGGTAATTTTACAGTAGAATAACAGGAATGGTTTAAACTTAATTAATCATTGTGATAAATTGTGAAACTTGAACATGGTGGGGTAGATATAGAGAATTCAAAAACGGGAAAAGGACAGGATAGTAGGGTTAAATATTAAATGGTAAATGTATATGGTAAAAACCCTAGTAAATATGGACATGGTTGTAAAATGAATGTGTATCTTTTCAAGATGTTGCCTAAGGGAAAGAAAATTGAGAAGACGACCGGAAAAGCCGAAAAGAAAGACACATGAGTTAAAGAGGAATTTGTGGTTAGAGGTTATAGTTCACATATATACTCTTCAGGAGGAAGGGTAATGGACACAAAAATTAGAGATTTTGATTCTAATGAATTGTTGGAGAAGATTTGAGCGTCGGACACATCCTTGGCCATGAAGAACATATGGAATGTAGGATTGCATAATGCTATAGGATTTCCATTACCAATGGAGGCTAGGGACCTAGTTATTGAATGTATCTAGAGATATGATATGAATTCTAGGAAGGTAAAACATAATGGGGTGGTATTTGTAGATTTGTCTATCGAGGGTATAGTGGAAACCTTTGGGTTGAAGATCACTGACAAGATGAAGGAAATAGATACAACACAGTATGAAGATGATTTTAAGAAAAATGAAGCACCTTGTAAAAGTGCAATATTCTACGGATGGTATTCTCCAGATAAGAAGCCAAAGGCATCTGCAAGGGTTCCAAAGAACCTATATAGGTTGGATTTCAAGGAAGACATCTTTATCATGATTACATTACTAAGCAGATTAATGGGTTTTGCAGATGCTGCTACATTTGAGCCATGGATGTTTTCTGTGATACAATTTATTAGAGAAGAGACAGGAGATGTTCATTGGGCTATGGCCATCAGCAATGCCATTTATGCACAAGTCTTGAGATTTAATAAACAAAAGAAGTTCTTCATGTCATCTTATATTGTATATTTGTGTGCAACCAAGATGCAATTGAATGGAATATAGATGATTGGCACATTGGGAAGTGGATCAGGGTAGACGTTAGTATATGATCATTACGTAGAACTACAAGAACAAAATGTAGGGAAGAATTTCATAAGGGTAAATGATGTGTTTTCCATGTACTTGGTGAGGATATTGATAGGAGAAAGAGATAAAAGGTGGTCTGAATAAGCAAAGAATGCAATCACATGGCACAACACTTGGTATATACAGTTATGTACTTTCACATACATTAGAACCGAGGGGTTCAAAGGAAAACCTTTAAGATTACCAAGGTACCCATCAGATAGGGTAGTGTTGTTGGAGTTCACAAGACATATATTGGATGTGTATGAAATGTATAAGGCCAAGTTTAATAGGGCAACTTCAAATTTCCCTTTGTTATTGGAAGGTACCAATGTTTTAATGAAGACATAGCTAAAGCCTTAGAGGTAGGGTTGCTATATTACGGTTTTCCAATTTTTGATCTAGCTAGACTTTTTCATCCATTCAAAATGATTCATAACTTTGTAGATAAAAAGTTTAAACATCAGTCTCACCTTGAAGATTTATGGGCTAACTGTGACAGTGAATCTGAAGTTAAGAAAAGGGATCATCAGAGATTGACCCTTGGTCAAATAAGAACATTGGGAGTGATTGAGGTACCCCAAGAGATCATAGATGATAAGGAGAAGACATTACATACAAGCTATGCCAATAAAAAGGTTGCTGAGGAAATTCTAATTGAACTAAACTGGAATCAACATGAGGAGACTTCATTAGACAATATTTCAAAGCTAGTACTACTATATTCAAATATATGGATAAAGGAGAAGATAGAAGAATTGAAATCTAAAGGAGTAATAGTCACCTAGCAGGGGAAGAAAGTTAAAAAGAGGAGCCTAGAGAGTGAAGCTAATTTTGATGATTTACTGAGAAGAAAGAGCCAAGTGGTAGAGGCCAAAATAGCTAAGGATAACACAAGAGCCACATTATTGGATCCATATGCATTAGGGATAACAGTGGCCATCCTTTTAGCAACATTTACATCAAAAAAGGGAGAGACATCTACTGTAGCTATCACAATAGAGCAGGTTCCAATGCAAGCAACTATATTATCCCAACAAACATCAACACCAACAATACCTTCACAAATGCCTCAATAACCACCTTTGGAAACACAAACCCAACAAGAGAAGATATAGGGGTTTATACATGTCAAAGAGGAAATGACCAAGGAGATCGTGGGAAAGGCATCAACAGCCCAAGTACCCACAATAGACAATATAGAAATACTGGATGTGGACAATATTGAATATGTGGATGATATTGAAGATGATAAGGATGAAGGTAAAGATGAAGGTAGTGATGATAGCTTGGATATGAGTAGTGAGGAGGAGGAAGATAGGCAAGTACTAAAAACATACCTCATGTTGGGAGCATTCGATGCAAGTGCATCACAAAAAGAAGCAACATCACAAGATCCAAAAATTACCATATCATCAAAAGAAGATGTAGAAATAACTAATCCATTTGATAATTTAGTGCCTAGAAACATCATGGAGGAAGTTAAAGAGGTAGCCAAGAAAATATTAAGAAATCAAGAAGAGGAGAAAGAAAATGAGGGTAGGGATAACATACTGGCTGCTCAAAGAGAGGGTTTACCAATTTAGGAGAGTATGCCTGTAGTTGCCATGGAAGAACAACAAAATGTTGAAGAGAAGAAAATTCCCCAACAACAACCACTTCAAGAATAGCCACCTCCACAACAAGAAGAACATGAACAACAAGAAGAAAAAGAGAAGAAAGAAGAGGAAGAGGATCATGAAGAACATGAGTAGGATGAAGTCATAATAGAGGAACCTCAGGATGAGGTAATGAATGATAAAGTTGTAGCTGCCAGTGTAGAAGTACCACCCTGGGTTGGATCAGAGGTAAGGCAAGAGTCAACAGTACATCTGATGCCCATTGACATAAATAATTTATTATCTAATAAGGCCACTAGAAGGGGTAAAAGAAAGGCAAAAATAATGTTTGCAATAAAGAGAGATCCCTTAGGGACAAGGACCATGCGAATGGCAATTCCACAAGTAGACAAAGAAAAGGGAGAAATAGGAATGGAAGAGTACAATGTCATAAGTATGGACCTTGGGCATGTTAATTAGGAGCAACATATTGAAGAGCTACAAGAGATGACTAAATTGACTGCTAGTAAAATGAGAAAAGACAAACAGAAAATAATACAATTGAAAGGGTACATTGCCCAATTACAACAATTTATTCAAGGAATGTTTGATCCTGGATAGAGTTTACCAGAATTGCCCTTAGAATTTACCATTTTATATAAGGAGGAAATAAATGAAATGGAGAATAAAAAGCATGAGGCTAGTGTACTAGAGGAGTATGTAAAGACATTCATTCAAAAGGGAGAGGAAGTAATAAAAATTGCAATTGGCAATTGGAATATCACCCTGACTGAGAAGAATAATTGTGCCACTCTTCTACAAAATGTCAATTAAGAATAAGGCAGAATAGAGATGTGCTTAAGAACCTCAATGCCATAGAGGGGAAAACGGAATTATTGGTGAATGAAGGGGTGTTAACTTTAAATGTTATTTTTCAAATACCTCAGGGAAGGACGGAGTTAAAATTTGAAGAAGGCATACTCAGACCCTGTATTAATAATGTGCAAGAGTTAGAGAAAACTGGTTAGGAATTGTTGGAAAAGCATGTGAAGATAGTGCATCATCTGGTAAAACATCCTTGTTCCAAAGTTCAAATATATGATGTAGATACAACTACAAAGGAGTTCAAAGATATCTTCCACTCATGCATTGATGATCCCATGTATAAATTGAATGAAGAGGCAATGGAAAAGATAATGAAGTTAAGTGCCAAAATTAAGAAGTATCAGAAAAAAAAGAAGATATGGTAGGCATGGCACAAATATTGAAGAAAAACATGGAAATGCAGAGTATACATGGGATGCTTCTCAAAGAACAGGTCATGCATCTATATTAGCATTGGTTGAAAGATATAGAAGTCACATGAGAAAGAAGAAAGGGGATCTATGGGTAGAGCATATAGGGGATAGTGACTGATGTGTTCACTTCATTCTTTATTTGGTATTCTCTGTACACATAGGAAAAGTCAAATATAAAAGTCAAACATTGAGGATACTGTTGACATTTCTTCTGAATCAGCATTAGGGTTTGCCACTTCTAATGCACAGGCAGATTCAGGCCAATTGAATACAGGAGGTTGCGTGAGCTCCTCCCCTTCACTTCTGGTTCTGCCGCACCAAGGGGGGTATCCCTATAACTCAAGATGTAACCTTGACTAGCTCAAAGATAGAAGGATCTAACTTGACAACAACAGGCAGAATACTCCCATGTATGGACCAAGATCTGTATGATAGATCACAAGGCTGGCAACATTCTTGGACATGATGTCTGGTTGGGTATGAGAGCATGCAGGGGGTTCCTAATCCTACTCCTACAACTAACAGGTGGAGGTATGAAGTGTTTTGATATGAATTTGGATGCAAAGTTGGACATGGTGTATAACACAAGAACACAGCATGACTGGTGCCTATCCAGGGCTTGGAGTCGGTAGACATACACCTGTGAATGATCAGCATGAATAGCTAGAACTGGATTTCAGGGGGATACACATGATATCTGCCTTACAGATATCTCCCAACATAGAGTGTTGAGCTATCTCTACTTATGGCATCCCTACTGCAGTATACCCTTCCCAATGTTCAACCTGAAAACAGTTTAATCTGCCCCTTGAGCAGAGGTCAAAAGATTAGACATTCAACATAGGAATTCTATGCTCTAGAATCTAAACATAAGCAAACATCCAGATCCAGAAGAAGGATACATGCAATACTGGAGACAGAATTAACACAACACATGCTAAGGTAGCATTACTCATATAAGATCAACCATGAAACCAGTGGATTCATGCCAAGTCCTACAACAGGAGATACATAAACTCACAAGAAAAACTGTACAGAGCAACCAGATCAGCTGGTTTTGGATTACAGAGCCAAAAAACTACAACTTTCAACAACCTTGAATGATCAACACCATCTGCATCATATAGCAGGAGGGCGTATTCAGCATTGACTGCCAGGTTGACCAAAACTCCCACCAGATATACCGTACCATAGAAATGGCGCTCAAACTTGAATGCAGCAGGTAGGGGAGGAGACAGGAAGATTTTTCGAGCCTTGCGCTGCCGCCTAGGGATTCAGATCTTCAATCAGGTACAACATTCGTTCACGCCATCACCCATACCTCTGCAACAATCGCCATTAATGGCGCACCAACCCGCGGCCTTGGGAAAATCATCAAACAGACTATCGCAAGCATTTCCCGCCGAGATTCATCATCATGATATTTGAAAATGCAGGATAACAATATCCCACATGCACCCCGCGATGACCTCAATAACACCTTATATACTAGGTCATGAGCATATATCATGTCGGTGCTTTTGCTCCTGACGACACTAGTATAGACTTCATCATCATCATCTTCCAGCAGCATGATATCCTGTTGTTCGAAAAATCACCCTGACGTCATCATGATATTTGAAACATAACCTTCATGATAATCGGCACAACCTGATCCTTCGGAGGAACATCCTCCTGCTGAGCTTATAACAAAAGTCTGGCCGATGAACATCCTGATGACGTCATCATCATATACTGCTGACGTCATCATCATATCTGCCTACTGCGCACCTCCTCATATCCGGATGACGTCATCATCATGTTTGTAAATATCAGGAGGTCTCTTCAAGATGATCACTTGTTAGAAATATGACCCCCGCGGACCTTGATGACGTCATCATCATATTAACATCATCATGATATTCGGAAGACAACCGGATATTTGGAAATATCCTCCTGATGTGAAAATATCAGGTTGCACTGTAGCTCCTCTATAAGATCGGGGCGATAACTGAATATGATGATGCTGCTTGAAAAGATCACCCCCAGTAGATAATGCGCGAAGCTAGCAGGCGGATATCTCCTTAATATTAGCATCATCATGATGCTCGAACAAACAAACATATATCCGGGTGATATGAAAATATCACCCCCTCCTTCGGAATATCATGATGCAGATAGGCAGAAAGAAAAATATCACCCTGATATACGGATGACGTCAGCATCATCAGGATGAGAAACAAAGAACAAGAAGTGAT
This sequence comes from Cunninghamia lanceolata, assembly GCA_027924645.1. NCBI lineage: Eukaryota > Viridiplantae > Streptophyta > Pinopsida > Cupressales > Cupressaceae > Cunninghamia > Cunninghamia lanceolata. The sequence goes on along the minus strand of BSBN01000189.1, from coordinate 3,446,037 downwards.
ACAACATCATCAGGATGATATTGACTAAGATCATCCTGACGTTCCAAAATATGATGACCCTAGTGAATATCGGGTCGCAATTACAACTCTTCAACAACATCATCAGGATGATGTTAACCAAGATCACCCGATGATAAAAATATCACCCCTGCGAAATATCATGAAGGCAGAAAATATGATGACCTCCGCAAGCAGCAGGATGATAACTGGAAATATGATGATGATGAACACGACCCTTAGGAAAAAACAAGTTAGGTCGAGCAATTCAAAGAATAAGCAACATCATCATCATGCTCGCGCAAGGTGATAAATGGAAGATCACCGGAGACTTTGAAGAATCACCCTCGCAAGCAGATAAGGGCGCACTGTAGCACATCAGCATCATCAGGATAAAAGCCGAACATCACCCGACAGCGAAATATGATGATGACGATGAGAAACCGGTCGAAGGAGAACATGATGATGCTGACCTTCATGGAAACAAACATGATGATGATGACCTCCTCCTCAAGAAAATATGATGATGCAGCTGAAAAATACTGAGGAGGTCCGTTACTTAGAGCATTTTTTGGATACTTAGGGAGAGTGCCTGAATGAAAATTTTTCAAAAAACTACCAGTCAATTCAGGCGTCAACAGATACTTTAGTATTTCAAAAGATTTTAAAAGGCATCTTTGCACTTGAAAGAATATTCTTCTAAGATATTTTGGAGTGTTAGCTTGTGCATAGTTAGCAAGTTTGTTTCCACCATTGATATTGCATTTTGAATCTGAGTCCTTGATAATATTTTGTAACCATTGCAAAGGATCTAGGTCTATATAAATATCTTTTCTATACATATTTTAGTACACATGGCATGCATAGGGAAATTACATAAAGAGTAGTAAAGCTGAGCAAGTGCAAGAGAAGTGACTAAGGAGAGTGCTTTGAGCATTCTTGTTGTGGAGGAGTTTCTTATGTCTATAGAAAGGATAATGTGGAACATCCTGTTTCCTTTTTACATCTATAAAAACATCTGTAAGTTTGAGAATTTTATTGATATTCAAAAGATTTGAAGTCATTGAACATTGTAAATTTGAAATGGCTAGTTCATATATTAGTAAATGCAAATATCAAGTTTTTGCATCTATTCCAGAGTGTTATTTTATGAATGTGTTTTTGATATATTTCTTTTAAAGATCGCAATTCTGTATGTGAGTTTGTGAAATTATCTAGATTAACATATGTGAATTTATCTACTTCTGAATTGTACACGATAATCAAAACCTGTCAACATGAGTAACAAAGCATTGTATATTGTTTAGATCATGTTTCTAACCTTACCTTTTGATTTTTCTTTTATCAATAGTTTAAATAAGTAGCTGAAACACAATCATCTAAAGGAAATTGTTAAAGATTTGGGTAAACACATGGAAATGATAAAGATCTTTTGATAATTTCCATAAAGTTTGAGATACAGAGTTTGTTTCATTGAAATTCATGCAAAGATTAACAGAGAAGTTACAAATATTTGTAAAGGATCAATGCTTTGATGATAATTTGGCAATATTTACAAAGATTAAGTAAGAATAGCCAATAATAAACATTTAAATCATGTAAGGCCCTGTGAACAAATAGCTTCACATTGAACCCTGAGTAAATCTAACATAGTCATGACCTGACTACCAAAGCCTTGGGATTGTGAATTATTACTCAATAATTCTCCATATATTTCAAGATAGATCAAGTTCTTTTGTGAATTTATCTCATGTTGTGTTTATATAACAACAACATCAATAGTTTTTAGCACTAGAAGGAGGGCCTGATAGGATTTAAAGCAAGATTTGTGCAAACTGGCTAATAGGACTGGTCGAACGACTAGGTCTAGGTCAAATCTAGGGGACATTTTCTTGCAATTACTTGACAGATGAGGTAAAGGTATATAAATAATCCCTTAATTTCGAGTCCTAGGACTTTTCAGCTATGGAGTTCATCTCATACTCCTCCTAGTCCAGGTTCACCTTTAATTCAGCCTAATTTGATGAATCCAAATGTTTCTACATTTAGACCACTGAAATTTGGTTTAAATCCTTAGAATTAACCAAACTTTGGTCTAGTTCCACCCAGGGCTCCTGTCATGGCATTGTTTAATGTGGAATCACCTATAACCTTTGCGACATATCATGACATGCCAAAGAATCTGGACAAGATATGTCTAAAATTTCAATTGCATCAAGATGTAGAAGATCACATAAGGATCTTCAAAGAAACTTGCTTTAGGGCAAGGATAACACATGAAGATGTGGTATGTAGGTTGTTTCCTTTTACCTTAACTAAACTAGCTTCTAACTGGTATGTCAATTTCACTAATGATCACATCACAAGTTGGGCCATTATGGAGGGAGCATTCCTATCTAGGTTTAGAATTCCAATAGAGCCAACATCACTGTATCATGGTTGGGAGAGATAAAAAGAAGTGAAGGAGAATTCATAACTTCTTTCAATGATTGTTTTCAAAGAGCTTATTCAAGATTAGAAGATTCTTATACTGTAACTGATGATGTAGTGTTAAAAATGTTTATGCTACTTTGGATCCTTTAACTGCAATGTTTGTTAAGAGACAGGTGCCTGCAGTGACAAATTTATCTGAAGTGTATAAGGAAGCCATGAAAATAAATCAGGAGATGCGGCTAATAGGCCATGGACCTCTAGTGAGCCTTGGAGCTGCTGCAATTCCTAATCAAATGCAGTAGTTAAATGGAGCACTAATGCATCATACTCCAGTATTTAATCCAGTGCCTTCCCATGCTATGGTTCCATACATAGGCAATGTTGCTAATGATGAAAAATTCAATGGCCAGTCATTTTTTTAAGCTCCACAAGATGCTTACGTACCTAAAGCACAAGAAGATAGAGATGAATTGAAAGAATTCACTGCTCATCTGAGAAGGCTAACTATAGAAGTGACTTAGATGAGAAATCATAGTTTCTATGGCTAGAATCATCAAAATAGCAATCATCATAGCCGAGGAATCAACAATCATTAGAGTCAAGGACATGGACTACAGAATAGAGGTCATAATGGAGACAATAAGGCTTATGGAAATGATAATAGAAATGCTAATCAGCCTGGGCTTCCTAGAGTTTGGAATACAAGACCAAATAATAGTACTCTGGCTTCTCCTTTTGAGAATCCAGATAATAAGGAATCTAAACAACCTGCTAGGATACATGTAGCATATGTAGCTCTTAAGTATTGGTGTAGAACCCATAACACAAGTGCTCATGTCGAGCTTGATTGTCCACAGTTCCACTTGGTAGCGTGCACCTTCAAAGTAGAAGTGTAGAGCCCTACATCAGAATTCTTGATTCCTAAAGGGAATGAGATTGTACCATCTGGATATGAGTCATGCATGGTTCTGGAAAGTTTCACCTTCTCATGGAAAGAAGAAGAGGATTAGATAGAAGAAGATGAATCATATTATCATGAACGTATGTATCCTGAGTCAACTTTGGTGTTAGAGACTTTTCAATTTCCCTTTGAAACTAAGAATGAAGTGCAAGGTGAAGTGGATGAAGTCCAAGCATTTCAATAGTCTCAGAAGAATCATACTTACAACTTGATAAGTAATAACAAGCCTCAAGGTCCTTTCTCTACCTCTATGCCTCCAAACAATTTCAATACACCACCTAATATGCATTCAAGCAATAATCCTCTACCTCCAAAGGCAAATCATCAAGGTACTGGCACTTGAGCTTCACAAAAAATCCAGGTAGGTAAATCAAAACCTAATGATACTTCTAAATTGATGAGTTATTTGTCTAAAGAGATTAGGAAGATAAAAGTGAATGTTCCTTTGTATGAATTGCTAAGAAGTCCAGGAGTTATAATTGCTTTTATGAAATCTTTAGATGAATCCAATCCTAGCGAAAATTGAATGAGTCCAGATGGTCACAACAAGGAAGTGCAAATTAAGGACAAGGATAAAAGTCTTGAGTAGCCTACAAACACTAATGTAGTGTTATATACAGAAAAGAAGGACTCTCCTCCTTTCATGTTAACCTTAAGAATCTTTGGAAAAAACCTGTATAATTGCATGGTAGACTCTGGAGCTTCTACCAATCTCATGCCATTAGGAGTGTGTAAATCTTTCAGACTCACCCCTACTAGGTTAGCCAAGGTTGTAACACAGTTAGACAAATCTGAGGTGAATGTTGTAGGAGAGTTGATTCATATACAAATGTAATTAGCTGTTGATCCCAAAGTACAACACTATATTGACATTCAGGTAGTTGATATACCTGTGAATTATGGAATGTTGTTAAGTAGGGATTGGTCTAAAACTTTAAATAGATATATGGCAACCAATTTTTCACACATATGGTTACCTTGGAGAGGTATCCCTAACCAGATTAGGATTGAGGCAGAGCCAAAAATGAAACACATGATAATAGAGTACAATAAGAAAAATCAGGTGTTGTATGCTGCAGTAGAACCTAGTGTATAGAGTTTCCAATAGAGGAGTTCAAATTAAAGAAATTCTGGCCCTCGATTTCGAAAGGAAACCTATAGACAAAAGAACTAGTGTGCTCATCGAATCTGATTCTGGTTCTCCTGATGAAGAAGAAAGCATCATGAGTAATTTTACCTAGATCATAAATCAAGAAATTTGGAAATGTATTTAGCATGGAACTCCTATTCAGGATGTTCAATGTAAGGGATGGTGCAGAGTTCATAAGACCGCCCATTCTGAAGAGGATTGTGGAATGTGTAGGGAAATAATTGAATATCAACCTAGAAAATGTATGGCACAAGTGAAAGACATGGAGGGTAGACGTGATGTTGATAGTCCTAGGAATACTTGTGTTAAATTGAAAGATCTGAGTGATTTTTGTGGAAACAAGAGATAACAAGCATTCTAACCCTCACAAACCTATAGAAAATACCACAATACCTGTAGGTCAGACAAAAATGCATAAGAATATACATGCTCCTACAAAACATGAGGTAAATAAAGTACTTCCAATAAAGGTAAAAGATCCAGTTCACAAAAAGAATAACATGTGGATTTTAAAGTGTGACGGATCAAAATCCAAATAGGGAGCAGGGGCTAGTATAGAACTTATTGATCCTGATGGTAAGTCATTTTTAGCAGTTTACAAAATGTAGTTTCCGTGTACAAATAATGTAGCAGAATATGATGCACTAGTACATGGATTAATAATGGCCATCAAGAAGAAGGTGAGAGTCCTTCAAGTTTTATCTGATTCTGAACTGGTAGTAAGGCAAGTTAGGAAGTTGTATGCTTGCAATTTTTGGAGAATGGTAAGTTATAGGCAGAGTCTGGGGATTTGATTGAACACTTCAATGCTTTCAATAGTATAGATGTTCCCAGAGAATTAAATCACCATCCAGATGCCCTAGCAGTCATAGCTAGTACTCTTGAGCCATTAGCCTTGTCAGGACTAAAGAAGTTTGTGGTAGAACTAGTGTCAGTTCCTAGTGTACCTGATAATGTAACAAATTTTCAAGTATTTGATGGTGACCAATAGATTCTTAATTTTATAATGAGTCATGACATCTTTGAATCTTAGATAATTGGTGAATAAGATAGACCAGAAATATCTTGGGATGAAGAATATATCGTTGCTTTAAAAAGCAACTCCTTACCAAAAGGAGTAATTGAACTAGAGAAGATTTTTTGATTTTGATGGAGTGGTTAGGCAGAAGGACCTTCCTAAAATAGGAGGTAAGTATGATCCTTTTAACTTAGGCACTGATAAGGATCCTCAAAATGTATTAATTGGTAAGACTTGTTCCACTGAGTTGAGAGATGATATAATTGTTGTGTTAAAAGCTTATAAACATGTCATCGTGTTGACACATGAGGACCTTAAAACTTATGATACATTTATCATAACTCATGTGATTCCATTGAGAATAGGAGTAAAGCCATTTAGGCAAAAACAAAGACCAGTAAATGCCATTTTAGAGCCCTTGATCTTTGAAGAGGTCAAGAAATTGTTATCTGCCAGGATAATCTTTCCTGTGAGCCATTCCACTTAGGTAGACAACCTAGTTCTTGTGAGGAAAAAGAATGGTGATATCAAACTTTGTGTAGACTTCAGAAACCTTAATAAATTGTCAGAAAAGGATAATTATCCTTTACCACCTTTGGATGAGGTTTTGTAGACAATCAATGGCGTCAAAATGATGTCCTTCTCGGATTGATTTTCTAGTTACAATTAGGTTTTGGTAGATAAAGAAGATATGTTGAAAACCACTTTTACTTGTAAATGGGGTAATTATGCTTATAGAAGAATGCCGTTTGGTCTAATCAATGCAGGAACTACATTGCAAAGGGATATGGATATTGCTTTTGGTGGATTGGTTGGTAAGTGCATAGCAATATATATTGATGATCTAACATTTTTTTCTAAAGACGGGTCTACTCATGCAAATGATTTGAGAAAAGTTTTACAGAGGTGTGAAAAGTATGGTATATCCATGAACCCAAAGAAATGTGTTTTTGGGATGACAAAAGGTAAGTTACTTGGGCATATTATTTCTGAAAATGGGATTTCTATAGATTCAGATAGGGTGGAAGGAATTAATAAGTTGCAATTGCCTGCTAGTAAAAAGGAACTGAAGTCGTTCTTTGGTAAAATCAATTTTGTGAGAAAATTTATCACTGGTTTTGTTGACATAGTACAGACTTTGAATGCTATGCTTAAAAAAGATGCCCAGATAGAGTGGATGCCAGTGGCAAGGGCAACTTTCAAGGATATAAAAGAAGCAATCACCAATGCTCCAGTACTAACCAGTCCAGATTATACTAAACCAGTTTATATCTATTCTTTTGCATCAGAACACTCATGTGCTATAGCCTTAACACAAAAAGGTGAAGAATGTGAAGAAAGACCAATAGCGTTTATGAGTGCTCCTCTTAAGGATGCCGAGTTGAAGTATCTAGATACTGAAAGACAATGTTTTGCCTTGGTAAAAGCAGTAAAAAAGTTTAGACATTACATTCTAAGAAGTCAAGTCAAGGCTATTGTGCCTAATGCTATAGTGAAGATGATGTTGATGCAAAATGAACCAGGAGAAAAAGAACAAAGTGGATTACAGTGCTACAGGAATTTGATCTAGAGATCATTCTGATGAAATTGGTTGGGGGTCAAGCTTTGGTGCAGACTATAGCTAATACAGATCCCAAGATTGTGAACCAACAATATATGGTGAATACAACTACTATGAGTGGGTGGTATGATGATCTTACTTCATTCTTAATATCAGGGAAATATCCAAGCCATATGAAGTCTTCCCAGAGAGGGGTGTTAAGGATGAAAGCTCAAGAGTACATGATTTGGGGAGGTTTATTATTCAAGAAGAACCATGAAGGAATATATCTGAGATGTATGAATAGAGACCAAGCTGATAAATTATTGCTAGAATTACATGATAAGTATTGGATAGCTCATGGATCTCACTTAGCTACAACACAAAATCTTAAGGGCATGGTAATATTGGCCCACATGTTTAAGGAAACTGAAGAACATATCAAGTGTTGCCATACCTACCAAACCAGTGCTGATAAGGGAAGAAACATGACTCATCCTTTGCAGCCTGTAATTGAAACCAGACCTTTTGCACAATGGGGGCTAGATTTTATTAGAGTTATCAACCCTCCATCTTCTGCAAGGCACAGATTCATCTTTGCAGTGACTGATTATTGTACCAGATGGATGGAAGCTACCTATTGCAAATTGTCTACTAGTGATGTTGTCATCAAGTTCTTAGAGGAGAACATCATAACCAGATTTAGAGTACCTTATGCACTAGTATGTGATAACAGTCTTGCATTTTCTTCTTTAAAATTTTCAAATTGGGCTTTTGAATATGGTATTGTGTTGAAGTTCTCATCAAATTATTATCCATAGGGTAATGGGTTAGCATAGTCTACTAACAAAATACTGTTAGATATCATTAAGAAATTGATTGCGAAAAACCCTAGGGAGTGGAATACTTTGTTGAAATATGCATTATAGGTGGATAGAACAAAGGTTAAAACTACATTGGGCAATTCCCCATACCATTTGGTAAATGGTACAAATCCTATTTTTCATACTAACTTGAGAATTCCAACCTAGAAATTCGCTAATGAATACTTAGTCTTTGATGAACAAATGGAAGCTAGGTTGATTCAATTGTTACACCTAGATGAAAAAAGAACCCAATCCATTGATAAATTTTCTAAACATCAAGCAGTGGTTAAAAGTTGGTTTGATAAATGGGCAAGAGTTAAAACATTTAAAATTTTAGATCTGGTGTTATGTTGGGATAAAGCTCATGAAAAGAAAGGAAATCATGGAAAATTTGATAAGTTGTGGGTAGGTCCATTACAGATCTTTGAAATTATAGGGGACAACACATTTAGGTTGAAGACTTTGATGGAGGAAAATATTCCATTACCTATTAATGGTCAATATCTTAAACATTACTTTCAAGCCTAAAAATGTTGAGCTGAATCTCACTGTGTACTATATTGTAAATGTTGTATAATTGTTTGTTTTTGCTTGTTGGTTGTGTTGGTGTGGTTTTTAGTTTGTTGGTTTTTTGTTTGTGTATTTTGCCTTTTGTTTGGGTGTTGTCTATTTTTTTTGTGTTCTATTGCTGGTGGTTCTCATTTTGATTTTGGATATACATGAGCATACTACAACTTTAGAAAACAATTGAATTTCTAGAATTGGGGAAACCATTTGAAATTCATGCATGAGATGTGACTTTTATAGATGCAGTTTGTTTGTTTGGTCTTTTAAGGATTTTATTCAACATCAACAAATTGAAAGATTCAAGGAATCATATAAATACACAGCTTTAAGATTCTAAGAGTAGGTTTGGGAGATAGTGGACACTTGCATTAAGTAAAAAATCTAAAGATTTGCCTTTGCTACCACTATAATCTCCACCATGCATATCAAGAACAGGATTCCATTACCTATTGAGCACGAGCTTCATTGCAATATCATACATACCAAAAGGAATAATGAGCAAAGGAAAATGATCATTTGAAACAAATAAGGGCTACTAGATAACTCCACCAGGGCTATAGATGCTTGACTAGCAGTGGGGCTCTATTTGGGGAGATTATAGAGATAACCTTGCTGGGGCTATGGACGCCTGACTAGTAACAAGGCTCTATCTAGGTTGGCTTAGAAGGTTAAATCCATCTATGTAGTTTAATGCAAATGGTTGTTGTTTTCTGCATCTATTCCAAAGAATGGGAATTAATACATGGCACACACTTAAATTCCTTTGGAAGTTTCTTTTGGGGTTAGTGATTGCATTCTCACTGTGATTGAATAGCATTCTTGCTGTGATTGAATAGCATTCTTGCATATGGGAAAGTTGGAAATTCATGGTTTATTTCATTTTGTATCCTGAATCCTTTTAATTTGGTTGTTTAATTTGGTTGGTAGTTGTTGTGATGCTCACAACATGCCCTATTTTACCCTTTACCAAAATGAGGACCCCTGCTGTGGCTTTTTCCTTTGTGTTGGGTTGGTTCCACTTGCTTGGTGGTACGGGTGAAATGCCTTTGATGCTTAAAATTTAGGTTGCATAATGCTTGGTGGAAAATGGTTGTTACCAGTGAAATCTATGTCAAAAATCAGCTAGGGTTTCCTTTTGAACGATTCAGAAATTTTGTGTATTTTAAAAGTTATGCTTGTTTATGTTAAAAGTCAACGCTAGACTATGGTGGTCAACGTGTATCTTGTATACATTTTCATTTGCATGTATATTTGGTGTGTGGTCTGTCAGGTTATATTCTGTATCATGTTTAAATCCCATGTTATGTTCACATTTTAAGTGGTTTAAACGTACTTAGGATAATCTAGACCTGATAGTTGTTTAATGGTGTGTTTTATAATGATAAAATCCGCAGTTGTATTTGTATGTTTCAATGCATGTATCTTTGATACAAATCCAAAATATATATTGGCGGACATCAAAGGAAATTTAAAGTTGGCATATAAGGTCATGGTCGTTTTGTTTGCATGGTTAATACATTACATGTAGTATATTGTTTTGCATACATACATGGGCGGACCCAAAAAGAATGTTCAATTGAGTCTAGAAAGAAGAAATGAATGTTGTTATTTGCATATGTTTTTGTATGTATAATCACATGTATTTAACATACAGATACAAATCCAGACGTGACTAGGAAAATTAAACATTGTAAACTTTAAGAAAGGTCAGTGTTTGTATATTTAGATGCATGTATTAAATATACAAAAGTGAAGGATACAATTGCGGTCTTGATCTCCGGATTAAATTGCGAATAAGGTGTGGTTACGCATAACCAAGGATAGAAAATTCAACATCATGAATACATGTATATTCACATGTATATGGTATACATGAAAATGTACAAATGAATTATATGCAAAAATGGACGTGATTAAAGGTTTGAACTTGGTATATTTTGTGTTGGGTCGAGATTTGCATGTTTGAAATGCATGTATATGATATTCAAAAGGTGATATCTATATATATATATATACAAAACCGGACCCAAAGGTGATTCCAAGTTATTTTATAAACTCAATGGGGTCTGCATTTGTATGTTTGGTGATTGTATATGATATACATGAAATATATACAAATAAATATACAAAACAAGCAAAACGAAAGATCGCAAGTGCATAAAGGTAATGCGTGCATGCTTTAGAATACGAAGGGTTAACTTAACTTCAAAAGTGTTGTTAAGTCAAAATATTTATAGTGACATCATTGCTCTTTCTTCACATATTAATAAAAGTGCATGTATAAGATATACAAATATAAAAAGTGCAAAGTGGCCAACGTATACAAAATTCAAATTATGCATCGAACAACAAAAGTAAAGCAAAAATCAAATTGCTTATATTGATTACAACATTTAATGCACATCTACCACAAAATACCTAATTGTAAAAGGGTAAAAAGGAATTTTGATTGCGTTAATCTTCATAATTGCATTCAGAGTTCAGTTGCAAAGCATTTTTACAAATCTAAGGTGAAGTGTGATTCACAGGCAAAGTGTGATTTCAAGGCAGTTGTGTTGAATTCGAACGATAAATCTCTTGTCAATGGTATTAAAGTCAATAGTTGCAAATTTAGGTATGTATCTAAAATACCACTTGCGTTTAACAAAATTTGGTTATGGTAATTTTACAATGATTATAGTAGAATAACAGGAATGGTTTAAACTTAATTAATCATTGTGATAAATTGTGAAACTTGAACATGGTGGGGTAGATATATAGAATTTAAAAAGGGGAAAATGACAGGATAGTAGGGTTAAATGTTAAATGGTAAATGTATATTGTAAAAACCCTATTAAATATGGAAATGGTTGTAAAATGAATGTGTAGCTTTTCAGGATGCTGCCTAAGGGAAAGAAAATTAAGAAGACGACCGGAAAAGTCAAAAAGAAAGACACAAGAGTTAATGAGGAATTTGCGGTTAGAGGTTATAGTTCACATATATACTCTTGAAGAGGAAGGGTAATGGACACATAAATTGGTGATTTTGATTCTAAGGAACTATTGGAGAAGATTTGAGCATTGGACACATCCTTTGCCATGAAGGACATATGGGATGTAGGATTGTATAATGCTATAGGATTTCCATTAGTAATGGAGGCTAGGGACCTAGTTATTGAATGTATCCATAGATATGATATGAATTGTAGGAAGGTAAAACATAATGGGGTGGTATTTGCAGATTTGTCTGTCGAGGGTATAGCGGAAACCTTTGGGTTGAAGATCACTGACAAGATGAAGGAAATAGATATATCACAGTATGAAGATGATTTTAACAAAAATGAAGCATCCTGTAAAAGTACAATATTCTACGGATGGTATTCTCCAGATAAGAAGCCAAAGGCAGCTGTGAGGGTTCCAACAAACCTATACAGGTTGGATTTCAAATAAGATGTCTATATCATGATTACATTACTAAGAAGACTAATGGGTTTAGCAGATGTTTCTGCATTTGAGCCATTGATGTTTTCTGTGATACAATTTATTAGAGAAGAGATAGGGTGTGTTCATTAGGCTATGGCCATCAACAACGCCATTTATGCACAAGTCTTGAGATTTAATAAACAAAAGAAGTTCTTCATGTCATCTTATATTGTATATTTGTGTACAACCAAGATGCAATTGAATGGAATACATAGGATTGGCACATTAGGAAGTGGACTAGGGCAAACATTAGTATATGATCATTACCCGGACCTATAGGATCAAAATGTAGGGAAGAATTTCATAAGGGTAAATGATGTGTTTTCCATATACCTATTGAGGATATTGACAGGAGAAAGAAATAAAACATTATCTGAAGAAGCAAATAATGCAATCACATGGCACAACACTTGGTATATACAGTTCTCTACCTTCACATACATTAGAACTGAGGGGTTCAAAGGAAAACCTTTTAGATTACCAAGGTACCCATTGGATAGGGTAGTGTTGTTGGAGTTCACAAGACAAATATTGGATGTGTATGCATTGTATAAGGCCAAGTTTAACAGGGGCAACATCAAATTTCCCTTTGTTATTGGAAGGTACCAATGTTTTAATGAAGACATAGCTAAAGCCTCAGAGGCAGAGTTGCTATATTACAGTTTTCAAATTTTTGATCTAGCTAGACCTTTTGATCCATTCAAAAAGATTCATAACTTTGTAGATAAAAAGTTTAAACATCAGTCTCACCTTGAAGATTTTTGGGCTGACTGTGGCAGTGAAGCTGAAGTTAAGAAAAGGGCTCATCAGAGATTGACCCTTGATCAAATAAGAACATTGGGAGTGATTGACGTACCCCAAGAGATTAGAGATGATAACAAGAAAACATTACATACAAAGTATGATAGTAAAAAGGTTGCTGAGGAAATTCTGATTGAACCAGAATGGAATCAACCTGAGGAGACTTCATTAGACAATATTTCAAAGCCAATACTAGCATATTCAGATATATGGATACAGAAGAAGATAGAAGAATTGAAAGATAAAGGATTAACAGTCACCTACCAGGGGAAGAAAGGTAAAAAGAGGAGCCTGGAGAGTGAAGCTAATTTTGATGATTTCTTGAGAAGAAAGAGGTAGGTGGTAGAGGCCAAAATAGCTAAGGATAACATGGGAGCCACATTACTAGATTCATATGTACTAGGGATAACAATGGCCATCCCTTCAGTAACGTTTACATCACTAAAGGGAGAGACATCTACTACAACTATCACAACAGAGCAGGTTCCAGTGTAGGCAACTATATTATCCCAACAAACATCAACACCTGTAGTACCTTCACAAATGTCTCAACAACCACATTTGGAAACACAAACCCAAGAAGAGAAGATACAGGGGTTTATACAGGTCAAAGAGGAAATAACTAAGGATATGGTGGGAAAGGTATCAATGGGCCAAGCACCCACAATAGACAATATAGAAATACTGGATGTGGACAATATTGAAGATATGGATGATATTGAAGATGATAAGGATGAAGGTAAAGATGAAGGTAGTGATGATAGCTTAGATATGAGTAGTGAGGAGGTGGAAGATAGGAAAATACCAAAAACTTACCTCATGTTGGGAGCATTTGATGCAAGTGCATGACAAAAAGAAGCAACATCACAAGATCCAAAAATTACCATATCATCAAAAGAAGATGTAGAAATAACTGACCGATTTGATAATTTAGTGCCTAGAAACATCATGGAGGAAGCCAAAGAAGTAGCCAAGGAAATATTAAGAAATCAAGAAGAGGAGAAAGAAAATGAGGGTAGGGATAACATACCAATTGCTCAAAGAGAGTGTTTACCAAGTTAGGAGAGTATGCCTGCAGTTGCCATGGAAGAATAACAAAATGTTGAAGAGCAACAAATTCCCCAGCAACAACCTCTTCAAGAACAACCACCTCCACAACAAGAAGATGAACAACAAGAAGAACAAGAGGAGCAAGAAGAGGAAGAGGATCATGAAGAACAAGAGTAGGATGAATTCATAATAGAGGAACCTCAGGATGAGGTAATGAATTATAAAGTTGCAGGTGCCAGTGTAGAAGTACCACCCCGGGTTAGATTAGAGGTAAGGCAAGAGTCAGCAGTGCAACTGATGCCCATTGACATAAAGAGTTTACTATCTAATGAGGCCACTATAAGGTGTAAAAGAAAGGAAAGAATAATGTCTGCAATAAAGAGAGATCCCTTATGGAAAAGGACTGTGCAAATGGCAGTTCCACAAGCAAAGAAAAGAAAAGGGAGAAATAGGAATGGAAGAGTACAATGTCATAAGTATGAACCTTCGACATGTTAATCAGGAGCAGCATTTTGAAGAGCTACAAGAGATGACTGAATTGACTACCAGTAAAATGAGAAAAGACAAACAGAAAATAATACAATTGAAAGGGTACATTGCCCAATTACAACAATTTATTCAAGGAATGTTTGATCCTGGACAGAGTTTACTAGAATTGCCCTCAAAATTAACCATTTTATCTAAGGAGCAAATAAATGAAATGGAGAATAAAAATCATGAGGCTAGTGTACTAGAGGAGTATGTAAAGACATTCATTCAAAAGGGAGAGGAAGTAATAAAAATTGCAATTGGCAATTGGAATATCACCCTGACTAAGAAGAATAATTGTGCCACTCTTCTACAAAAATGTCAATTAAGAATAAGGCAGAATAGAGATGAGCTTAAGAAACTCAATGCCATGGAGGGGCAAATAGAATTATTGGTGAATTAAGGGGTGTTAACTTTAAATGTTGTTTTTCAAATACCTTAGGGAAGGATGGAGTTAAAATTTAAAGAAGGCATATTCAGACCCGTTATTAATAATGTGCAAGAGTTAGAGAAAATTGCTCAAGAATTGGTGGAAAAGCATGTGAAGATAGTGCAACATCTAGTAAAACATCCTTGTTCCAAAGTTCAGATATATGATGTATATACAATTGTAAATGCATTCAAAGATACCTTCGAGTCATGCATTGACGATCCCATGAATAAATTGAGTGAAGAGGAAATGGAAAAGATAATGAAGTTAACTGCCAAAATTAAGAAGTATTAGAAAAGAAAAGAAGATATGGAAGGCATGGCACAAATATTGATGAAAAACGTGGAAATGTAGTAGTATACATGGGATGCTTCTCAAAGAACAAGTCATGCATCTATATCAGCATTGGCTGAAAGATATACAAGTCACATGAGAAAGAAGAAAGGGGATCTATGGGTAGAGGATATAGGGGATAGCGACTGATGTGTTCACTTTATTCTTTATTTGGTATTCTTTGTACAAACGGGAAAAGTCAAAGATAAAAGTCAAACATTGAGGATACTTCAGTATTTCAAATATTTTAAAAGGCATCTTTGCACTTGAAAGAATATTGTTCTAAGATATTTTGGAGTGTCAATTAGTACATAGTTGGCAAGTTTGTTTCCACCATTGATATTGCATGTTCAATCTTAGCCCTTGATAAGATTTTGTAACCGTTGCAAAGGATCTAAGTCTATATAAAGATCTTTTCTATACATATTTTAGTACACATGGCATGCATAGGGAAATTAAATAAAGAGTAGTAAAGCTGAGCAAGTGCAAGAGAAGTGACTAAGGAGAGTGCTTTGAGCATTGTTGTTTTGGAGGAGTCGCTTGTGTCTGTAGAAAGGATAATGTGGAACATCTGTAAAAACATCTGTAAGTTTGAGGTTTTTTTTGATATTCAAAAGATTTGAAGTCATTAAACATTGTAAATTTGAAATGGCTAGTTCATATATTAGTAAATGCAAATATCAAGTTTCTGTATCTATTCTGGAGTGTTATTTGATGAATGTGTTTCTAATATATTCCTTTTAAAGATCGCAATTCTGTATGTAAGTTTGTGAAATGATCTAGATTAACATATGTGAATTTACCTACTTCTGAATTGTCTAGGATAATCAAAACTTGTCAACGTGAGTAACAGAGCATCGCATGTTGTTTAGATCATGTTTCTAACCTTACCTTTTGATTTTTCTTTTATCAATAGTTTAAATAAGTAGCTGAAACACAATCATCTAAAGGAAATTGTTAAAGATTTTGGTAAATACATGGAAATGATAAAGATCTTTTGATAATTTTCATAAAGTTTGAGATACATAGTTTGTTTCATTGAAATTCATGCAAAGATTAATAGAGAAGTTAGAAATATTTGTAAAGGATCAATGATTTGATGATAATTTGGAAATATTTGCAAAGATTAAGTAACAATAGCCAGTAATAAATATTTAAATTACGTAAGGCCCCTTGAACAAACAACTTCACATTGAACCCTGAGTAAATCTAACATAGTCATGACCTGACTATCGAAGCCTCAAGATTGTAAATTATTACTCAATAATTCTCCATATATTTCAAGATAGATCAAGTTATTTTGTGAATTTATCTCATGTAGTGTGTATATAACAACTGCATCAATAGTTTTTGGTGCTAGAAGGAGGGCCTAATAGTATTTAAAGCGAGCTTTGTGGAAACAAGCTAACAGGACTAGTCAAACGACTAGGTCCAGGTCAAGTCTAGGGGACATTTTCTTGCAATTACTTGATGGACGAGGTGAAGGTATATAAATAATCCCTTAATTTCAAGTCCTAGGACGTTTCAGCTAGGGACTTCATCTCATACTCCCCATATTCCATGTTCACCTTTAATTCATCCTAATTTGATAAATCTGAATGTTTCTACATTTATACCACTGAATTTAAGTTTAAATCCTTAGAATCAACCAAACTTTGATCTAGTTCCACTTAGGGTTCCTATCATGGCATTCTCTTATTGAAACAAACTAGACAACTAAGAGGGGGGGTGAATCAGTTGTCTCAAATCTTTAACAAATTCCACAGTTTAAAACATTAAACACTTGTTCACTGTTTCTTATGATTAAATCATAAAAACATAAACTTAGAAATATAAACATAGTTTCAAGATCATACACAAGAGACACTAGATTTTTATGTGGAAAACCCTGTTAAGGGAAAAACCACGATGGATGTTAGTCCATAAGATATATCAGTTATAACAATACCAAAATTAGAGGCTCACTACCCAGAAAAAGGCTCACTACCAAGGGGTGGCTCACTACCAAGGGGTGGCTCATTGCCAAGGGGTGGCTCACTTCCAAAGGGTGGCTCACTACCAAAGGGTGGCTCACTGCCAAGGTGTGACTCACTACCCAAGGTTTTGAACTGATATGATAGCATCTACTCCATTCCTAAATTTAGTTCTATTGAAGTGCAATATTCTTCCTCTGCTCTACTCTGCTTTTTACATCTCTTCACTTAACTTCGTATCTTTTCATAAGGACATCTTTTTTCATGATCAAATTACAAGTATATATAAATATATCATTCATCAACATTGGGATGTACATCAAGGTTGGCATTACATTCATCTATCATTGGAACAATCTCCAAGGTTGGCAATACAAACATTTACAAAATAGGTCTTTGACCTAATACAAAATTATGCTAAGGAGATGTAGTAAAGATTTATGTAGATCATGCCATGCCTTAGCTGAGACTCAAAGATGATCTTCCACTCCATGACACACTTTTAGAATCTTCAATAGATCTTCGCAATCACTAGAATAACCAAGTCGGCTAAGATTGGTTACATCTTACATTATCTAGGAACAATCTTCAATTTTGATCCAAAAAAAAACCTTGCGGACCAATGCAAAGGTAGGAACATGATCAGGAGATATCTACAAGCATGTTTTAATCACCAGGAGCAACCACACAAACTCTAACCACTTTACTCATGAGATTCTTTACATCGGAGCACATGAACTTCACTATCTTCAACTATCATAAGAGAAAGATAGCTTGCAGACTGGCAAATCACTCTAGAACTGTAGAGAAAAATACCTCAATGCGGAGGAATGCGGAGCAAAATACTTTCTTCTTGTCACCAGTGAGTAATCAAAAAAAGTAGGTTTTACTTTGGTGAATGTAACTCACTCAATTCTTCATAATGGAGGCTCAAACTCAGGATTTAGCTTCTTTAGACATGACTCTAAATGAATTTCAATATGAAGACCAAGATCTTCAATTTACAAGAAATGCAGAGCAATCTTCTACACTATTCTTTTATCTGCAACTCACTGTTTCTTCTGGAGGGGCAATTTTTCTCAATATCCTTAACATATAAAGCTTCTAAACAAATAAAAAAATAGGATAAAATTGACACTAATGACACAACTGATTAAGCACATACTTGCAACAATCTCTCCTTTTATCATTGATGGCAACATATGATGTGAAAAATTGTAATAGTCATCAAGACAAGATTCTCCCCCTATCTCTTTACACATCTGCATTCCTTATTTTCTAAGTTTTTTACATGATTTCTCTTCCCCTTTGACATCAATGGCAAAGGGCACATACTTGCACTCTGCTTCTCTGAACCAAACTCTTTTTGTTTGACTACTCCCCTTGAGAAGTAGCCCTTATAAACATCAATCTGTATCTGGAGGTAGAGCTCTAAACACCACTGGACTGATGCACTCTTGTGCATCTTAGTTTAGAGAAGGAGGGGTGATAACCCCTAACTTTTCTCTGAGATACTCAAAAGTATCCTTAGGTAGAGGCTTGGTGAAAATGTCTACAATATGATCTTTTGTAGATACCTACTCCAACTTGACTTCATTCTCTGTCACCTTTTCTCTTAGAAAGTGATATTTTATGGATATGTGCTTTGTCCTTGAATGCATTACTGGATTCTTTGATATGTTTATGGCACTTGTATTGTCACAAAAGATTGCAATTGGATCTTCATACACAATTCTAATGTCCTTCAATGTCTGTTTCATCCATAACACTTGAGTGCAACTACATGCTGCTACAATGTATTCAGCTTCTGCAGTAGACAAAGATATTGAGTCTTGTTTCTTGTTTAACCAGGATACCATCCTTTTTCCCAAGAAGAATGCACCTCCACTTGTACTTTTCTCGTCATCCACATCTTCGGCCCAATCTGCATTAGTGTATGCACTGAGAGTGAAATCATTGTCTTTTGGATACCACAAACCATAATCCATTGTGCCTTTCAAGTATCTCAGTATTCTCTTGACATCCATCACGTGTGACTCTTTAGGTTCTATTTGAAATCTTTCCACAAGACAAATTGCATGCATTATGTCAGGTCTAGTTTGGGTCAGATAAAGTAATCCTCCAATCATAGATCTATATCTTTTCTGGTCTACCATAGGTGAGTCATCATTTTTGCTCAACTTACAACTAGTTACCATGGGAGTGCTTACCGGTTTAGAGTCCTCCATCCCGAACTTATTTAACAACTCTTTCACATACTTAGACTGAGAAATGAAGATACCTTTATCTGATTGATTAATTTGCAAACCTAAAAAGAAATTCATCTCACCAAACATGGACATTTCAAATTCATTTTGCAATTCCCTAGCAAAAACCATGCACATACCTTCATTGCCTCCAAAGATAATGTCATCAACAAAGACTGCAACAATTAGGATTTATTCATCATTGATCTTAAAATAGAGATTGTTGTTGGTAGTACCCTTACTGAACCCTAATTGTATCAGATATTTATCCAATCCTGCATACCAGGCCCTGGGGGCTTGTTTTAGTTCATACAATGCTTTCTTCAATCTACACACCATGTCACCCTTATCTGATGACTAGAATCCTTCCGGTTGTTCAATATAGACTTCTTCTTCTAATTCTCCATTCAAGAATGTAGGCTTCACATCCATTTGATATACCCTAAAATCTTTGTAGGCTACAAATGCTAAAAACATTCTTATTGCTTCAATCCTTGCCGCTGGTACAAATGTTTCCTCAAAATCTATTCCTTCAAGTTGAGAGTATCCTTTGCATACCAACCTTGCTTTGTTTCTTACCACTTCACCATTTTCATTCATCTTGTTCCTGAAGACCCATTTGGTGCCAATTACATTTTTATCTACTGGTTTGGGAACAAGATCCCAAGTCTGATTCTTCTCTATCTGCATCAGTTCTTCTTTCATAGCCTTTACCCAATTCTCATTATTGCAAGCTTCATTCACAGTCTTAGGTTCAATCTTGGAAATCAAACATAAATTTACTTGTTCTTCTTCAGCTCTTCTTCTGGTCAGGATTCCTTTGCTCTTATCTCCTCTGATTTGATCTTTAGGAAGATCTAGTTTTGCATACCTTGGTGTCTTGGTGATAATTACTGGATCTTGTTCTTCTTCATCTGAACTATCTTCATGTTGTACAACTTCTTTGCTTGCAGGAACGTCAGGTTCATTTGATTCATATTCGCTTGATATCTTTTCTTTCCTTTCATCAACTTTGACATTTGCACTTTCAATGATCTTCTTCAACCTATTATTGTAGCACCAATAGGGTTTGATCTTGGTAGAATATCCAAGGAAGATACCTTCATCACATCTTGCATCAAACTTACATAGATCTTCATCTCTTCTGATATAACACTTACTACCAAAAACTTTGAAGTATTTCACAGTGGGAAATTTACCATGCCACAATTCATAAGTGTTGGGAATTAAGATGTCTCAACCTTGGTAATTCCTTGCATTATTTATGTTTGTATTTATTAATTCATTGCCTATGTTGTAAATTAATTGTAAATTCCATATTGTCATATTGTGGAATGTGGCACAGTGATGTGTCATCCTACATGGAAGATGACAACTTGTAATTTTGTCCTCACATGAGGAGATAGGCATCCCACTTTGTGGTAGGATCATTTTTCCATGTGTCAGCAGCTTAGATGTTGTGTAAGGGAATATTAACCGAAATAGTTATGACAGATTCCTATGACAAAATCTATGACATGTAAGAGTCAGAAATAGAAGCTTGTAATACAGGTGAAGACATGTGTCATGAAGCACCTTTGAAAAAGGCATATTTAGGCACCCCAAGGTGGACTATGACATGTTGTAAGAGAATATGCTATTTATAGCATGTGTATGACAGATTCTCTTACAACTGTAAGTTGTAACTGCTATGACAGATTCTATGATGGTCGTAAGTGTCGTAAGAGCATCTGTCATAGCCCATTTTGGAAATAGGTGACCTCTTTGGGATGGGAGCTATGGACAAGTGTCAGGCACATTCTACAATGTTGACCAAGTGTCTTTAGGCATGGGTTTTGGGCCATGAGGCCAAGTTGGACGGCCATTCCAAGTTTGGACCAATATTGCCTTGTATATTCTATATAAATAGGTGCTTGGAGAGGTAGATGTATTACTGGTTTGATAGGTACTATTATGTTGTCAGTTCATCTCTAGATATGAGTGTCAAAGGCTCCTGAGAGCTTGCATTGCAAGTGTGTTGTAAACATTTTTTTTATAATACATTGTGCAGTTTTGGAGTGGGGTTTTTCACCCGATAAGGGTTTTCCCCACATATATCTTGTGTCTCTCTTCTTCTGTCTCACCTTCTCTATTATGCGTTTTCTACAATATCTCATGTTAATGGTTTAATGTTACTATAATAGTTAGGATAAATTTGAATTTGCATAACCCTCTCCTCATTAGATTAGTGTAGGAAGCAATTTTTGCACACCTAGCATCCTTTCAATAAGGAGTCTTGCAACTATTACCTTTGACTTGAACTCTATTTAGAATGTATATGTAGTGTTTATTACCTCTCTCAAATATACTTCCGGTAGATCAGCCTCCATCATTGTTCTAGCGGCCTCTTGAACTATCTTGTTCTTCCTTTCCACTACTTCATTTTCTTGTGCAGTCATAGGTGTAGATAATTGTCTTTTTATCCCTTGTTCCTCACCGAAGAAGTTGAACTCATTTGATGTAAACTCTCCACCTCTATCAGACCTCAAGCACTTGATCTTAAAATCTATCTCATTCTCAACCATTGCCTTGAATGCTTTGAATTTTTCTAGGGCTTCTACTTTTTCCTTTAAGAAGGTAACCCAAGTCATTCTAGAATAGTCATCAATTAACAACATGAAATACATGTCTCCTTGCAAACTTCTTACTCTGGTAGGCCCACATAGATATGTATGTACTAATTCCAGTAGACCTTCAACAGATTGGTTCTTGCTCTTGAAGCTTGTTCTTGTCTGTTTTCCAAATTGGCACTCCTTGCACAATGTATCAGCAGGTTTCACAAGCTTGGGCAAATCTCTTACAGCCCGAGTGGAACTTATCTTCACAATGTTGTCAAAATTGATGTGACACATCCTTATGTGCCATAGCCATCTTTCATCAGTCTGAGCCAACAAGACATAGTTATCATTTCCTTTTAGATGATAGATATTGCCTTTAGTCTTTTTACAAGTTGCAATCACTATTCTGGAGCTTTCCATGATCTTGCATCCATTGTCCTTGAATCTCAAATCATAACCTTTGTTACACATCTGACCAACACTCAAAAGATTGTGCTCTAATCCTTTCACATACAAAACATCTTCAGTATTATGCTTGACATCAAAAGAAATGGATCCTTTTCCATAGATCTTACCAATTGTGTCATCTCCAAACCTAACCAGTCCCCCATCATATCTTTCTAGACTTACAAACTTACTTTTGTCGCGGGTCATGTGATGAGAGCATCCACTATCAATAATCCATTCATCTTTATCTTCAACAACTTGAACAACCAAGGCACTTTCCACTGATTTTTCTTCTTTCACACAGCTAGTAGGATTAGTAGACACAGGGTTTTCTTTAATACAGTAAACAAGCATTCATTACCAAAAGTACTAGCATTATGTGGTTCACCATCTGATTCTCCTTCATCATCATCAAGATCTTCAACATAGTAACATTTCTTCAGAATCCTAGGTCTATTAGGTCTAGGCTTAGGAACTCTTGTGAGGCATCTAGAAGCATAATGACCAACTTTACCACAATTGAAACATTTGAAAGGTAATTTTCCTTTGAACTTACCATTACCTCTAGGTAGACTGTTAACAAAGTTGGCTTCAAGTTCTTCAAGCTCATAATCTGGTTCCACCTTGTACTTGTCAAATCTGGGGTTTTTTTCTAAAGTGCTAGCCTTGAAAGTAGTCTCTGTCTTCAGAAGGGAATTATCAAGTTCTCTCATTTCAAACGTTGTCAATTTCCCAAGCAACTGATCTTTTGTAATCATTGTCACTATCATTATTTCTTCAATTGCTGCCACCTTATGACTATGATTTAGGTAGTGATCTAAGAAGTTTGTTCACAACTTCAATGTCCTCAATTTTTCCTCCCACACTTTTAATGCTACTCACAAGTTTGTCAATCTTTTGCATGAAGGATGTTATGCTGTCATCTTCACTCATATTCAAACATTCATATTTTGCCTTCAAACTTTGCAACTTGGAAATCTTGACATATTCATCTCCTTCATATAGATTCTTCAACTTATCCTAGATTTCATAAGTAGTTTCCAGCTCCATGATCCAGGTTACTTCGATGTTGGATAGGGTGCTTACCAAGTCATCTTTAACTTTTATATTCAACTCAAATTGCTTGATCTAATCTTCAGTTTGCGGACCATTCTTTGGTATTTCATACTTATCTTCAGTTATTTTCCAAACACTGTAACCCAAGCAGAGGAGATGGGTTTTCATGAGGATCTTCCAGACAAAGTAGTTCGTTCCATTGAACCGCAGACTTTCCTTCTTATATGACATCTTGGATCAGCCTCAAGCGGTCAAGCTTTCTTCTGAGGAACTTGGCTCTAATACCAATTATTGAAATGAACCAGACAACTGAGAGGGGGGGCTAAATCAGTTGTCTCAAATCTTTAACAAATTTTGTAGCTTAAAACATTAAACACTTGTTCACTGTTTGTTATGATTAAATCATGACAACATAAACTTAGAAATATAAACACAGTTCCAAGATCATACACAAGAGACACCAGATTTTTACGTGGAAAACCTTGTTAAGGGAAAAACCATGGTGTATGTTAGTCCACAAGATATATCAATTATAACAATACCAAAAATCAAAGGCTCCAGAAAAAGGCTCACTACCAAGGGGTGGCTCACTACCAAAGGGTGGCTCATTGCCAAAGGGTGTCTCATTGCCAAGGGGTAGCTCACTGCCCAAGGTTTTGAACTGATATGATAGCATCTACTCCATGCCTGAATTTAGTTCTATTGAAGTGCAATATTCTTCCTCTACTCTGCTCTACTTTTTACACCTCTTCACTTAACTTCGTATCTTTTCATAAGGACATCTTTTTTCACGACCAAATTACAAGTATATATATATCATTCATCAACCTTGGGATGTACATCAAGGTCGACATTACATTCATCAATCGTTGGAACAATCTCCAAGGTTAGCATTACAAACATTTACAAAATAGGTCTTTGACCTAATACAAAATTATGCTAAGGAGATGTAGTAAAGATGCATGCAGATCACGCCACGCCTTAGCTAAGACTCAAACACGATCTTCCATGCCACAACACACTTTTACAATTTTCAATAGATCTCTACAATGACTGGAATTAACCAAGTTGGCTAAGACTAGTTACATGTTATGTTATCTGGGAACAATCTTCAATTTCGATCCACAAGCATGTTGTAATCACCAGGAGCAATTGCACAAACTCAACCCACTTTAGTCATGAGATTCTTTACACTAGAGCACATGATCTTCACTGTCTTCAACTGTCATAAGAGAAAGATAGCTTGCGGACCACCAAATCATGAACCATTGTATTTGTAGGAACTTATCGTCATCCCAGACGGTCCCTCTAGAATTGTAGAGAAAAATACCTCAATGCAAAGGAATGTAAAGAAAAATACTTTCTTCCTGTCACCAGTGAGTAATCAGAAAGAGTAGGTTTTACTTTGGTGAATGTAACTCACTCAATTTTTCATACTGGAGGCTCAAACTTAGAATTTAGCATCCTCAGACATGACTTTAAATAACTTTCAATCCATAGACCAAGCTCTTCAATTTACAAGAAATGCGGAGCAATCTTTTGCACTATTCTTTTATCAACAACACACTGTCTTCACTACAATTTATTGCAACTCATTGTTTCTCCCAGAGGGGAAAATTTTCTCAATATCCTCCACATATAAAGCTTCGAAACAAATAAAAAAATAGGATATAGTTGACACCAATGACAACAAAGATATGTTGACATCAATGACAACACTGATTAGGCACATACTTGCAACATCTTTAACATGGAATGACCTATAACCTTTGCGGCATATCATGACATGCCAAAGAATCCAAACAAGATATGTCCAAAATTTCAATTGCATCAGGATGCAGAAGATCACATAAGGATCTTCATATAAACTTGCTTCAAGGCAAGGATAACACATGAAGATGTGGTATGTAGGTTGTTTCCTTTTACCTTAACTAAACTAGCTTATAGTTGGTATGCTAATTTGCTGAATAATCACATCACAAGTTGGGCGATTATGGAGGAAGCATTCCTATCTAGGTTTAGAATTCCAATAGAGCCAGCATCATTGTATCATAGGTTAGCAGAGATAAAAAGAAGTGAAGGAGAATTCATAACTGCTTTAATTGATCATTTTCAAAGAGCTTATTAAAGACTAGAAGCTCCTTATACTATAACTGATGATGCAGTGTTACAAATGTATTATGCTACTTTGGATCCTTTAACTGCAATATTTGTTAAGAGATAGGTACCTGCAGTGACAAATTTATTTGAAGCATATAAGGAAGCTATGAAAATAAATCAGGAGATGTAGCTAACAGGCCATGGACCTCTAGTGAGCCTTGGAAGTGTTGCAATTCCTAATCAAATGCACCAATTAAATGGAGCACTGATGCATCATACTCCAGAGTTTAATTTAGTGCCTACATGTGCTATGGTTCCATACATAGGCAATGTTGCTAATGATGACAAATTCAATGGCTAGTCATTTTTTCAAGCTCCACAAGATGCTTACGTAGCTAAAGCACAAGAAGATAGAGATGAATTCAAAGAAATCACCGCTCATCTGAGAAGGTTGACTATAAAAGTGACTTAGATGAGAAATAATAGTTTCTATGGCTAGAATCATCAAAATAGCAATCATCAGAACCAAAGAAATAACAATGATCAGAGTCATCTAGAGAGGATTTGAGAGATGAGTTGAGTTCACTAGAGAGGGAATTAGAAGGTGAATTGAGTTAACTAGAGAAGATTTGAGAGATGAGTTGAGTGATCAAAATGGTAAGTTATTTTAATTAATTGAAATAAAACTTTAATTAATTAAGTGGCATGAATGATTAAATAAATAATAACGATTTATTTAATCATAGAAGAAAGTGGATTAAATAAATAAATAAAATTTATTTATTAAATGATGTGAGGGATGGGATTAAATTAAATAAATGTTATATTTATTTAATTTATTAGAGGAAGTGTTAGGATGGCGAAGGGGTTATGACGACGACATGGATACCTAGGGAAAAGCATAAGGTGTTGCACAAGATGGACATTTTTGGGTGTCTATATTTTGCCCCTCTTTGAGATGATGTTCGAGATGATGAAATTTGTGTAGAGTAACATAATTTCAAAGAAGCTAAGGTATGGATAGAGGAAAAATATAGGATATTAGAAAGATAGGATGAGGATGCCCCCTCAATAGGATAGGCGGGTTGAACAAACACGGGTATGCTCTCGAAATGAAATGGATTGGTCAAGGAAGAAAGATAAGGAAATGGATAGAAGTGGAGGAAAGAGATGAAGGATACATTATGTTGCAATGAAAGTGAGCAAGCATATGTTTGATATAGCACGAGACGTTATGCACCAGGGTATAAGGACCAAGATGACGATGTGTCTCATGCCCCAGTGTGATACAACCTCGTCTAGGTACAAGATATGAATATTAGTTGGGTTGAATTTGATGAAAATGCAAGCTGAAAAGATAACACACACAAGCAAGCAAGAAAGAATGCACAAATGATTAAAAAACAAACAAGGTATTGCCACTGTCAAGCTATAAACTAATAATTAAGTGATTGATGGATTGATTGATGATAGACAGTGTTGTCATGGCGGGGAAAGATATATCCCTAGATCAACACAAGGATGAATGATTAATTGATTGATTGATTAACTGATTAGGTTTACAACAAGGATAGGATGAAGACCATTGATGTGATTGGATAATTTGGCAAGATTTATTAACATGATTGTTATGGTTTTAAGGATTGATTTGCATTTGAGTTTATTGCTGATGAAAATGATTGGAAGAAGTGATGGATTGATGATTTGAAGTAGTGGTTTGATTGATTGATTGGAAGAAGAATTGATGGGAAAATTTGATGAAGATAGTTGATAGAAGAAGATGATGAGAGAGAAGAAAGAGGAATATTGTCTATGCCTAAATCTGGATATTTCATACTCCAGACTGCCTACATACCCGTGTCCACGGGATCAAGGTACTTAATGAAAAAGATGAGATGTAGTTCTAATTTGTTTTATTGATGGTGATGATGAAAAAGGATAAATTGGTCAGGTTATGGATTGATTTAGATTGATTGGATGTTTGATTGGTGCAATGATGATTGGATTTGATGTGCTTTGATTTGATAGGTTTGATTGGGATGGTTTGGCATTGATTTGATGGATTGATTTTGATGATTGAATTTGACGATCAGATTTGTTTATATTTTTTTGGAAATATTTAATTTTTTCATATTTTTTCAGGACTTTTTATGATTTTTTTTGGATTTTTTCAGGTCTTTTTATGATTTTTTGGATTTTTTCAGGACTTTTTATGATTTTTTGGATTTTTTCAAGACTTTTTATGATTTTTTTAGGACTTTTTATGATTTTTATTTTTATTTTGATATGTTATGGGATGTCCATGGATTTACAATTTGCATAGCCTTTTGTGCTAAATACCAGTGACAATGGAGAACCAAGTCTAGGTGCTAGGATGTAGGTAGGATAGATGGATAAAAGGATGGGTGAAGCAGAATGACCAGACATATGCGTAAGAGAGCAAGGATGTGATCTAAAAGGCCATGTCGCATAAGAACAACATGCCCCATTCCAAATGTAATACTTAGGATTTTACATGAAAAAGCTCATGATAGTGGGATGATGATAGGATTAGGTTTACGTGATGATGATAGGATGATAAGATGGATTGGAAGGGATGAGGTATATCAAGAGTTTTTCCAAAAGCTTGTTTCAACATTTTGCCCCTATATCTTGACCAAGATCAAGATGAGCAAGGGAGGATGAATAGAAGCAATAGGATATGTATGTATGATGGATAAAAGTGATAGGATGGTAAGATAAGATGGGAAATGGTATGATAGGATGGAAAATGATGTGGATGAGACAAGGTGCCCCCAAGTGTAGGTGACATAGAAGATCAATTTACACATGATGCCTATTTGCTAGGTTTTCATCATGATACTTATCTACGGCACCTATTTACCAGGTTTTCATCATGGTACTTATCTAGGGTACTTGTTTACCAGGTTTTTACCGTTGGACGAGGGGATTTCTCTTTACTTTTTTATTTTTATTTTTTGACTTTTTTTTAATTTTTTGGATGGGATAGGTGGATATGAGGGACTCAAGTGTCTAGTTGCATGAAGTGATAGTCCCACTGGATGGATGTCGTCGCATGGACCATGTCAAGTAGTTATGCTCATAGAAGTTGGTAAGGGAGATTACATGAAAGTGAGATGGAGTAGGTAGATGGTGGATTATGGATGAAAGGATAGTGGATTATGATGTGGATTGTGGATGGAAGGATAGTGGATTATGATGTGGATTATGGAGGACTTATGCAAGAGGATGGGTAAAAGGCTTATGCCAAAGCAAGGACTATAGGGATCTGATGGGTGAAATATGTAGGATAGTGGTGGAATGATGGGGAGATGGAGGTATGTGGAAATGTTGTGGGATGAAAGGGAATCATGACCAATGGCTGTACACACCATGATAAATGTTGAAACTTTTGAGTGGATGGTGGTGTAGGAAGCAATGGTGTTTTTCTCTTAAGAGATGGTTGATTTAAGCATTTAGGGACCCACATGGACTTGGAATTTTTATGACTTTTGTTTTCATGTGGGATGGAGGAATTTGAGACTTTTGGATGGAATGGATGGCAGAGGAGAAAGTGGATGGTTGGGATTCTTGAGAGGGGGATGCCTCATTTGACTTGATGGTTTGTTGCTTAAGGACCCATACCATTTTAGTTTTTGACTTTTTTTGTGGAGGTATGGGTTTGGATATATGCAGCTTTTGTGCAGCTTTTGAGGCAATTACTTGTTGCTTGGGGACCCACACCTTTTTTTTTTGCTTTGAGGTGTGTGGGTGCATGCATCTTTTGAGATGGATTTTTCTTTGATTCTTTTCTTTTATGTCCTAAGGCATGAGGATTTGTAGGATTTTTGGCTTTATGAGTGCAGGCATCCAAATTATTATTTTTGAATCCCATGGGTTTGGTGGATTGAGTGGGGTCGGTGGAAGCTCCTTGTATAGACAATATGTACATTTGTTGGCCATGATTGGGATTTTTAGAGGATTTATGGATAGGTGGATAATTAAGTGTTGAAAGTAGTGGGGGCAAAGTGGATGGAGGGATGTTAGGAGTTGGAAGTAACGGAGGCAAATTGGATGGTGGGAGGTGAACGGTCACATGCTTTTGACATTTATAAGATGATGGAGGTGGAATGGTGATGTATGTTTTGGGAATATGATGGGATTTGCGATGGAAAGTGGTGGACTTAGGATGTGTGGAGGTGGTACCAACATCATTAGATTGCTATCATTGGGGTGTGTATCCAAGGCCAACTAAGCGCAGAGGAGGGACTTTGACATGAATGGAATCCAAAATACCTTGTTCAAGAAGGCCTACGCCTTTACCTTGGTAGTTCATGTTTTGGAGGATGCAATTGTCTATGGGACTAGGTGTGGGTGGAACACTAGACACGAGTTCCTTATTGGATGAAGAAGATGAGGTGGTGGATAAAGGTTGTTGTGTTGCTAGGGAGGAACAATCATGAATGAGGGTGGATTGACTAATAGGACATGATGGTGGATGTGGAACATGGTTGATGGTGGATGTGGAAGGACCATTAAGATCTTGCTTTTGCTCATTATGATCCAAGGTACTTGTTTGATCTTCTATTCTTATGTGCTCTTGGGAGGCACATGTCTCATTATGAGAAGTGGAAGTTGTCTCATTAGGGTTAGATGGAGGATAGATAGGAGCAATTTGGATATATTGCTCATGGATAGGTATGGGATTATGAATAAGATCAAGGTGCTCATGGATAGCTTCTTTATAGATAATTTCATCTTGATCATGGAAGAGGTAAATGTTATGAATGGGTAGCATGGAAAGGATTTGATCTTGATTTGAATGAAGGCTCGATATTTCCACATGATTTAGATTATGTTCTTGATATAACTCTTGAGTTTCTTGAATGAAAGTATGGGGCTCTTGGATGAGTTTAATGGGTTCTTGATATTCATCCATAAGAGAGTATGATGGACTTTGACTTAGGTTCATGATAGGAGGCTCTTGGATAGGCTCGATGGGTTGTGGGTCAAATGATGGGTTTGGAGGGCTAAGCAAGGTATTTGAAGGCTCATTGCTAGGTGCTAAGATAGGTGTTTGACATGGGGATAAGTTGTTCCTAGCTAGTAGCCAATGAATCACATCCTGCATTAGGGTATGTGTGAATGGACAATATAGGGGATGGATGATAATGGTGGATAATGTTGTAGGCTTTGGTAGATGGTTTGGATTGGGATTAGGATCACATGGAGGTGCTAAGATAGGACTAGTAGGCTTATGTGTTGGCATTGGAATGGATGGTGATGGAGGATGCTCATAGGGTGCATAACCTAGATTGGTATCTCCCTCATCAAAGGATATCAAGTCTTGTAGCATATGCGGACTTAGGGATACTTGATTTATGTACAAAGGGTCACTTGGACTTACATGTTCATGTTGTGAGGGCCATTGATGGTCTTGTGAATGGATTTGATGAAGAGATGAAATGGTAGGATGTGTAGGTAAAAGATCTTGGGGTATGGGTTGCTGTGGATAATGGTTGATATTGGAAGTAGGGTATGGTGATGTGGCATTGTTATGGGAAGGTATAGGATTAGGTGATGTGGAGTTATTATGGAAAGATGTAGGATAAGGTGATGTGGCATTGTTATGAAGAGATGTAGGATGAGGTGATGCGGAAGTGATTTAAAATATGGATGGATTAGATTGATAAGGAATAAGATAAGTTGATGTGGAATTGTTATGATATGTGGATGGATTAGATTGGTGTGAAATGGAAAGGGATGCCACATAGGAATGAGGTGGAATTAGTTGGTGTTGAATGGATAAAGGATGATGATGTACTTGTTGGGTTTGTTATTGACAAGTGGCCAAGAGGCATTGGATTTGTGCTATGAGGTGTTGTATTTGTGGGGATTGGCTTGTTTTCAGTTTTGGGATCATGTCATGGGCCCTCTGAATGGTCCGTTGGTCTAGAGTTTTTGGCATTTGATGAAGTAGGCCAATGAGGTCTTGTGCTAGGTCCTCTAATGTTGAAATGGTGGAAAAGGATGCTGATTTGGATTAAAAAGAGGATGATGTATAATGATGAGGTTAGATGACTTGGGTTGATTAGGATAGGGTTGA
Organism: Cunninghamia lanceolata; assembly: GCA_027924645.1. Classification (NCBI taxonomy): domain Eukaryota; kingdom Viridiplantae; phylum Streptophyta; class Pinopsida; order Cupressales; family Cupressaceae; genus Cunninghamia; species Cunninghamia lanceolata. Next base: position 3,414,376 of record BSBN01000189.1, on the reverse strand, counting down.
TTGAATGACTAGGATGATTTGGCTTGGAATGATGGGATGATATGTAATGACTAGGAAATGTGTTATGACAAGTAGATTAAGAATGATGTGGCGATATCAAACACAAGATCTCACATGTACATGCATGCACACCAAACACAATGATAAATCTATACAACTTAGGCTACGCAAGGATAATATCTACTGGGTTCCCTCTTGGATTTCTCCAGGCACATCTACTTATAGCAGATGGCCTAGAAGTCTAGTAGCACTAGCTCCCCCTTACAGTGCACTCACTTCTTGGGCATACTAGACTTCAAATTTCTAAAGATCTGAAGACCTCCAGAAATTTGCCATCTCTACTATAAGCTGCAAAAGTGTGGGACAGATTCAGAGGTCTGACCTCCTGCACCAGTAGATAGAGGGTTTTTGGCTACTAAACATAGTTTTTAGTGAGGGTTTCCATTCAGGTGCTTATATGTGCAGTGATTCACTCTAATAAGGAGGCTTCCTAGCCTACAGACATTATGCTCTGTAGGGTTTTAGGGGAAACATTCGTCGGTATAGTGGAACAACACCCATTGTTTGCGACTATCAGCACAAACGCATTATTTTATATAGTAGCTTGAAAGGGTTTGGCTTTAACCTATTTCAGCTTGGGTCGTACCCTTCTCACAATGGGAAGGTAGGCCCTCTAGAGTTAGCAACAGTTTCTCTTACACCCTAGATCCATTGGTTAGACAGGGGGAGAGGATACTTCTATTGCTAAGTCAGGTTACACACAAATGAGACAAGCAAACTCAAAAAAGATAAAGAAGACACAAGGCAGATAGAGTGTTCATTTTAAAGTACCCAAACGAAATGTGCCTACTTTAGTATGAAAATTTGTTTAAATCCTTGGACTGATCAAATCTGCAAACAATGTTCACATGTTTTTACCCTCCATTCTTTGACAATTGTAAATGACAAGCTGCACTGAGAAGCCATTAGTTTTCTAAGAAAATCAAAGTTTATCAAACATAAACTAGAGGCATGCTACAATAACCAGATGTGATTTTCTAAGATTCAAAGGTGGTTAGGTTTTTACCCTAGGCGATTACGTGTTGCACAATGGTGACTCTCTATCCTTCAAAGGTGCTCGAAACCCTAACCTGATGTGCTCAGATGCCTGAAAACCAAAGGCTACTGGCTACTTTTCAAAGGTGACTAGATATTGTTGGGAATTAAGGTGTCTCAACCTTAGTAATTCCTTGCATTATTTATGTTTGTAATTATTAAATCATTGCCTATGTTATAAATTAATTGTAAATTCCATATTGTCATATTGTGGGATGTGGCACGGTGATGTGTCATCCTACATGGAAGATGACAACTTGTAATTTTGTCCTCACATGAGGAGATAGGCGTCCCACTTTGTGGTAGGAGTATTTTTCCATGTGTCGGCATCTTGGATGTTGTGTAAGGGAATGTTTTACCAAAACAGTTATGACGGATTCCTATGACAAAGTTATGACATGTAAGAGTCAAAAATCGAAGCTTGTAAGGCAAATTTGGGCACCCCAAGGTGGACTATGACATGTTGTAAGAGAATATGCTATTTATAGCCTGTGTATGACAGATTCTCTTACAACTATAAGTTGTAACCATTATGACAGATTCTATGACAGTCGTAAGAGTCGTAAGAGCATCTGTCATAGCCCATTTTGGAAATAGGTGACCTCTTTGGGATGGGAGCTATGGACAAGTGTCAGGCACATTCTACAATGTTGACCAAGTACCCCTAGGCATGGGTTTTGGGCCATGAGGCCAAGTTGGACACCCATTCCAAGATAGGACCAATATTACCTTGTAATTCTATATAAACAGATGCTTGGAGAAGGAGATGTATTACGGGTTTGACAGGTACTATTATGCTACCAGTTTGTCTCTAGATATGACTGTTGAATACTCCTAAGAGCTTGCATTACAAGTGTGTTGTAAACATATTTTGTTTTTATAATACATTTTGTAGGTTTTGGAGTCGGGTTTTTCACCCGATAAGAGTTTTCCCCACGTATATCTTGTGTCTCTCTTCTTCTGTCTCACCTTCTCTGTTATGTGTTTGTTGCATTATCTCATGTTAATGGTTTAATGTTTTTATAATAGTTAGGATAAATTTGAATTTTCACTCTCCTCCCCTCATTAGATTAGTGTAGGAAGCATTTTCTATACACCTAGCTTCCTTTCAGTTGGTATTAGAGCCTAACCAGTTTTGGTCTTAGCTATTGGGTAGGGGTTTTTTGAGCTAATCTTAGGTTGAGTGGGAGTCTTGTGTAGAGTATTCTATATCTTATTATAGCAAGGAGATGGCAACCACATCTGGAAGGTTAGAGGTTGAGAAATTCAATGGCACTAATTTTGAGTTGTGGAAATTGAAGATGGAGGACCTACTTGTTGATTGTGACCTATGGGGAATGGTATCCAGTGTAAAACCACAACAATGCAACAAGATGATTGGGACCTCAAAGATCGGAAGGCTAAGGGTCTCATTAGACTCTATTTAGCTGACTATATTTTTTTGAACATCCGTGAGGAGAAGACAACGAAGGATCTTTGGAAGAAGTTGGGTGATGTTTATCAAGCCAAGTCCTTGGTGAACAAACTCTTCCTGAAAAAGAAGTTGTTTACTCTGAAGATGAAAGATGGAGGATCTATTGCGGACCACATGAATGCTTTCAACATGATCGTTGCATAGTTGACATCTATGGGTGTGAAAATGGAGGAGGAGGATCGTTGTATGACCTTGCTTTGTTCTTTGCCAGATTCATGGGATCATCTTGTAATGTCTATCAGAAGCACCACTAGTACATTCAAGATGGAAGATGTGGTGTCATCACTATTATCTAAAGAAATGTGGAGGAAGACATCTGAATCAGACAAAGAGGCTCTTGCGGTTAGTGGAAGACCCAAGGAGAAAGGGAAGAAGAAAGACAAGAAAGATGAGAAGGGTAGATCCAAATCCTGTGGGAGATCCAAATCTCCTAGAAAGTCCAAGGCTCTTTGTTGGAACTATGGTAAAACTAGGCATTTTCGAAAGGAATACAAAGAGGAGAAGAAAAAGAAGAAGAAAGCTCTTGATTTAGATTTTGACAAGTAACAAGATGATGGTGATACCTTCATCATAGCCCTGGCAACCCATGCATCTGATGATATGTGGCTGATTGACTCTGGTGCATCATTCCACATGACCTCGCATTGAGACTAGTTTACTAAGTATAAGGAGTTTGATGGTGGAAAGGTGTACTTGGTTGACGACTCTCATCTATAGATTGTTGGTCATGGAAGAGTCTATATCTGATTCCTTGATGGATGAGTGAAGGGGATCTCTGGGGTGATACACATCCCAGGCTTAGCATGGAACCTTCTTTCTGTAAGTATGTTGAATGATACAGGTGTGCAGGTTGTCTTTTTGAAAGATGGATGCAAGATGACTAGAGGAGCTATGGTGCTTGCTAAGGGTACTAGGAGAGGTACTCTATTTTAGCTGGAGGCATACATTTCACAATGCAATAGTTATTTTGACTCAAGGAAGATGGCGGCAGTCACTTCATCCCCACTATTTGAATGAGTAGTGAAGAAATCTATTGTTTCTAGTCCTGATGGTTGTAATCATGCCTTGGAAGTTAAAATTCCTACTCAAAAGACAATGTTATGGCATAAGAGATTTGGCCACATTGGTGAGAAGGGTTTGTGTACCTTGAAAAATAAAAACATCGTTGAGGGGTTAGATGATTCTAATCTTGAGTTTGACTTTTGCGAACATTGCATATATGGCAAACAAAAGTATGTTAAGTTTTATTCAAGTTCTCATAAGTCCTCTGGTGTGTTGGACCTTGTTCATTCTGATGTATTTGGTCCTTTTAATGTTCCGTCATTATCAAAATCTATATATTTTGTATCTTTCATAGATAACTATAGTAGAAGGACATCGATTCATTTTCTTAGAAGCAAATCTGAAGTCTATAGTAAGTTTAAGGAGTTTAAGGCCTTTTTTAAAAATTAGATTGGTAAAAACATTAAGTATTTGAGAACTGACAACAGTGGTGAGTTCTGTCCTACAGAATTTGATAAATATTGCAAGGAAATTGGGATTGAAAGACATAAGACAACTCCATACACCCTGCAGCAAAATGGAGTTGCAAAGAGGATGAACAGGACACTGATGGAGAAGGCTAGGAGTATGCTTAGTGGAGTTGGCCTAGAACAAAAGTTTTGAGCTGAAGCTATTGCCACTACTTGCTATCTTGTAATTAGATCTCCTACATCGGCTCTTGATGGAAAGACACCCATGGAGGTGTGGTCTAGTAGAAAGCCTTCAATAAGGCATCTTCATGTTTTTGGTTGTGAGGCATATGCACATGTGCCTAGGGAGAAGTGGTCAAAATTGGAGAACAAGGCTATTAAGTGTATCTTCATTGGCTATGGTGTCAGTGTGAAAGGATACAAGCTTTGAGACCCTGTGGCTAAAAAAGTGTTGTATAGCAGAAGTGTCATCTTTAGAGAGCTTACACCTTCTTCCACTATTTTACAGACAAAAGAAAATGAAAAGAAAGATGATGCTGTTCAGTTTCCCGCTACCCCTAAGAAGACTGAATAGAAAGACAATGTTGGACCTGATGATGAGGAGAGTTCTTGCAACTCTGAAAGATCAGATGAAGAAGATGAACCTCAACCTTAGCTCTTGAGGAGGTCTACATGGATAAGAAAGCAACCTGAAAGGTTTGGTTTTACATTGCTTGATTCTAATTGTGCTTTTGATTTTCTTACTAATAGTGATGAACCTCGAACTGTATCAGAGGCTATGGACATGAACGATGTAAGTTCCTAGAAGGAGGCCATGGAGGATGAAATGGATTCTTTAGAAAAGAATCAAACTTGGGACTTGGTGCCTTTGCCTCCTGAACGAAAACTCATTGGATGCAAATGGGTGTTCAAAAAGAAATTTGGTGTAGATGGCAGTGTTGAGAAGTATAAAGCCAGATTGGTTGTGAAGGGGTATTCACAAGTGGAGGTTATAGATTATGGTGAGATCTTCTCTCCCATTGCAAAGATGACATTCCATTTGATTCCTGTTGTCTCTTGCAGCATCTTATGACTTAGAGGTAGAACAGATGGATGTGAAGACAACTTTCCTTCATGGTGATTTGGAGGAAGAAATCTACATGTCATAGCTAGAGCATTACATGGTGAAAGGTAAAGAAAATTTGGTTTGCAAATTAAAGAAGTCTTTGTATGCTTTGAAGCAGTCTCCTAGGAGATGGTACTTGAAGTTTGATGTGTTTGTCTTGTCAATTGGTTATTTGAGATCAAAATCAGATCACTGTGTGTATTATAAGTTTGATGGTGATCGTATTCTCATTGTTGCATTATATGTTGATGATATGTTGCTCATTGGGAAGGGTAAGAATATGATTTCTGATTTTAAGTCTCAGTTAGTAGTACAGTTTGAAATGAAAGATTTAGGGGCAGCCAGGTACATTCTTGGAGTGGAAATCAAAAGAGACAAAACTAACAAAAAACTTTGGTTAAGCTAGAGTAAGTATGTGAAGACTGTGTTGGATAGGTTTAGCATGACAGATTGTAGACTTTTGAGTGTTCTTGTTTCATTGGGGACAAAGTTGTTTGTTATTGATTGTCTGAAATCTCCTAGTGAGGTGGAGGACATGAGCAGAGTACCTTATACTAGTGCTGTTGGCAATTTGATGTATGCTATGGTCTGCACAAGACCAAACATTTCCCAAGCCTTAGAAGTCCTTAGTCAGTTTATGGCTAATCCTGGATGGGTACATTGGGATGCAGTTACGCGAGTGTTTAGATATTTGAGGGGTATTTCTGAGTATTCTATTTTCTATCATGGCAAGGCTATAGGACCTTCGCATTTAGTTAGTATTTGTGGATTCTGATTGGGTAGGTGACATTGACAACAGGAGATCCACCAGTGCTTATGTGTTTACATTGTTTAGTGGTGTGATTAGTTGGATGAGTAAGCAACAACCTATGGTTGCTTTACCCACTATAGAAGTTGAGTATATGGCTGCAACTCATGCTTGTAAGGAATCCATTTGGCTTAAGAGATTGTGTTTCAATATTGGTATTGATGTAGGTCAAATTACAATCAGTTGTGACAGTCAAAGTACAATTTGCCTTGTGAAGAATCCAACTTTCTATGCTAGAACAAAGCATATTAGTGTTTAGTTTCACTTCATGAGAGCCATGGTTGAGGATGGAAAGGCAAATTTGGAGAAGGTAGATACTTTGAAGAATGTTGTAGATGCATTGATGAAGCTAGTGGACACAGAGAAGTTTAGATGGTGTTCGGAGTCTATGGGCCTCTCAACCTATAGCAGTTAAATCATGTTATTCTATTGACTCTTACAAGGTGTTCGACAAGTGGGAGAATGTTGGGAATTAAGGTGTCTCAACCTTAGTAATTCCTTGCATTATTTATGTTTGTATTTATTAATTCATTGCCTATGTTGTAAATTAATTATAAATTCCATATTGTCATATTGTGGGATGTGGCACAGTGATGTGTCATCCTACATGGAAGATGACAACTTGTAATTTTGTCCTCACATGAGGAGATAGGCATCCCACTTTGTCGTAGGAGTATTTTTCCATGTGTCGGCATCATGGATGTTGTGTAAGGGAATGTTTGACCGAAACAATTATGATGGATTCCTATGACGAAGTTATGACATGTAAGAGTCAAAAATAGAAGCTTGTAAGACAGGTGAAGACATGTGTCATGAAGCATCTTTGAAAAAGGCATATTTGGGCACCCCAAGGTGGACTATGACATGTTGTAAGAGAATATGCTATTTATAGCATGTGTATGATAGATTCTCTTATAGTTGTAAGTTGTAACGATATGACAGATTCTATGACAGTCGTAAGAGTCGTAAGAGCATCTTTCATAGCCCATTTTGGAAATAGGTGATCTCTTTGGGATGGGAGTTGTGGACAAGTATTAGGCACATTCTACAATGTTGACCAAGTATCCTTAGGTGTGGGTTTTCGGCCATGAGGCCAAGTTCGACGCCCATTCCAAGATAGGACCAATATTGCCTTGTATATTCTATATAAATAGGTGCTTGGAGAAGGAGATGTATTATAGGTTTGACAGGTACTATTATGCTACCTGTTTGTCTCTAGATATGAGTGTCGAAGACTTCTAAGAGCTTGCATTGCAAGTGTGTTGTAAACATTCTTTGTTTTGATAATACATTGTGCCTGGGTTTTGGAGTGTGGGGTTTTTCACTCAATAAGGGTTTTCCCCATGTATATCTTGTGTCTCTCTTCTTTTGTCTCACCTCCTCTGTTATGTGTTTGCTACAATATCTCATGTTAATGGTTTAATGTTGTTATAATAGTTAAGATAAATTTGAATTTACACTCTCCTCCCCTCATTAGACTAGTATAGGAAGTGTTTTCCACACACCTAGCTTCCTTTCAGATATGCCAAAGGCGATTTTCTACTGTGCAAATGTGACTTTCTGTTGATCTTACAAAAAAACTTTCTTGTAAGCAAAATATGTCAAGTTTATACTAAAAAAGCTTCAAAACAACCTCCTAGATGCAATGGTGCAGTCCTTTTGAACCCTAGAGATCACCTTTTGATAGATCCTTGCAAAAGTTGACAATGGGGGTTAGAGAAAACACAAATTTTTCCCACAAAAACTTGCAAAAGCATAAAATTGGATCAAGAGAAGTGAGTCCCACCGGGCGTGCTAGAATGTAAACCAAAAATTTTGACAAATGAAGATAAAACAAATGACATGCAATACATTGATCAAAATTTTACAAATACCTCAGATTGATGATGCATGCATAATTGTTTGCTTAAATGGTTGGATTTTTGGTTGCTCGGATCTACAGCATAATGTCGGATTGACATTGATGGATGAAAGATAGGTAGATTGACAATGGATGATGAGGAGGAATTTCGGTAGAGTAATGGTGCTTGAAAGTTCATCCATGAAAATGGCATGGTTGTGAGTGAATTTATAGGCAAGTGTTAGAGAATGGAGGGATAAAATTTCCATTTTGTGGGTGATAGTTTAATTGGAAAGTTGCTTGTGCAACTTGGGAGAGAAAATAGGAGGTGGATCTAGTCATCTAGAGAGGATTTGAGAGATGAGTTGAGTTCACTAGAGAGGGAATTAGAAGGTGAATAAAGTTAACTAGAGAAGATTTGAGAGATGAGTTGAGTGATAGAAATGGCAAGTTATTTTAATTAATTAAAATAAAACTTTAATTAATTAATTGGCATGAATGATTAAATAAATAATAACTATTTATTTAATTATATAAGAAAGTGGATTAAATAAATAAATAAAATTTATTTATTAAATGATTTGAGGGATGGGATTAAATCAAATAAATGTTATATTTATTTAATTTATTCGAGGAAGTGTTAGGATGGCAAAGGGGTTATGACGACGACATGGATACCTTGGGCAAAACAGAAGGTGTTGCACAAGATGGACATTTTTGGGTGTCTACACTCCTATTCAGGATGTTCTATGTAAGGGATGGTGCAGATTTCATAAGACCACCCATTCTAAAGAGGATTGTGGAATGTGTAGGGAAATAATTGAATATCAACATAGGAAATTTATGGCACAAATGAAAAACAGGGAGGGTAGACGTGATGTTGATAGTCTTAGGAATACTTGTGTTATACTGAAAGATCTGAGTAATTTTGTAGAAACAAGAGATAACAAGCATTCTAACCCTCAAAAACCTATAGAAAATACCACAATACCTGTAGGTTAGACAAAAATGCATAAGAATATACATGCTCCTACAGAATCTGAGGTAAACAAAGTACTTCTGGTAAAGGTAAAAGATCCAGTTCACAAAAAGAATAACATGTGGATTTTAAAGTGTGACGGATCAAAATCCAAACAAGGAGCAGGGGCTGGTATAGAACTTATTGTTCCTGATGGTAAGTCATTTTTAGCGGCTTACAGATTGCAGTTTTTGTGTGAAAATAATGTAGTGGAATATGACACACTAGTACATGGATTAGTAATGGCCATCAAGAAGAAGGTGAGAGTCCTTCAAGTTTTATCAGATTCTAAACTGGTAGTTAGGCAGGTTAGGAAGTTGTATGCCTGCAATTTTTAGAGAATGGTAAGTTATAGGCAGAGAGTCTGGGATTTTTTTGAACACTTTGATGCTTTCAATATTATACATATTCCCAAAGAATTAAATCACCATTCAGATGCCCTAGAAGTTGCAGCTAGTACGCTTGAACCATTAGCCTTGTTAGGACTAAAGAAGTTTGTGGTAGAACTAATGTCGGTTCCTAGTGTACCTGATAACGTAACAAATTTTCAAGTATTTGAGGGTGACCAACAGATGCTTGATTTTATAATGAGTCATGACATCTTTGAAGCTCATATAATTGATGAACAGGATAGACCAAAAATATCTTGGGATGAAGAATATATCGTTGATTTAAAAAGCAACTCCTTACCAAAAGGAGTAATTGAACTAGAGAAGATTTTCAATTTTGACAGAGTGGTTAGGCAGAAGGACCTTCCTAAAATAGAAGGAGGTAAGTGTGATCCTTTTAACTTAGGCACTGATAAGGATCCTCAAAATGTATTAATTGGTAAGACTTATTCCACTGAGTTGAGAGATGATATAGTTGCTGTGTTAAAAGCTTATAAACATGTCATCACATGGACACATGAGTACCTTAAAACTTATGATACATCTCTCATAACTCATGTGATTCACTTGAGAATAGGAGTAAATCCATTTAGGAAAAAACAAAGATCAATGGATGCCATTTTAGAGCCTTTGATCTTTGAATCGGTCAAGAAATTGTTATATGCCAGGATAATCTTTCCTGTGAGGCATTCCACTTGGGAAACCAACTTAGTTCCTGTGAGGAAAAAGAATGGCGATATTAGACTTCATGTGGACTTTAGAAACCTTAATAGAGCGTTAGAAGAGGATAATTATCCCTTATCACCTTTGGATGAGGTTTTGCAGATAGTCAATGGCACCAAAATGATGTCCTTCTTGGATGGATTTTCTAGCTACAATCAGGTTTTAGTGGATAAAGAAGATATGGTGAAAACCACTTTTACTTGTAAATGGGGTAATTATGCTTATAGAAGAATGTCGTTTGGTTTAATCAATGCAGGAGCTACATTCCAAAGGGCTATGGATTTTCTTTTCGTGTATTGGTTGGTAAGTGCATAGTAATATATATGGATGATCTAATAGTTTTTTCTAAAGACAAGTCTACTCATGTAGATGATATAAGAAAAGTTTTACAAAGGTGTGAAAAGTATGGTATATCCCTGAACCCAAAGAAATGTGTTTTTGGGGTGACAAAGGGTAAGTTACTAGGGCATATTATTTCTAAAAATGGGATTTCTATAGATCTAGACAGGGTGGAAGGAATTAATAAGTTGCAATTGCTTGTGCGTAAAAAGGAACTGAAGTCATTCTTTGGTAAAATCAATTTTGTGAGAAAATTTATCACTAGTTTTGTTGAGATAGTACAACCTTTGAATGCTATGCTTAAAAAAGATGCCCAGATAGAGTGGACGCCAGCAACTACGAAAGATTTCAAGGATATTAAAGAAGAAATCATGAATGCTCTAGTACTAACCAGTCTAGATTATAGTAAACTATTTTATATCTATTCTTTTGCATCAGAACACTCATGTGCTGCAGCCTAAAACAAAAAGGTGAAGAAAGTGAAGAAAGGCCAATAGGGTTTGAGTGCTCCTCTTAATGATACTGAGTTGAAGTATCTGGATATTGAAAGACAATCTTTTTCCTTAATAAAAGTAGTAAAAAAGTTTAGACATTACATTATGAGAAGTCAAGTCAAGGCTATTGTGCTTGATGTTGTAGTGAAGATGCTGCTGATGCAAAATGAACTAGGAGAAAAAAGAGTGAATTGGATCACAGTGCTATAGGATTTTGATATAGAGATCATTCTAATGAAATTGGTTAGGGGTCAAGCTTTGGTGCAGACTATAGCTAACACAGATCCCAAGATTATGAACCAATATATGGTGAATACAACTACTACGAGCGGGTGGTATGATGATCTTACTTCATTCTTAATATTAAGGAAATATCCAAGCCATATGAAGTCTTCCCAAAGAAGGGCATTAAGGATGAAATCCCAAAAGTACATGATTTGGGGAGGTTTATTATTCAAGAAGAACCATGAAGGAATATACCTGAGATGTCTTAATAGTGACCAAGTTGATAAAGTATTGTTGGAATTACATGATAGGTATGGGACAGCTCATGGATCTCACTTAGCTATGACACATGAAATCTTAAGGGAAGGGTCTATTGGCCTACCATGTTTAAGGACACTGAAGAACATATCAGGTCTTTCCATACCTACCAAACCACTGCTGATAAGGGAAAAAACATAACTCATCCTTTGCATCCTATAATTGAAACCAGACCTTTTACACAATGGGGGCTGGATTTTATTGGAGTTATCAACCCTCCATCTTTTGTGGGGCACAAATTCATCTTTACAGTGACTGATTATTGCACTAAATGGATGGAAGCTGCATGTTGCAAATTGTCTACTATTGATGTTATCATCAAGTTCTTAGAGGAGAACATCATAACTAAATTTAGAGTACCTTATGCACTAGTATATGATAATGGTCCTACATTTTCATCTTTAAAATTTTCAAACCAAGCTTTTGAATATGGTATTGTGTCAAAGTTCTCATCAAATTATTATCCACAAGGTAATGGGCTAGCAGAGTCTACTAACAAAATACTATTAGATATCATTGATAAATTGATTGCCAAAAACCCTAGGGAGTGGAATACTTTTTTGAAATATGTGTTATGGGTGGATAGAACAAAGGTTAAAACTACACTGGCCAATTCCCCATACCATTTAGTATATGGTATAGATCCTATTTTGCCTATTAACTTGAGAATTCCAACCTTGAAATTCGCTAATGAATACTTAGGCTTTGATGACCAAAGGGAAGCTAGGTTGATTCAATTGTTACACCTAGATGAAGAAAGAACCCAAGCCATTGAAAATTTTTCTAAACATCAAATACTAGTTAAAAAGTGCTTTAATAAATAGGCCAGAGTTAAAACATTCAAAATTTTAGATCTGGCATTATGTTGGGATAAAGCTCATGAAAAGAAAGGAAATCATGGAAAAATTGGTAATTTGTGGGTAGGTCCATTACAGATCTCTAAAATTATAGGAGACAACACATTTAGGTTGAAGACTTTGAATGGGGAAGATATTCCATTACCTTTTAATGATCAATATCTTAAACATTACTTTCAAGCCTAAAAATGTTGAGTTGAATCTCACTATGTACTATATTGTAAATGTTGTATAGTTGTTTGTTTTTTCTTGTTGGTTGTGTTGGTGTGGTTTTCAGTTTGTGGTTTTCTATTTGTGTGTTTTGCCTTTTGTTTGGGTTTTGTATGTTTTTGTTGTGTTTTGTTGCTGGTGGTCTGCATTTTGATTTTAGATATACATGAGCAGACTACAACTTTACAAAATAATTAAATTTCTAGAATTGGGGAAACCATTTGAAATTCATGCATGAGGTGTGACTTTTATAGATGCGGTTTGTTTGTTTGGTCTTTTAAGGATTTTATTCACCATCAACAAATTGAAATATTCAAGGAATCATATAAATACACATCTTTAAGATTCTAAGAGTAGGTTTGGGAGATAGTGGACACTTGCATTAAGTGAAAAATCTAAAGATTTTCCTTTGCTACAACTATAATCTCCACCCTGCATATCAAGAACATGATTCCATTACCTGTTGAGCATGAGCTTCATTGCAATATCATATATACCAAAAGGAATAATGAGTAAAGGAAAATGATCATTTGAAACAAATAAGGGCTACCAGATAACTCCACTGGGGCTATAGATGCCTAACTGGCAATGGGGATCTATTTGGGGAGATTATCACAATAACCTTGTCAGGGCTATGGATGCCTAACTGGTAGCAAGGCTCTATCTAGGTTGGCTTAGAAGGTTAAATCCATCTATGTAGTTTAATGAAAATGGTTGCTATTTTTTGCATCTATTCCAAAGAATGGGAATTAATCAATGGCACACACTTAAATTTCTTTGGAAGTTTCTTTTGGGGTTAGTGAATACATTCTTGTTGTGATTGAATAGCATTCTTGCATATGGGAAAGTTGTAAATTCATGGTTTATTTCATTTTGTATCCTAAATCCTTTTAATTTGGTTGTTTTATTTGGTTGCTAGTTGTTGTGATGCTCACAACACGCCCCATTTTACCCTTTAGCAAAATGAGGACCCCTGCTGTTGCTTTTACTTTTGTGTTGGGTTGTTTCTGCTTGCTTAGCAGTATGGGTAAAATGTCTTCAATGCTTGAAATTCAGGTTGCATAATTCTTTGTGGAAAATGGTTGTTACCAGTGAAATCTGTGTCAAAAATCAGCTAGGGTTGCCTTTTGAATGATTTAGAAATTCTGCATATTTTAAAAGTTATGCTTGTTTATGTTAAAAGTCAATGCTAGACTATGGTGGTCAATGTGTATCTCATACACATTGTCATTTGCATGTATCTTGTGTGTGTGGTCTGTCAGGTTATATTCTATATCATGTTTAAATCCCATGTTATGTTCAAATTTTAAGTGGTTTAAATGTAGTTAGGATAATCTAGACCCGATAGTTGTTTAATGGTGTGTTTTATAATGATAAAATCCACAGTTGTATTTGTATGTTTCAATGCATGTATCTTTGATACAAATCCAAAATATACATTGGCAGACGTCAAAGGAAATTTAAAGTTAGCATATAAGGTCATGGTCATTTAATTTGCATGGTTAATACATTATAGGTTGTATATTCTTTTGTATAAATACATGGGCGGACATAAAAAGAATGTTCAATTGAGTCTAGAAAGCAGAAATGAATGTTGTTATTTGCATATGTTTTTGTATTTATAATCACATGTATTTAACATACAGATACAAATCTAGAGGCGACTAGGAAAATTAAACATTGTAAACTTTAAGAAAGGTCTGCGTTTGTATATTTAGATGCATGTATTAAATATACAAAAGTGAAGGATGCAGTTGCGGACTTGAGCTTAGGATTAAATTGCGACTAAGGTGCCGTTATGCATAACCAAGGATAGAAAAGTCAACATCATGATTACATGTATATTCACATGTATATAGTATACATGAAAACGTACAAATGAATTATATGCAAAACTGGATGTGATTAAAGGTTTGAACTTGGTATATTTTGTGTGGGGTCCAGATTTGCATGTTTGAAATGCATGTATATGATATGCAAAAGGTGATACAAAATATATATATATATAGAGAGAGAGAGCTGGATCGAAAGGTGATTCCAGGTTATTTTATAAACTCGATGGGGTCTGCATTTGTATGTTTGGCGATTGTATAAGATATACATGAAATATATACAAACAAATCTACAAAACAAGCAAAACGAAAGATTGCAAGTGCATAAAGGTAACACGTACATGCTTTAGAATATGAAGGGTTAACTTAACGTCAAAAGTGTTGTTAAGTCAAAATGTTTGTAGTGAGGTCGTCACTCTTTCTTTGCATATTAATAAAAGTGCATGTATAAGATATACAAATGTAAAAAGTGTAAAGTGGCCAACGTATACAAAATTTAAATTATGCATCGAACAACAAAAGTAATGCGAAAATCAAATTGCATATATTGATTACATCATTTAATTCACATCTACCATAGAATACCTAATTGCAAAAGGGTAAAAAGGAATTTCAATTGCGTTAATCTTCATAACTGCATTCAAAGTTCAGTTCTAGAGCATTTTTACAGATATGTGGCAAAGTGCGATTCAAAGGCGAATTGTGATTTCAAGGCAATTGTGTTGAATTCAAATGGTAAATCTCTTGTCAATGGTATTAAAGTCAATGGTTGCAAATTTAGGTATGTATCTAAAATCCCACTTGCGTTTAATGAAATTTGATTACGGTAATTTTACAATGATTATAGTAGAATAACAGGAATGGTTTAAACTTAATTAATAATTGTGATAAATTGTGAAACTTGAACATGGTGGGGTAGATATATAGAATTCAAAAAGGGGAAAAAGATAGGACAGTAGGGTTAAATGTTAAATGGTAAATGTATATGGTAAAAACCCTAGTAAATATGGACATGGTTGTAAAATGAATGTATCTTTTCAGGATGCTGCCTAAGGGAAAGAAAATTGAGAAGACGGCTAGAAAATCTGACAAGAAAGACACAAGAGTTAAAGAGGAATTTACGGTTAAGGTTATAGTTCACATATATACTCTTCAAGAGGAAGAGTAATGCACACAAAAATTAGAGATTTTGATTCTGAGGAATTGTTGGGGAAGATTAGAGCGCCGAGCGCATCCTTGGCCATGAAGAACATATGGGATGTAGGATTGTATAATGCTACAGGATTTCCATTAGCAATGGAGGCTAGGGACCTGGTTATTGAATGTATCTAGAGATATGATATGAATTCCAGGAAGGTAAAACATAATGGAGTGGTATTTGCAGATTTGTCTATCAAGGGTATAGTGAAAACCTTTGGGTTGAAGATCACTGACAAGATGAAGGAAATAGATACAACACAGTATGAAGATGATTTTAAGAAAAATGAAGCATCTCGTAAAAGTGCAATATTCTACAGATGGTATTCTCTAGATAAGAAGCCAAAGGCAGCTGCGAGGGTTCCAAAGAACATATACAGGTTGCATTTCAAGGAAGACATCTATACCATGATTACATTACTAAGCAGACTAATGGGTTTGATAGATGCTACTATATTTGAGCCATGGATGTTTTTCATGATACAATGTATCAAAGAAGAGATATGGGATGTTCATTGGACTATGGCCATCAGTAACACCATTTATGCACAAGTCTTGAGATTTAATAAACAAAAGAAGTTCTTCATGTCATATTATATTATATATTCGTATGCAGCCAAGATGCAATTATATGGAATATAGAGGATTGGCACATTGGGAAGTGGACCAAGGCAGACGTTAGTATATGATCATTACATGGACCTATAGGAACAAAATGTAGGGAAGAATTTCATAAGGGTAAATGATGTGTTTTCCATGTACCTATTGAGAATATTGATAGGAGAAAGAGATAAAAGGTTGTCTAAAGAAGCAAAGAATGCAATCACATGGCACAACACTTGGTATATACAGTTCTCTACCTTCACATATATTAGAACTAAGGCGTTCAAAGGAAAACCTTTTAGATTACCAAGGTACCCATCGGATAGGGCAGTTTTGTTGGAGTTCACAAGACAGATATTGGATGTGTATGCAATGTATAAGGCCAAGTTTAAAATAATAGGGGCAACATCAATTTTCCCTTTGTTATTGGAAGGTACCAATGTTTTAATGAAGACATAGATAAAACCTCAGAGGTAGAGTTGCTATATTACAATTTTCCAATTTTTGATCTAGCTAGACCTTTTGATCCATTCAAAAGGATTCATAACTTTGTAGATAAAAATTTTAAACATCATCCTCACCTTGAAGATTTCTGGGCTGACTGTGACAGTGAAGCTGAAGTTAAGAAAAGGGCTCATCAAAGATTGACTCTTTATCAAATAAGAACATTGGGAGTGATTGAGGTACCCCAAGAGATTAGAGATAATAACAAGAAGACATTACATACAAGCTATGACAGTGAAAAGGTTGCTGAGGAAATTCTGATTGAACTAGACTAGAATCAACATGAGGAGACTTCATTAGACAATATTTCAAAACTAGTACTAGCATATTCAGATATATGGATAAAGGAGAAGATAGAAGAATTGAAAGCTAAAGGAGTAACAGTCACCTACAAGGGGAAGAAAAGAAAAAAGAGGAGCCTGGAGAGTGAAGTTAATTTTGATGATTTCCTAAGAAGAAAGAGGTAGGTGGTAGAGGCCCAAATAGCTAAGGATAACACGAGAGCCACATTAGTGGATCCATATGCACTAGGGATAATAGTGGCCATCCCTTTAGGAACATTTACATCAGCAATGGGAGAGACATCTACTACAGCTATCACAACAGAGCAGGTTCCAGTGTAGGCAACTGGATTATCCCAACAAACATCAACACCTACAATACCTTCAAAAATGCCTCAACAACCACCTTTGGAAACATAAACTCAGCAAGAGAAGATACAGGGGTTTATACAAGTCAAAGAGGAAATGACCAAGGAGATGGTGGGAAAGGCATCAATGGCCGAAGCACCCACAAAAGACAATATAGAAATAATGGATGTGGACAATATTGAAGATGTAGATGATATTGAAGATGATAAGGATGAAGGCAAAGATGAAGGTAGTGATGATAGCTTGGATATGAGTAGTGAGGAGTAGGAAGATAGGAAAATACCAAAAACTCACCTCATGTTGGGAGCATTCGATGCAAGTGCATCACAAAAAGAAGCAACATCACAAGATCCAAAAATTGCCATATCATCAAAAGATGTAGAAATAACTGATCCATTTGATAATTTGGTGCCTAGAAACATCATGGAGCAATTCAAAGAGGTAGCCAAGGAAATATTAAGAAATCAAGAAGAGGAGAAAGAAAATGAGGGTAGGGATAACATATCAGCTGCTCAAAGAGAGGGTTTACCAAGTCAGAAGAGTATGCCTGCCGTTGCCATGGAAGAACAACAAAATTTTGAAGAGCAACAAATTCCCCAACAACAACCTCTTCAAGAACAACCACCTCCATAATAAGAACATGAACAACAAGAACAAGAGGAGAAAGAAGAGGAAGAGGATCATGAAGAACAAGAGTAGGATGAAGTCATAACAGAGGAACCTCAGGGTGAGGTAATGAATGATAAAGTTACATGTGCCAATGTAGAAGTACCACCCTCGGTTAGATCAGAGGTAAGGCAAGAGTCAACAGTGCAGCTAATGTCCATTGACATAAAGAGTTTACTATCTAATGAGGCCACTAGAAGGGGTAAAAGAAAGGCAAGAATACTATCTGCAAGAAAGAGAGATCCCTCAGGGACAAGGATTGTGCAAATGGTAGTTCCACAAGTAGACAAAGAAAAGGGAGAAATAGGAATGGAAGAGTACAATGTCATAAGCATCAACCTTGGGCATGTTAATCGGGAGCAGCATATTGAAGAGCTACAAGAGATGACCAAATTGACTGCTAGTAAAATGAGAAAAGAAAAATAGAAAATAATAAAATTGAAAGGGCACATTGCCCAATTACAACAATTTATTCAAGGGATGTTTGATCCTAGACAAAGTTTACCGGAATTGCCCTCAGAATTAACCATTTTACCTAAGGAGAAAATAAATGAAATGGAGAATAAAAAGCATGAGGCTAGTGTACTAGAAGAGTATGTAAAGACATTCATTCAAAAGGGAGAGGAAGTAATAAAAATTGCAATTGGAAATTGGAATATCACCCTGACTGAGAAGAATAATTGTGCCACTCTTCTACAAAAATTTCAATTAAGAATAAGGTAGAATAGAGATGAGCTTAAGAAACTCAATGCCATGGAGGGGCAAATGGAATTATTGGTGAATGAAGGGGTATTAACTTTAAATGTTGTTTTCTAAATACCTCGGGGAAGGATGGAGTTAAAATTTGAAGAAGGCATACTCAGATCCTCTATTAATAATGTGCAAGAGTTAGAGAAAACTGTTCAGGAATTGTTGGAAAAGCATGTGAAAATAGTACAACATCTGGTAAAACATCCTTGCTCCAAAGTTCAGATATATGATGTAGATACAGCTCTAAAGGAGTTCAAAGATACCTTCCAGTCATGCATTGATGATCCCATGAATAAATTGAATGAAGAGGCAACAGAAAAGATAATGAAGTTAAGTGCCAAAATTAAGAAGTATTAGAAAAGAAAAGAAGATATGGAAGGTAGGGCACAAATATTGAAAAAAAATGTGGAAATGTAGTAGTATCCATGGGATGCTTCTCAAAGAACAAGTCATGCATCTATATCAGCATTGGTTGAAAGATATACAAGTCACATGAGAAAGAAGAAAAGGGATCTATGGGCAGAGGATACAGGGGATAGCGACTGATGTGTTCACTTCATTCATTATTTGGTATTCTTTGTAAACACAGGAAAAGTCAAAGATAAAAGTCAAACATTGAGGATACTTTAGTATTTCAAAAAAAATTAAAAGGCATCTTTGCACTTGAAAGAATATTCTTCTAAGATATTTTGGAGTGCCAGTTGGTACATAGTTGGCAAGTTTGTTTCCACCGTTGCATTTTGAATTTGATCCCTTGATAAGATTTTATAACTATTGCAAAGGATCTAGGTCTATATTTAAAGATCTTTGCTATACATATTTTAGTACACACGTCATGCATAGGGAAATTACATAAAGAGTAGTAAAGCTGAGCAAGTGCAAGAGAAGTGACTAAGTAGAGTGCTTTGAGCATTGTTGTTTTGGAGGAGTCACTTGTGTTTGTAGAAAGGATAATGTGGAACATCCTGTTTTCTTTTTACATTTGTAAAAATGTCTATAAGTTTGCAAATTTTGTTGATATTCAGAAGATTTGAAGTCATTGAACATTGTAAATTTGAAATGGCTAACATATATTAGTAAATGCAAATTTCAAGTTTCTACGTCTATTCTAGAGTGTGATTTGATGAATATGTTTTTGATATATTTCTTTTAAAGATCGCAATTTTGTATGTGAGTTTGTGAAATGATCTGGATTAACATATGTGAATTTACCTACTTTTGAATTGTCCAGGATAATCAAAACTTGTCAACGTGAGTAACAGAGCATCGTATGTTGTTTAGATCATGTTTCTAACCTTACCTTCTGATTTTTCTTTTATCAATAGTTTAAATAAGTAGCTGAAACACAATCATCTAAAGGAAATTGTTAAATATTCTGGTAAATACATGGAAATGATAAAGATTTTTTGATAATTTTCATAATGTTTGAGATACAGAGTCTGTTTCAATGAAATTCATGCAAAGATTAATAGAGAAGTTACAAATATTTGTAAAGGATCAATGCTTTGATGATAATTTGGAAATATTTGCAAAGATTAAAAGTAACAATAGCTTGTAATAAACATTTAAATCATGTAAGACCCCTTGAACAAATAGCTTCACATTGAACCTTGAGTAAATCTAATATAGTCATGACTTGACTACCGAAGCCTTGGGATTGTGAATTATTACTCAATAATTCTACATATCTTTCAAGATAGATCAAGTTCTTTTGTGAATTTATCTCATGTGTGTGTATTTAACAACCGCATCAATAATGCCCAGTATGCAGAAGAAGATTATGCGACTGATAGATACTTAGAATTTAATGATTTTGAAGAGTTGTACCTTGCAGGTGGTTGGTGCAGTGATATTCTTCAATGCATGGGTATATTTGGAGGACGGAGACTATATGTAAGATGTTACAGATCTTAGAAAGAGGATTTGAGCCTTTCCTCTTTATTGTCCCAAGTACACTAAGAGTGCAAGCAATCTTTAGTTGTTAGTTTGTAGAGTTGTCATAGTATGGGCATGCTTCTAAAGTGTAGATTTTCTGTCATGGCAGTGGGCCTAAATTCAATGCAGCCCAGTTACTTGTTAAGTAATTTTATTTAATGTTTAGAAGCTGCATAGTATGAGTTGAATTGCTATATATACATGTTTGAAAGACATTCTCCCTAGGGTTTGTCGCTAAACCAATTGTTTGGTCTGGGAGCACCTAAGGAGTATTCTATGGCACCAAAATAGCTTACTTGTCTAGTTTGTTAGTGAAGGGATGTATTCAACATAGTGTAGGAAGGCTATGTAATGTAGATATGAATGTAATGGTATGTCTCCATAGGAGTTTGTAGTGATTTTGGTAAATATATAATCGTAGTTGTATGTTTTCCCTTGCCACATTTGCTGGTAAGATTGTAACAGATGTTTGGAGATGTGTGACAGCATCCAAGTTAATACAATGCTTTGTATTTTCCATTCTTTTGTTGCATATGAATCATTGTAGTTCTCTTTTGGATTATTAAGTGTGTCCATTATATGAGAATCTATTAGAGTCATATATGTGAATGTATGTCTAGTTCTATTGATCATATGTTGTGTATTTTCTTTCCTCTTTGCATTATATGACTCTGTTGCGCAATGGAGTAGGCACCGATTCATATTAGAGAGGGACCAATCACTCTTTACAATCAAACAAATCATTCACATGTGGTTTAGGGGAAAAAATCATCTTTTTTGTGCATGTACATTCACATAGTTGAATCAGCTATATAGGGGTTTTGTGACAGCTAATCATTCTTGACTTAGTGACAACTTTTGGAGTCAAGATGATGAGTTGGGTTTGGCTGTTCATACATTTTTAGTTGTTCATCTGGCTTTGATATTAATACCTACTTAGGTATACCCCTTGGAATATCCCTCTAGAGTCTAAGATAAGCTCTAAGTGTAGAGTAGTCTACCCACTCCTTTTAGTTTGCCAAAACCCCCCTTAACTTGTTGATAAACCTCTTCCTATCACCCTGACGACAATCCCTGTCCTAGGTGATTTAGGAATGTTTTAGAGTTTTGAGTTGTAGCTATTTTAGGAACCAAGAAGCTCTTCACCAACATATTACTGGAGTACTATTTAAGGCATATTAACTCTCTCTTTTGGGTCAAGCATATATTAGTTTCAATACAATTTGGTAAATTCCTTGACAACTACAGATTGCAAGCCTAGAGAGTTTAAACACTAAAACTAGAAAATACATCAAATGTAACAGGTATTCATATTTTGTTTGAAGAGCTAGTTCGGTTATGATAGGGTTCAACTTCCTGACCAGTGCCTATCTGGGTACATATTCATTTTCATACAATAGACATACCCTATTGATCAAGAAATTCAATCACAAGATGCTTGATGTAAATGCCTTGCATGTACATAATCATTGTATGAATTCTAATTAAAATTCTTCTTGAAAATCTAATATAATACATTTAGAATAACTCCTTAATCCATATCAATTAGCAATTTAATTTTCTCCTAAAGAAAATGCTAAGAAAAGAGAACTAAGCTATGCCATTAACACAGAGATGAGATAAAATAAACTTTCTATTTAATCTTACTAAGAGATTGAATACAGTATATGGAGACAATTAAATTTAGACTTCATGTGTTCATATTTTTCATTCAATCAGAAATTGATACACATAGTATGTTTGATACATAATATTTCCCTTTCCCCTGATACAACACCTAGAACCAATCAAGATAGCTAAGACCTAAGACTCAGAAGATTCAAACCATTTTCATATGGCCTTGAATTCCCTTTTATAGAACAAGGGAGAAAACAAGCTTTAGGCCATGTACAATTTCTTGTTAAAAACAAAATATGCCAAAAGGCATCTTGTGAAGCACTACATGACAAAATATAATTTTGCCTCCTACAATACAATTCTGAGACAAAATGCCTATTATACCTGAAAATCAAATCATTCCCCTGAGTGGAGAGGATAACTATTTTGTCTTTTTTCATCCCAACTCTGAGTGTGGAAAATATTAATGATGTCAACTGGATGGCAGTTATTCATGTGCCTTCTGAACTTAGCCACCCTTCACATCTAGATTTCTGCTAAGTGTAAATCCCACAGGCACCCAAATGTAGATGTCCTCCATGTTGCACCACCTTCCAGGGATAGAAACATGACTCCCCATCTTTCAAAGTGGGGTTTCCAACCACCTCAACCCTCAGGGTCCTTGAGGTAGCCACTTATTTTTGACTCTGGAAGTACCAAAAACTTCCCTATAGAGGAAGCACCAGTAGTCATCTCTCCAAGTTAGACAGAGAACTAAATGTTATTATCAACTTATCCCTTTCTCCTCATCACCAACTGGCTCATCCTGATGGACAACTCCCCTTCAATTGTAGCTGGCTCTTTGATGAGTGCCATGAACATGAGGGAGGGGAAGAAGGAGCAATGTGGCAGCTCCTCCTCCTTGCCCAAATTGGAGACTCACAATGACATAAAGTCATTGGAGTCACCAAACAGAAAACCAATTCCCTCACTAAAATGACACTAAAGGATAGTAGGGAAATGAAGAGGGTTTGATGCTTGCCACTTCACTCTTTGAATTCTACCTAAACCATCCATTCCTTAGAAACAGACCTATCATCTCTTAACTCTTTATGAATAGATCATTAGCCAAGAGAAAATAGGAATATTTCCTAAGAAACTGGGTAATAGATATAGTATACCAGAATGGGATATATGATTCATTTCTCTCTCATAGAGGGGGTGATGCATACAACACACAGAAAGACACCCATTGATAGTAAAATTGCAGAGACCCCTATGCTTGAATAGTCTTTTCTGTCAACACCTAAAACATACTAGTCCACCTATCACTGCAGTACTTAGCCTTAATTGGTAATATTTAGATATTCTATCAATGCTGCTAGAAGTGGAAATAGAGGTGCGATCCTGACATTGATCATAATTCCTCTAGCCTAAGACCCCTTCATATGGAACACTTTTAATAGAATTCCTACTTCAAAAATGAGAATGCTAAGGTAGGTTCCTTGGTCTCAATATTTTATCCATTTTAAATATCATGCCTTGCTTTGTTATATCAAAATGTCAGTCAAAAGGTCCTGACAGTCCTAGATACCAAGCCTCCAAAATCAACTTCTCAACTTGTCAATCTTCCATCAAACACATCATGTTGTACAATGACAACATGAAGGATCTCCAAAGATCTTAAAATATTGCAACTTCCCCTTTAAAATGCATCAGTCCCGATCTGGAAAGAGGATTATTTCTTAGAATACACAAAAGGCCACCCATCATATGGCAGAAGAGGATCAAGTACATGCTTGATTATGCCTTCTCTATTTCTGGTTAACAAGATTAGCTCATCGTTTATCATGCTCCACAATTCCATTGCCATGTTTGTTTCTGGGCCATCAGATTCACTTTGGGAAGCAAATCAACGGCTAACATGCATAATCGATGAGCCAAGAGGTGGTCGTTATTGAACTTTGAAACTTAGCTATAGATCCATTTTAATCAACGGTCTTTGTAGGAATTTGAATTCTCACTAGTGGAAACAAGATAGCCCTTTAAGACTTAGAGTTTATCTACCATGATGGCATCCTTGCATCCTCACACTGAGTCATCTGAAGACCCAGAAAAGTCTTCATCTCTAGTGAAATGTATTACTCTGCTACTATCATGGACACCGTGGGCACTTCGGTCCACATCACCCTCCTCATAATCCCACAGAAGCTTTGAATTGGTCTCAGCAAATAAAGGAATTCCTGTGAAACATTGTTGAAGCATAAGAATCACTACGTCAGCTTTGCTAGCTCACAAAGCATGTTCAGACATTCCAGTGAAAAGCTAAGCTTACGTGAAACATTTGCCACCATGGAACAAAGCTGACATGTTGGCTGACTAGGGTATTTTGTGGTCCCACGGGGGCTTAAAATGAGATGCAGTGAAGGAGCAAATCTCAATGAAAAGAGAAGACACTTGACATGTGATGCCGACAACGCACAACTTTAAGGTCAATTAAAGCACGTGCAATAAGGTTGTTTTAAAAGAGGCCATCGGACCGTCAGCCTAGCAAAAGGGGTTGGTGACTTAAACGACATAAAATGCTTAAGTTACAACTTAAACCACCAAAAAAAATCTACCTCTAGTCAATATAAAAATAGAACGTAGAAAAAATGATGATGAATGTAATAAGGCCTGGCCTTCAAAGGGTTTATCTAAGGTTTAATATGCCTTGAACAGATGAAATATAAGGTAGGAAATGCATAAAATGTAGGCCCTAATAGGAGGAAAATCACAAAAAGAAGTATAGTAGGTTGGGGAAATATAAATTGCATAATGAGAAACTAGATGGCACTAGCTTTCCGTCGACTACAAGAAGTCAAAAAACTGACTCCATGGGTGCATGTTATGAATAAAAGAAAACATACCCCATGTTAAAAGTACTAGGTAGACCTTGATGGCCCGCTGGGAAGCTGGTATTAAATGATAGCATTTTGGATTAAACTACTGGCAATAAATATAACTACTAGTGGTTTTGTTTAATTGCTAGTGGTCAACTAAAAATGTTAACATAAAATGTTAGCAGCTAAAAAAATTGTTAACAGTAATGTTGGCAGTATATGTTGTGAGGACCGCCCTTTTTACTACTGTTGTCATGACTCTTTACAGTGCTGTTATTGTTACTTTCATATTTGTGGGATAGCAGTTCCCGAAATTTGTCAGACTATTTAACTTTATTATGTTTTCGGAAAAACTAATTGGGTGATGTTTGGATAAGTTACTTTTCAGAAAAATGAATTAGAGATGTTAGAGATGATGGAAAATTGTAATATGATTTTTAATTATGTTAGATTGTACTAAGGCATGAGAATGCATGTGTTATTTAAGTTGCTTCGGCTATGATGAATTTATGTGGTTACTGATCTTGTAATTGAGTGTGCAGGGACTACTAATCAAACCACAGATTTTGGAGATCATTCCACACCTTGTTAATTGTTATTCCCTGTTAAGCCGATCTGGTTCCACGATGAACCAAGATCTCTTTGTGTTTGATGTCATGATGTAATGTGGTCTTTCGTATGGTCGAGTGGGTTAGGTTACCCTCATGTAATATTATTTTTATAAGTAAGTGTTGTAAAGAGATTGAATTTGAAATTTCTATTTTTATTTAAATTATGAGGCCCTTTTTCTTGTGCTTTACCTTGACCTGGGGTGTCTTGTATGGGTTAAAATTGACCCTGGGTTCTACCCCATGGGTCCAGGGGCCCATTTGGCATGGGTAACCCTTGAGTAACCTCCATCTAGTCAACTTAACCTTTCCCTGAAGTTAAGTGGCGAAAATTGGAGGTAGGAGGGGACATGATGGGTTGTACCAACACTCAACCCATCCAAATATAGAGAAGTTAGTTTGGAAGATAGAGAAGGGAGAGGGAGTTGGTGGCTAAGCTTGGAAGTGAACTCTGTGGACTCTGCAACAACTTCATTCCAGGAGGGCTTTGCAAGGTTGGTCTGAATTTTACCTTTGTTTTGGTAGAACTGAAATGTGTATGAAATGTGTTTGGAATATGTGTTTAAATTTGTTTTCTGTGGGGTTCTTGTCGGGTGTTTGACAGAGCGTCTCCCACTTGGGAGAAATGCTCATCAAGTTTGGGGTAGGGGAGGAGAGATCCTCCTCGGGTGCATACCTGTTCCATCTTTTGGGATGTTGAAAGCCTTGAGGGCATGTATCTGTGACTGTATTTTGACTTGAGAGTCAAATACAGATTTCTTACAAATTGTGATCACACTTGGTTGAGACCAAGAGAAATTTATATGAGTTCATTTATCTGTCAGGGTGACACTCTGGAGTCGAGTGTATCCACTCTCCTGCCCCTTATGAAACTCACTGTAGTTGAGTTTCCGTATTGTGTAAAATAGCCACGGGTGTATATGTGCTTTGGGATTGTTGTTGTTTCTGTTGTGAAGTGGAGTGTTTGAGTACCCAGGTGTGAGTATGGTCTCCCTAGCTCGGGGGTGACCCTCTTGCGGGTCTACGGTAGGGAGGAGAGCTAGACGAGTGGTATTTTTCTTCTTTGTTTGTCTTTGATACGCAGGTTTTTTTTTTTTTTCTCTTGGAGCTTCTGGTGGGCTATTTATGAAGAAACAGATCATCTTCTTGTCATGAGAATTAGGCCTGGATTATTTCATAGAAATGAAGAGAGAACACCTCTCTTGTTATTGTTGTAAATTACTGATATTCTGGGAGTGAAGAAAATCACCTCCCTGGTCTTGTTATTATTGGACTTTTATTGGTTGTCATAAGTTTTCAGTAGTATACTGTTTGGGAGGAGAAAGTTCATATCTGGGAAGTTGGTATTCATGTTTGAGAAGTTGTAATATGACTGTGCTTAAATTTTAAGTGGATGTTTGCAACCTTTGTTCAATAGCAATTTTTGTGTTTCAAGTATTACTGAAAAGAATAAGTTCGTTTTTGCAACTTAATCTGAGTTGTTTACATTTGAAAGTTTGGAATTGCTTCTTTAGTTGAAATGCTAGTTTCCTTTTCAATGTTGAAATGGAAAAGACAGTTTTTAAATATTTGAGTTTTCTCCATAATAATGGATTCTGTTAATTTAGAAGAATTAGAGGAAATCTAGCATGTAAATATAATCTGTTTGTAAATTTACAAGTCTTATATGTTTATAACAATGGAAAATTTATACTTATAATAAGGGAAGAGCTATTTATCATTTGGTGAAATTGGGATATATATATATATATATATATATATATATATATATATCTAATTGTTATGACAATTTCTTTATAATAGGTTGATTTGGAGAAAATGCATAGAGTAGTGAATTTAAAAAAAAATTGTCGAAATTGGAATTATACAAATATAATATTTTTCTCTAAATACTTTATAAATATATATATAGAGATATATATATATTTCTCATTTTGAGTAATTATCATTTTAGAAAATAATAGAGAAATTGAAAGTAATTATAATTGTTATATAAAAAAAAAAAGGGGATATATATATATATATATATATATAAATATGGAATATATATATATATATAAATATATTATCGTTGTTATATATATACATATATATATATATTTATATATGAATATATAAATATATATATATATATATATTTGAAGATATTTTATTATTGATAATAATCAACGAATGGTGAAAGACTGTCAAAAAAATTAAGCCGCGGATAACAAAATACACAGTCGTTATTTACAATGGGCGGTGGGGAAGAAAACCCCACCGCAGGTTTTATGCTATATTTGGAGGTGTGGAGTGGGGCGGAGCCCCACCCACACCCCACGTCGTGGGAATGTGGGTGGGGCTCCGCCCCACTCCACATCTCCCCCCTCCTCCATACCCTTATGCCTCCCGCGGATCTTGTCTGCCGCTCTGCGGCCACCATAAATTCCCGTCCACCGCTCTGCGGCCACCCCGACCCCGCTCCTCTGTCACGCCGCCCATGGCCGCCGTCGGCTGTGGTAACTCCAGCACATAAAATGTTAGGGCTTGGCCCTAACATATGTTTGGGTTATTTGGAATTTAAATGCTGTTTATTTTTATATAGCTCTATATATAGGCATATATATATTCTATATGTCTATGTATATAGCTATATATCTAATATAATAATGCGTATATATCTGTATATATATATATATATATATAGGTTGTGGTAAACCAATTCGTCCTTTTCATAGACATTAAAATAAATATATTATATATATGTATGTATGTATGTATATATATATATATAAATATATCTATATATATATATATATATATATATATATATATATATATATATATATATATATATAACATACAGAGGAGTAAATCTATGAACCAAATTATTGGGCTCTCGTTTAAAATCGTTATAAACTATGTTTCATGGATATGGAGAAAAAAAAAATATATATATAAGTAACAATTATATTCTCACAGGAGATGTTATTAAGTGTTGAACACAACAACCAAAGAAGCTATATTACCATGAACAGAGTTTTATAAAGTGGTGAACCACCTACATCTATTGACAACGTCATACGAGTTACAAACAGTGTATGAATCGTAATTAAGAGTAACAGTAACAACAGTAATTCTAAACAAGAGAAAATAAAATTATAATGTAAAGAGAGTTTAGGAATATTCAGTGATACCCTAGAAAGAGTTTCTCGAAAGTTTCAACTAAAAACATACTAACAATCACCCGGAAAATGAAGAGGAAAATTACACAACTCCTTACTCAAAAGAACACTGGAAATAAACTTAAGAAGCCACCACTGACAATCCTTGTGGCCATATTAATCTCAACTGTAGCAAACGATCTCATATGTAAACCTGTAAGAGGTTCCGAAGAAGGAAAAACCAACATTGGAAAACACAGAGGAGAAAATGCGCGACATATCTCACACGAGATAAGAGAACTAAGTTGACGGACCCTTCTGTCAATTGTGCTTAGGTACAAGTTGACTAAGTATTTACGAAGAGGAGGAACCTAGATCGGGGAAGATTAGGAGACTGAGTCCAGCGAAATAGTAAACCAGCCTTTGTGGCCTAGATCATCCTGAAATTAGGTTTAATATCAACAATAACTGCAGTGATAACCCTGATTGACGTAAATCATGAAGAAAGGACAGGATGCACATAAAGAAAGTATAGAAAATGAAAGAGAGAGAGAGACCGAAATATAAACACACTAAATGAACTAAGAGATAGTTAAGGTAAGGGCGATAAAGATATAATCCAACTTAAGAACTTGTGGAAAGGGAAGAGAGGGCAACCAAACCACCTTGTTGAAAATGCTAAGTCATAGGAGTAGTATGTTTCAGGAAACAAGAGAGGAGACAGACAACCGTGCCTGGCTGAAAAATGACTAAATAGGGAGATCACTAGCCGGTTTAGTTGGAACAAGGTGTCGAGGGGAGTGGTTCCTCTATCAGCGAACCACGTGCGTAAATGAGTGCAGCGTAATTCCCACTAACGCCGTAAGGCATTCTGCTACCGAACATTGCCGAGGGTTCGATTTAAGAACTTGGGTAATCTCACTCTTGCAATGACGTTAGCAGCGTTGTATCGACCCTCTTGTTGATCTATATGTTTCCGTTTGCACGCCATTGTACTTGTATTCCGCCGATGAGTATAGTGTTTCGCCATGAGAGAACACCGTTGAGCATGCGTACGCATGCGAAAGGGGTTTTAGGACGGTGTGAGAAAAGTTTTTCATATCTCGTGTCATAACCACATGACAGATGTGGCTATGACACGTGCGATGTGTGTTGTGACCACAAGGAAAATGTGGGCATGACATATGTTGACAAATAATGTTGGCAGTATATGTTGACAAATAATGTTGGCATTATATGTTAACAAATAATGTTAGCATTAATTACTAACTGATTAAAGTAATGTAACATTAAATGTTTCTTTTGAACCAAAATGCTAACAAAGCTAGAAACTACAAAAAATATAGTTAACATTAAATTTTAACATTAAAATTAGGGTAGTTTTCAACATGAATGTAAACCACATCCTCCATGGTCATCAACTAGCAAGCCTAGAGGAGTGAAGATGCTATGCAGAAACTGTGACCAATAAAAGATACTGCGACCATGTGGATGGGAGATCACTACAAAAAATAATAGCAACTAATATAGAGAGTCGTATGGCTAGGGCTTTGACCTAGGATTAGATTTGGGACTGCAACCTTGGAGGTGATCTAGAACTTGACCTAGAGAGCCACTTGTGTGACATTGAGGGTTATTGAACCACAAATGTGGGCACTAAGAATTGAAAAAAAGCCATTGAGAAGGTAGGGTATCATCGCCAAGGCCAATCCAAACTACAAATGCAGATCAAAATATGACAAACTAGATGAGAAAAGTAGCAAACCAGATCTACCCTTGAAACCCTTGATCAAGCTCACAAAGGGTGAGAGGCCAAATATCGGCTAAACTATTCAAAACTTAGAATTAGACCTCAAAAAAAGTTATTTTTACAAAAAAAATTTACATTTCCCAAAAAATCAATACAAGTATTGGTCATACAGAATTCTGTGTGGAATCCATATGGTGCCATATAGGTATTGTGTAACGCTCCCAGCCAAATAATAAAATCAAATTCCTATATTGAAAATTAATTTTCAGATAGTCAATATTTATAGATTTGGACCTTCTAAACTCAATGATGAGGTCAATTTGGATCCAAGATGCACCATTAATAGGACTATGTGTTAGATTCAACCAAAAAATGGAAGGAACTTGCAAGCTTGCTCAGATACCATGTTGGAGTAGCCAAGATCACCTACAAGAAGCCAAGAACTTCATCAAAGTTGAGATTCACAAATAAAAAGCTAAATAACTATCATACAACAATGAAAATGTGGAGCATACAAAAGTACAACAGATACCTTGCATATATAGGCAAGGATTAAGAGATGAGAATGTAAGATTGAAAGTCTAACTACCCCTCCAAAGATGTGACACATGTGGACTTATTTGAGAAAAGTGTGAGGACACATGTTGTGTGCAGATGATGTGAGACAAAAGAAGAAAAGTCTCTCTAAGTAAGATTAAGTGTAGTATGAATAGGTCATCTAGGTAAATGTTAACTAGTTTTCTTAATGATGTAGGAACATGGACTTCCTAGGGTCTTTTCTTTGCATTTGTTTTGTTTGTGGGTCATTGGACCGATTTTGGGTTGGTTTTTGAGGTTTGGTTTTAGTTTTGTGGACCTTGAAGCCTTTTGAGGCTTGTAGCTAAGTTTCCTACCAAGACTCACATTTGTAAATTTGAATTGATTGAGGTATCTTAGGATACTATCCTACCTTGTAATATTTATTTGGTCTTGTTATGAATTATATGACTTCAAATTGGTCAGAATGAATAACATTACATACCCACCGAGTGGAAAAGGAGAGACTTCAATTATGCAAGACTAGGAAGTAGTTTTTCAGGGATTCTTTGGAAAGAATGGATAGTTAGAAGGAAGAGAGATTGGAGATTCAGGAAAGAAGGCAAATGAAACATGTAGTAGGAAAAGAAAAGAAAATTGTTATATTGTTTGTGGGCCAGTTTTGAGAGTGGGCTCTATTCATCATATAGATGTAATGAAGTGGGGAAGATTACATCAGGACAAAGTGGAAAAGAACATAGTATGGCTATGATGCAAGTCACCTAATAGGTAGAATCTCTTGTTTGTTTATGGAACCCTCAATGAGAGTATAAAGTGATTAAAATACACATTGTAGTTGAAGAGGCACCCACACTATTTTATTCTCTCTAGAATATGCCAGCATAGACTAGTTTTTCTCTATTTTGAATGCCTGACTTGTTTATTCTCTTTGTAGAGGCATTTCAAGTCTTATTTTCTTTTGTATGGTTTCTTTCAAGGAGAGTGTGAGGAGGCAGATTATTTTTATTATTTCTTTAAATGATATATAGATCATGGTATTGGCTAGAAAGAATCAATTTTAGTGTGTGGTCTCGATGTAATAGAAATAAGCGTGTTACTTTTATTGTAGTATTAAAGGAAACAAAGTTTGTTTTGGTTTAATAACATATAAGATTGATATACAACTTTGAAGGCATAAAGAAGTCCAATATGAAGTGAAAATGGGTCCTCTATGTACCTGTACAAGACTGTCAACCATTTTTTGATCTGTTTTTAATAGTATTATAGGCTCTTGTGATCTGAGAATGCTTCAAACACTTGTTTGTAGGTTGCTAAAGATCATTGAAAAGACTCTATTAAGAAGATTGTTCTATTTTCTTTTTATCCCTCTGACCTCAAGAATGGTAAAAGGACTGTCTTCTGGGTCATGTGACAGATAAAGGACCTTGTATATAACTAGATGTTGAAATCTTAATGCCGATATAACTCATTTTTTCTTCTTGTTGAGGCTGACTGTACCACTCAAAATAGAGTGTTGAATTGATCTTGAAGTCTATAGTGAATCCTTAGCGATAAATATTTGGTATTATAGCAGCAAGAGATTGGGTAGGCTAAGATTGGGCAAGTTGCCACCTGGAAGAATGCTGAGAGGAGGAGGTAGTGGAGGTGCTAGAAGAGGCATATATGAAGGGATTCTTGAATTGTTGTATAACCTTATGGAAAGGATAGATGCCATGGAGCAGGCACAGAGAAGAGGAATGCCTGTGGGAGCTGTATGTAAGAATGAAGAAGAGGATTAGAAATCCAAGGAAGAGGTGGTTCAAGAAGAAGAAGCTGATGGAGTTGAGATGAGATTGCTAAGAGTAGTCATGGGGGTTGGAGCCAAGCCAAAGATAGAGGTTCCCACCTACTCTGGAAGCCTCAATGGAGAGGACCTTATTGATTGGATCAATGAGCTTGATAAGTACTTTGAGTATGAAGAAGTGATAGAGGAGAAAAGAGTCAAGTTTGCATATACAAGACTCAAAGGCCATGCTACTATGTGGTGGGATTACATTTAGTCAAAAAGAAGAAAGAAGAACAAGGAGAAGATAACTTCTTAGGATAGAATGGTTGCCAAACTGAAAGCTAAATTCCTTCCAGGAGACTATCAAACTAATATGTTCAAAATGTTACAAAATCTCAAGCAGAAATAGATGAGTATGAAAGAATATATAGAAGAGTTCTATCAACTTGTGATTTGACCACGACATAGTGAAGAAGATTTGGAGAAGGTTGATAGGTACCTTAATGGATTGAGATATAATTTACAATGTGAATTGAGTCTCTTGTCCCATAGAACTCTTGGAGAAGCCTATCAGTTTTCCATTAAGGTAGAGGAGAAGCTTATGAGAAGGAAAACCTAGCAAGGAAGAGGATCTAGAGGAAGAGGACAAAATAGTGGTAGAGGACAACAACACCATCAAGTTGGAGGGGCAAGAAATTCCAATGGGAAAACCAATCTGGAAAGAGGAGGTTTCCAAAACAGAGGAGGGGGACCATTTGAAAGAGGAGGTTACCAAGGAAGATGTTTCTCTAGTAAATGTTTTAGATATAACAAGTTTGCATGCCACAAAGGTTGCGAGTGTCCTGAGTTTCCCACAAGAAGGTTACACAAGGCCTACGAGAAGTAATTAGATTGTGCAAGTAGACCAAGAGAGTGTGGGATCACCTCCTCATCACTTAGAAGAACTTGAGATAGGAGAGTCTTTGTTGTTCAAGAGAGTACTGTTGAAGCCACCAAAGGAGAGTCAAGAACATGTGCAAAGGAGAGCCTTATTCAAAACCAATTGCAAGGCTAAAGGTAAGTGCTACAAACTCATTATAGACAATGGTAATACATATAATCTTGTGGCTATTTAAATGGTAGAAAATCTAGGCCTTAATAGGATTAAATATCCTAATCCCTATCAAGTTTCTTAGTTGCAAAAGGGGCATCAGTTGTTAGTATATGAGTAGGCCTTAGTAGAATTTCAAATAGGTAGTTATAAGAACATTGTTATGTGTGATATTATGCCTATAGATGTTTGTCATGTGCTTCTTGGTAGGCCTTGACAGCTTGATAGGAAAGCCATACATGATGGAAGAAATAACACTTACACTCTACAAAAGGATGGCTAAAAACACACACTACTACCTTTGAAAGGAGAAATGGACAGTAAGACTAGCATCAACAATAAGGTATTGTTGATGAGTGGCAAACAATTTCTACACGATATGAAGAAGGAAGAAGTGGATGACTTACCGAGAAATGAGAAAGAGAAAAGTGAAGTTGAAGGAGTGGTTGAGTGTCCTTTGGAGGATGTAAAGACATTAGCAAATGGAAGTACAATTGTGAGAGAATGTGAAGAGGATGAAAAGATAGAAGACAATAAAGAGGTTGTAGTTGAAGATAAGGATGAAGAGATTGCATGAGTGATGGAGGGAGTAAATGAAGTGGACAATGAAGATGAAGGAGAAAATAGTGTAGAAGAGGTAGCTGAAATTGCTATTGAGATGGCAGTGATAGAGATTGAGGATATTGTAGCGAATGGTGAAAACAAGGATGATTTAATGATTAAAATTTTGGCATTATAAGTAGAATGGTTTGAGAAGCTTGCGGGTGGAGGTATAGAGATGAATGGTGCAGCGAATAGTGAGGAAGAAGATGTTGAAGCAATGAAGGAAAATGAGGTAAATTATGAACATTTTGATTTTGGTTTACCTCTATTCGCAAGAATGAATGTAGAGGATGTAGTTGCAGATGTATATGTGGATGTGGCATGTTTGTGTGTAGAGGTAGAAGAAGATGGTGTAGGGGAAGCTTGGTGGAGGTGGTCAGTTTATGGTGGGTCAAATCCCATAATAGTGTAATGTTAGAAAATGTCCCCTTGGGGGCTTTTCCCTCTTTAGGCTTAGCTCCCGGGTCTTTAGTGTGCATTTAGGACATTTTACATCATATTTTAACATCCCAATGAGAAAACCCCTAAGTGTCTTGGCAAATAGGACCTAGGGGACTACTTGAGATAACCCCTACCCAAAATAGGGGGAGGACTTGGGCACCTACACCCTAGTCCTATGCTATTTTGGGGCAGTCCCAATTTTTGGGTGTCAGCTTGTGACCATTATTTGGATCCTATGCCGACATGGTAAGTTTGAATTATAAAATTCTTGGTGGGAGTGTTTGTAGTTGCATATAAAAGCATGTTTAGGCATTCATTTGTAAACTAGATTTCAACTAGATGATTACTAGCAAGCTATTGTGTTCTCAAGGTGATTCAAGGATTTCATTGTGTTGCAAGAGAAGATTTGTGTTGTCTATGTGTTTGTGTTTGCAAATTTGAGCATCCATTTCCTCATGGAATGAAGAGCTTCTTCCTCTCATAAGATCTTCACTACAAGGTGACATTTATTGTGTTTGTGATCATTTATTCATTTGGATTTTGCCTCTGCCTCACAAGGGCATGCACTCTCTATCTGAAAAAGGTGTTTGGAAGACTTAAATGTCCTTCTGGGGCTTGACTGAGGAAAGCTCCTAAACACCACAACCCCCTCCCAAAGTTTTCATGATTGCAAGTTATTGGCTGATGATATAGACAAAGTGAAGTTACAGGAGGGCATATTGGAGTGTTAGAATTACAGATCAAAGAAGAAAAGAGCACCTTAGACTTGGGCACCCGCTCATTAGTCCTTGAAGTTCCATGACGGAAAAATCTCTGAAACAACAGAAACAAGTTACAGACTGAGTCTCTAGATCCCAACAAAAAGCAGGGCCTTGGACTTGGGCACCTGCTCTTTTGTCCCCAACATTTTTGCCTTAGAACCTCAAAAACAGGTGCACAGTTATTTGTTATTTTACATCTTTCTATAGAAGCATTTTCCGTTATTCATCTATTTACTATCATTTTCACATAATTAGGGTTTTGATGGATAATTAAGAATAAGAGAAGGAAAATTGATAATCAAATACCCTAATCCAAGTTTCCCTACATTTGTAAGTGACCAAGGACCTGATAGTGCTCTGCCACTCGATCTGAAGGTCCTTGAATGTAAGTGGTGAAAGGAGGATTCAAACCAAAACTAAACAATCCAAATTTTAACCATTACATTTTGGTGAACCCATGTTTTAATTGAATTTGGCACCTTTTTGATTGTTTTACTTCATATTTACATTGATTTCATTCATTCATATAGTCATTCATATTATTGCATTGAGAAAATTTCAAAAAAAATGAAAAATTTCAAAAATTTGAAAAAAATTACATTTTAGGGTTACTATTTTGCATCAACTCATTCTAATTTCATCTAATTTATGGTTTTTGCATTATATCTGAGATAAATTACAGCATTACAAAAATTAAATCATTTGCATTGCATTTTCATCATGCAATTGCTAGGGTTTTGTAGAGATTTTGACAATTTTCATATAACCTAGTAATTCCAAAATCTAGGGTTAGTAGGCAAAATCTACTTTCAGATTTTTATACTGATTTTATAGACTCATTCAAATTTGAATTTGGATTTATTTTTGCATTTTGGTGTAAATTTGCATTTAGATTTCAAATATTTGCATTTTTGCATAGAAAATTTCAACAAAAAAACTAGCAATTTTCATGCATTTTCATTAGATTTACACTTGCATTTTGCATCTTAGGGTTTTAAAATCATTTTCAGATCTGAGTATATTTAATTTTAATCATAAATCAGATTTCAAAACATTCATATAGCATTTTGTGTCAAGATCTCAAACCTAGGGTTTCAAAAACATTGATTTTCACTAAGATTTGGCCTTATCGACCCCTTAGATTTGCACTATATTTGTGTTGTGAAGAATATTTTTGCATTAATTTTCTGTTATCAAGGTAATTATTTTCTTCTCCTCCTAAAATCTTCACAACACCCTTTTACCGGGCTCTTGTATTGAAAATTTGGTGAAAAACTACACATTTTAGCTATTTTTGCCCTAGGGTTTGGCCTAGTTTGCACTCCAAGTGTGTTGTGAAAATTTTTATGGATTGAGGTGACTGATATCATTGCTATTATTTTATTCACCTCCTAAAATTATTTACAACACCCCTTTTTCTAGGTCTTGGAAGTGAAAAATCGTGAAAAATTGCATATTTTGCTATATTTTCACTAGGGTTTGACCTTGAGTGGCACTACAAGCGTGTTGTGATGGATATTTTGGAATTAAGTGGCTTTTATTATTGATATAATTTTCCATCCATCATCATTTTCCTCACAACAACCTTTGTCATGCTCTTTTGCATTGAGATTTGGTGAAATTTTTTTGCATATTTTAGTGTATTTTCACTATTTTTTGACTTGGCATCATCTTAGATTTTCATCAAGCATGTGTTGTGAAGGATCTTATTGCTGTATTGGACTGATATTAGACATATAATTTTCTACCCCTAATCAAAATCCTTACAACACCTTTTCTTTCATATATTCGCATTGACAAATTACAAAAAATTAAGCATTTTAGGTCATTTTTGCATATAGTTTTGCACTTGTCTTTTGCATCAAATTTGAAAAACTTTTAAAATCTGACTTTGCATCTCATTGTGGCATCTTCATGTTATTCATATTTGAAATCTTTGCATGAGTACATCTTAGATTTTGAAAATTTCTCTAATTTCACTAATTAAAATCCTCATGTTCTAGAGCACATAGCTTCTGCAAGATGC
Organism: Cunninghamia lanceolata; assembly: GCA_027924645.1. Classification (NCBI taxonomy): domain Eukaryota; kingdom Viridiplantae; phylum Streptophyta; class Pinopsida; order Cupressales; family Cupressaceae; genus Cunninghamia; species Cunninghamia lanceolata. The sequence goes on along the minus strand of BSBN01000189.1, from coordinate 3,376,670 downwards.
TTCTATATGTTCTACATATGAGTTACAATTACTTTGTTATACACATGATTTTAATAGATTCATACTATTCATAGGAGCATATCCTTTGATATTAGAAGATTTAACTAAATTCATCTCTAGGAATACTCATGAGAAAGATGAGAGCTAAAACCCTTTTTCCGCCACAAAGTATGATGATGATGATGATGATGATGATGATGATAATGATATACCTTCGTCTCATCCCATTTCTCTCCCTAGCCAAGATGTAGCATTATTGGATGAGAAAATGTCTCTCACATTAAATCCTTTGGGGATGGATATTGGGTGCAATCAAGAGGAAAATAATGTTAATTCAATATTCATTAATAGATTTTGTAGCAATATTCCTAAGATGGTTGTGTGGGGGGCACCTAGTGCATTTTCTTACATAAAGCTAGTGATTACAATTCAAGGTGTTCAAAATGTGTTACAAAAACCACACCACAATGTGATTACTCACACATATAACACCCACAATAACAAGCAAAGTAAGCAAGCACCACATGTGCCTGTCTCTATTCCATGTTCTCAACCCATGCTCCCACCACCACCTTGTCTTACTCACAAAAGTGGTCAAGAGTATGATCTTGTTGAGCAGCTTCATGCTACTCCAACTAAGATCTCTCTTTGGGATTTAATACAAACATTGCCTACATACCATGGAATGCTCCAAGAAGCTTTGCAAAAGGTGATTGTCCCATCTACTGCTAAGTCTAATGATGTAGCAGTCGTATTGGATAGTATGCATGCAACAAAAATGGATATTATCTTTCAGCCACATGAATTAGCATCAATTGAAGTTCAAAACCAATATGATCCACTTATGATCTCTGTCATAATAAATAAAAAATTGGTAAAATGAGTTATGATTGACAATGGATCGGCTCTTAATGTTTGTAGCATTGACCTACTACACAAAATCAAGGTTGACACATCACAAATCAAACCAAATGGCATTAACATTCATGGCTTTGATAATGTTGGACGACAATCCATGGGCACTATAACTCTACCTATACAAGTAGGATCTGTGCTTGTGCCTACCTTGATTCATGTCATGCCTTGTTCTTGATCTTACAACATGATTCTTGGTAGACCTTGGGTTCATGCATTAGGGGCAGTTCCTTCCACTCTACATCGTTCAATCAAATTTATATTCAAAGGTAAACTTCATATTATTCATGCTGATTCTGAACCAGATAACTACTTACATATTCAAAAGAAACAACTAGTTTACAATCATATGAGCTTAAATAGGTTACGAGATGGTTCATCAATGCCCCTAGCCATGAATAATGTTGCGCAAGACTCTCAACCATCGACTGCACTTGTTGGTGATGATTGGGGTTCATTAGATTTTAATCCTTGCAGTATAGGGGAATATAAAATTAATAGCCTTGACACATTAAAAGTGACATCAATCTCACCTAAGCAACCTTTGGAAGCACCTAAGAAACCCAAAGTCCCCTTTGTAGAAAATAAAAACAATACTCTCACTTATACCACAATTTACGAGACCTATGAGGCTTCAACATCTTCTAAGGAAATGACATCCCTTTATGGTCAAGGATTTAAAATCCTTTATGATAATTGTGAATATGTAGGTAAGGGATGTGGGGTAAATCAACAAGGGATTCAAGTACATATAGAATCTGCTTCAACACATTACTCAAGCGGCATTGGATATAATCCTTTTAAAGAAAAGAAAGCCTCTCGTCATCTTACACTTAATGTTACTTCAACAAGATCACAACATGAGAGATATCCTAGATATGTATGTTCTTAAAGATGGTGCTACAGGTAAGTATCTCTAACCCTTTATCGCTCTTGTGATGTGCTTCCCCCGTGATGTGTTATGTGTTGTTTAGGCCTCCTGGGATGACCCCTGATTCTCCTGTAAGGTCCAAGATACCAAGAGACCGCCTCTCTTGAGACCACCTTCTATTTGTATCATCATTCTTCTATATTGTCTTTCTCTGATTTCATTGTTGTGTGTTGTGTCTTACGGACATAGCGTTGCGGTTGGTGACTTGAGGGCACCTTCCTATGTGACTGTCCCTAAGACACTTGTTTCTCCTCTCTTATTTATTTTTTCCCTTCCTCTAATGTTTCTATCTAGTGGGCGGATGACAAAAAACATTTATGCTAATGCGGACGTAGTGTCCCTTTTCAGAGAAATAAAAAATGGACTTAGTTCCTAATATGATGATGGGGTTGTATACTTTATTTGACTCTTGGCTAGTGGAAGCACTCATGCTTTCTACGTAGTGACTATGATGGTGTTTTTATCTCATTTACAAACCTTAACAATACTGCTTCTCTGTGCACCTTTGTTTGTCTTTGAATCTAGCCTTGGTGGTACTCGATTTGATGTGTTTGTGGGAACATTTGGCGATCATGAAGTACATGTCACCTCCGAGGGACATGGTCTTTGCGAGAGCTTGTGTTCTCTTGTGTGTTCTCTTCCTATCTTAATGTGCTTGATATTGATACTTGATATCAACCACCTTAAGGTGGGGGCATATAAGGTAAGTTGTCTGTTGTAGATGTTAGCACTATGTTTGTCCTCAGGTGCATTTTAAAGACCTGTGTGATGAGTGCATCTTGCATCCTGCGTTTGTTTGTAATCAATCAATCAATCATTTAATCCCTTTGTAGAGGTAGGATATCGAGCATATCCTTTTTCTTAATCCCTCTGCGGAGGCGGGGATGGTGTATTTCTTGGAGTAGATTGCATCATCTTGTCATTTTTAAAAGTCCTCTATGGAGGTGGGGAGTGATTATGTGATTAACTCAACCCTTAAGTGTGTCTTCGATGATTATTGTGAAGAAGCCCAATTGTCAGTGTGTGCCTGAGATGGTGTTGAGCCTAAAATAAGAACACCATTGCTTGTCTATCATGTTTTCTCCGTGTCTTCAAAGTGTGTTTCCCCATATGTAGTTTAAAGACCTGTGCGATTTGGAAGGTTTTGCATGTCTTGCGTGTGTGTTGCCCCATGTATATAGTTTAAAGACTTGTGTGATGAATGCATCCTGTATTATGGGAGGTTTGTTTACTTTCTAGTACTTGCATCTGCATTTCATACATATGAGAAAAAGAAAAGAAAATAAATCATCTCTGTCTTCCATGCATTAATGTGTCTTCTATGCATTTGTACAATCTTCTCCATGTTCTGCGTGACTGTAACTGTCTTCTCCATTTTTTGTGTACTTGTTACTATTTTCTATGTGATTGGCATGTCTTCTCCATGCTTGGCATGTTTGCAACTATACTTTAATGCATGTATTGCCCTTGCATTTGTACATACATTAAAATGGGGGCTAAATGTAATGTCAAAAAATGTCCCCTTGGGGGCTTTTCCCTCTTTAGGTTTAGCTCCTAGGTCTTTAGTGTGCATTTAGGACATTTTACATCATATTTCAACACCCCAATGAGAAAACCCCTAAGTGTCTTGGCAAATAGAACCTAGGGGGACTACTTGAGATAACCCCTGCCCAAAATGGGGGGGAGGACTTGGGCGATTGTGCCTTAGTCCTACCCTATTTTGGGACAGTCCCAATTTTTGGGTGTCGGCTTGTGACTGTTATTTGGGTCCTATGCTGACACGGTAAGTTTGAATTATGAAATTCTTGGTGGGAGTGTTTGTAGTTGCATATAAAATCATGTTTAGGCATTCATTTTTAAACTAGATTTTAACTAGAGGATTACTAGCAAGCTATTGTGTTCTCAAGGTGATTCAAGGCTTTCATTGTGTTGCAAGAGAAAATTTGTGTTGTCTATGTGTTTGTGTTTGTAGATTTGAGCATCCATTTCCTCATGGAATGAAGAGATTCTTCCTCTCATGGGATCTTCACTACAAGGTGGCATTTATTGTGTTTGTGATCATTTATTCATTTGGATTTTGCCTTTACCTCACAAGGGCATGCACTCTCTATCTGACAAAGGTATTTGGAAGACTTAAGTGTCCTTCTAGGGCTTGACTGAGGTAAGCTCTTAAACACCACAACCCCCTCCCAAAGTTTTCATGATTGCAGGTTGTAGATTGATGATGCAGACAAAGTGAAGTTGCAGGAGGGCATATTGGAATGTCAAAATTGCAGATCAGAGAAGAAAAGAACACCCCAGACTTGGACGCCCACTCTTTTGTCCCTAACTTTTCTACCTCAGAACCTCAAAAATAGGTGCACAAATATTTATTATTTTACATCTTTCTGTAGAAGCATTTTCGTTTATTCATCTGTTTACTGTCGTTTTCACATAATCGGGGTTTTGATGGATAATTGAGCATAAGAGAATGAAAATTGATAATAAAGTACCCTAATCCAATTTTCCTTACATTTGTAAGTGACCAAGGACCTGATAGTGCTCTACCACTCAATCCTAAGGTCCTTGAATGTAAGTGGTGAAAGGAGGATTCAAACCAAAACTAAACAATCCAAATTTTAACCATTACAAATAGAAGACAAGGAAAAAACATTGAGAGATGGATAGTTTGCAATAAGATGAAGCTAGCAAGAGGAAAGAACATGACAAGAATAACTTGGACAAGGAGGTCAGTAGATGGTGAGAAAGGGTCCACAAGTGACAAAGAATGTGCAGAATTCATTTCACCACAAAATGCAAACTCTATTCCTACCAAATACTGGAAGAACAAAAAGAAATAAATTGTTGTAGGTCACCAATTCAAAGCATCAGAGTATGTTACAAGTTGTATACAACTTGAAAGGGTAGTCCTAGTACCCAACTCCATTTGTGAGTTATGCTCACAAATGTCTCTCTTGGGGAGCCTGATGGAGGAGCATGGAATTCTCAGGGTCTTTTCTTTGCATTTGTTTTGTTTATAGGTCATTGGACCAATTTTGGGTTGGTTTTTGAGGTTTGGTTTCTATTTTGTGGACCTTGAATCCTTTTGAGGCTTGTAGCTAAGTTTCCCACTAAGACTCACATTTGAAAATTCAAATTGATTGAGGTATCTTAGGATACTATCCTACCTTGTAATGTTTAGTTGGTCTTGTTATGACTTCTATGACTTCAAATTGCTTGGAATGAATAACATTACATACCCACCAAGTGGAAAAGGAGAGAATTCAGTTATGCAAGATTGGGAAGTAGTTTTTCATAGGTTCCTGGGAAATAATGGACAGTAAGAAGGAAGAGAGATTGGAGATTCAAAAAAGAAGGCTGAGGAAGCATGTAGTAGGAAAAGAAAAGAAAACAATTATATTGTCCATGGAGTAGTTTTGAGAGTGAGCTATGTTCATTGTATAGATGTAATGAAGTGGGGAAGCTTACAACATGACAAAGTGGAAAAGAACGTAGCATGGCTATGATGCAAGTCATCTAAAAGGTAGAATCTCTTGTTGTTTGTTTATGGAACTCTCAATGAGGGTATAAAGTGATTAAAATACACTTTCTATTTGAGGAGGTACCCACACTATTTTTATTCTCTTTAGAATATGCCTGCATAGATTGTTTTTCTCTATTTTGAATGTCTGACTTGTTTATTCTCTTTTTAGAGGTGTTTCAAGTCTTATGTTGTTTTGTATGGTTGCTTTCAACGAGGGTGTGAGGAGGCAGATTTTTATTATTATTTCTTTAAACAATATACAAATCATGGATTGGCCAGAAAGAATTGGTTTTAGTGTGTGGTCTCGATGTAACAGAGATAAGAGTGTTACTTTTCTTGTAGTATTAAAGGAAATAGAGTTTGTTTTGGTTTAATAACATATAAGACTGATATACAGCTCATAAGGCAGAAAGAAGTCCAATATGAAGTGAAAATGGGTCCTCTATGTACCTATACAAGATTGTCAACCATTTCTTGATCTATTTTTAATAGTATAATAGGCACTTGTGATATGAGAATTCTTCAAACTATTTCTTGTAGGTTGCTAAAGATCATTGATTGACCTAGAGAATTCATTATGGCTGTGATAGATTGAAAAGACTTCATTAAGAAGATTGTTCTTTTGTTCCTATATGACTGTTTTGTTTCTCTTTTATCGCTTTGACCTCAAGAATGGTAAAAGGAATGTCTTCTGGGTCATGTGATAGATAAAGGACCTTGTATGTCACTAGATGTTGAAATCTTAATGCTAATATAACTCAATTTTTCTTCTTGTTTAGGATGAATGTCCCACTCAAAATAGAGTGTTGAATTGATCTTGAAGTCTATAGTGAATCCTTAGTCATCACTTAATCACCTTTCCACACTAACATAAATTACCATATATACCACCCTAGTTAGACAATTATTGACATCATTTGAATTTAAAGTAGAAGTACAAGAATGACCCTAATCCCTTTTTGATGCAATTATTGAAGAAGGTTTAGGTGTTATTGCAGGAATGTTATTAAAATTGACATTTGTGATATAATCCTTAGTAACCCTTAATTAGAGATTACACTTCCTTGGTATTTTAAAGAAATATGTTATCTATAGTGATAGAAGATATACTTTTTGAAGAAAAAAGGAATAAGTGAATCCTGATAACTTGGACTCTACAATAACACATCACTATGAAAGAGAGTGCCAGTTAATAGTAATTTTAGGAGTAATATCAAAATAAAAACAAAGTCTTTTAATTTGTAGTTATACAAAGAGATTCTATAGGGAAATTTATCTACCATGACCCCCAACAACACATCATAAGAAATGAGGTTGAGCTAGAAGAAACCATAGAGGGGGAACAATTACCGATATCATCTTAATCTTTTGAATCAAGGGAAACTTTCCATTGGGGAAACATGGAATTTGAAAAGAACAATGATGTAAAAGAGAGGGAGATCATAGAGAAAGAACATTTACATTCCCCATATCTATAAATATTTATTAAGTTGTTTCATAATTGTAATTAAGTCAAGTCTCAGCTATAGACCTTTGTATTTTTCATGTTTGGTAGGTTGGTTTAACTCTAAAGAAAGTGTCGATTAATCATTAATTTTTGGCACATTACATTGTTTTTATATTTTTTATTTGCACCCTTTTCCTCCTTCCATTTTTTCCTACATGTTTTAGCTTACATAGTAACTGACCTTCTTTTAATGTTGCTCACTCCTTTGAAACTATGCATGTGGGAATTTGAATTTTCTTGCCTCCAAATTGACATTTCTAGCCCTTTTATGGGTGTGTTGTTTTGGGGGGTTAATAAGAAATAAAGGACATAACCAAAGGTGATTACTAGAGGAAAGAGTAATAGATGTCAAAGAGCAACACATAATCTAGTTAGAGGGGATAATGTATGCTTGAAGCATACATTACTATGCAAGTTGTACTGTTCAAAAAAAGAAAAAATTCTATTTTGTTCATTTGTATCATGTGACTACTGGGTGAAAGTTCAGAACTGGGTCACACTTTTATAAGGGAGTGGCTAACACAAACATATTTTGCCAACTTAAACGTAAAAAGGGTCATATGTATGTTTTCAATTTTAAAATGACATAAACTAATGAAATGTAAAATTTTTATTGTAGTTTATGCTTATAATTTTTAATTTTTTAAAAATAGGTGGATATTTTTTTTATGAATTTAATTGATGAATTTTAAATGTTGATATTTTTTGAAAAAGGTGACATTGATGGGACATCAAGAAAAATATAGTGAACATTAATTTTTTTTCTTTAATTTTTTTTCCTAATTAGCCAGTGCATGGAAAAAAAATTAATTTTTGATAAATATTTTTTGTTTTATTTTTTAAAGTCAATTTTAATCAGAACAAAGTATTTTCCATGGGACGCCAACTTTTTTACAATATATAATTTTAAAAAAATACCCTTTTGGAGAGGATTCTCTCTTCTAGTGAAGCATATATTTTTCAAATATTTTGAATATGTTTTGCCTATTTATTTTTAATTTCTAATCAACTACATGTTTGATTATAATAACCTGCTTGCAATAAATTTAAAAATAATCCTAATAAAACTTATCAAAATATATAAAAAAAATTATATATTTCTAAGATCTAGACTTTGATATCTACCAAAGGGTATTTTTAAATTTTCATGAAAATGCCTTTTGGTTGGAGAAATTTACAGTTGAACTTGAAGTTTTGTTCAATTTGTTGTAAAAGGAGGGGTTGGTTGCCACATGGAATGCCACATAGATAGTTCTGGGAAGAATAGTTCTGGGTGAAACCCTTCTGGATGGAACCCTTCTGAGTAGAACCTTCAATGTAAAAAACACATTTTTAAAAATTTAAATCAAATTTTATATGTTTTTAAAATTTGGGTGAAATTGTTTTGCCTGGAACTATCCATGCCACACAATCCCACATAAGTCCTATGTCGTTTCAGGTGGAACTGTTCTAGGTTGAACACTTTCAGGTGGAACCCTTTCTATAGAAACTATTTATTTGGCTAAAAGTGTGACACAGGTTTGAACTTTTGCCCTACTTTACTAGTAGCAAAAGGAGTATGCTACACTACTTTACCTTTTTCTTGCTATGGTTTATTTCTAAACAAATATTTAAAATTATTTTCATATATTAGAATTACTTTTTAGGGCACATTAGTTGGAAAGAATATAAGGGTAACATGGTATGATGATATTAATAGAAACAATTATAAAAAACATATTTATAGATCCAAGATATAACTTATATTTTGTAGATTTACATTTTTTGTTCCTATAAACTAATTTGATCTGAAGAATGTTTACATTTATTATCACTAGGAAGCTAGTGTACATAACACATTATTTGATTAATAATGTCTCTTACTTAAAAAATAGTTACACGTTACACAAAAATACTCAAAATTTTTATTTTCCTTAGATTTTTCTATTTCAAATCTTGGGTTGGACTAGTTAATGGATTCAACATCACATGATAATTTGTAGGATTGTAGCCCTCAAAGTAAGCTTTCTAAAAAGTATTATTTTGAATATATTTAACTTAATTATTATATTTATTTTCTATTTTCTAGTGAACATGGGTTTTTCACCAAATGTCAAGGTCTCTTTTCCACATGTGAAAAAATAGAATAACCAAGAATTTTAAATGTGTGTGTGTGTGCACTAGATATTGATGTCCTTATTTTAACAAAAATAAATGTAAACTTGGATAAATACAGAAAATGTTATGCATTATAGAATAAAACTTTGCCTATATTATAATAATCTCACATCAAAAATTAATAAAATATGCAACAACAAATTATGAAAAAATATATGTGCACTAGATATTGGTGTTACAAATCTATGTTTAAATATTTATAATTTTATCATTTTTTAAAAAAATGTTATGGATTATGGAATAAATGTCACTGTTTAAAAATACAATTAACTATAAAAAATAAGTTATTAAAAATTACATAAAAAGTTTCACAAACTATTTTTTAAATTTTTAAAAAACATATATTTAGAATCGACACACAAAATCTTAAAAATCACTAGTTCACATCATCTTCAAATTCTTAATGGTTTAGTTGCTATAGGTGACATAAAATGGCAAAATCCTTTAAAATGTTGATTTCAATGTCCCACTTTGGCCAAAAAGTGGAACACACTATTTTGGGATCATCCCCACTTACTCAATCTACTTAAGACATTATAGACTCCAATAATATTGCAAGATCTTGCTAATGAATATTTGTCACATTTGTAATTGTTAGGATTTCTACTATTGTTTGAAGTTCACTTTATTTTATTTAGTTTTCTCTAAAATGTTTTGTTGCATATCATGAGGGTGCCTAAAAATTGATAGAGGAGTTTGAAGGGGGTTATTGTACTCATGCTCTTCAATAGGACATTCATTACACATTTCATTAGGTGGATGAGGGCTTGGAGGTGATGATGGGTTCTAATTTGTTGAAAATTAAATGTTAATGAATCAACACAAATGCAAATAAAAATTGTTTAATTTTGTTGGTTTACAAATTTTCCACCTAACTCTATATTCTCATGCCCATGCAAGTGATAAATGTAACAATAGTTGAATCGGTTATAATGGTATTTTACAATGACTCTCTGCTTATTTACCAAGGCACTACCTTCTTATAATGTTCAATGAATGAAAACTCAGATTGCTTTTAACTAGAAAGCAAATAAATGGTGGTGCTTTTTACCAGAAAGCAATAAAGGCAATGTATCCCAAAAACAACTAAATTCAAGGAAATGCAAAGACTTCAACAACCATAACTTCAACTGAATCTATAAAGAATTCCACCATATATCATACACTCACCACCATAAATCATATACCAAAGGACAGATAATTCACAACAGTGAGCAAGAATTAAAGATGTCCAACACCTCAATATAGAAATATCATCAACATCAGTAGGAACATATCCAACATAGGAAGAATATAAATTCAAACAACCATAACACAAAGTTTATGATAATCCAAACTCCACTATATTAATTTCTATTCCATATATAAAAGTAGTTGAACAGAAAGCAAAATTGATCTATCACTAACACAAAGTTTGCCAAAATATTCATACATCGACTGGCTAGTCCAATTTATAGCCCAGTCCCCCAATAACTATCTTTCAAATATAACTACTTCTTGAAGACAACTAGTTATAAAGGTCTTAAAATTAACATAATTAAAATAAAAGGCCCTCCAGAGCCAATAATTTTTAGAAAACAAGAAATAATACTAAAGCATATGAAAGGAAAACTAATTAATAATAGTCATGTCATCTTATTCCAAGTTGTCTTCTAGCATCACTTCCTTCTCCTTCATCTATTCATCACCATCTCATGCATCTGCTTGTGCCACTTGTGCCCTCAATCTTGCCTTGTATGACCTGTACCTATTAATAATGGGTGATAAAGATATTCTAGCTAGAGTCCCAGTCATGTTGATTCGGCACTTTTTCTTTCTCACTGCTCTATCTGCATTGATCACTTTTTGATAAATATCATCCAGCCCACTTTTGATCATCTTGATATACACAGCAATCCTTGCAAGTTTGCCAAGTGATTCCCCTATTATGGTATCATAGTTCACCATCTCTTTAGTCACCAATTTCTTAAAACTTTGTTTGATCTCTTTAATATCGAGTAGCTTCAGTGGCTTCTATTTCTATGATGGTGAAATTAGTTTTGATTCTCATCATTTCTACATAGTAAAGTGCAATTGCATTTCTCATTTCCTCCTCATTCGATATTAGGATGCACAACTTCCACTCAATTATGTCAGCCCATACAGGTGCATCCATTCTCCAGGATCATTTTAAACTTTCTCATCCACTAAGACATTGACATCTATGTTGGCCATTTCTTGTATCTCTTTTGAGGCTAAAGATAGTCTATTATGGTCGCTTCTAGCTATTTGGAACTCAACTATTAAAGTCTCCTTTTTATTAGAAATAGAATCAAACAATTTGACAGCTTCTTCAATGAACAAAAGACCATAAAAAATGACCTTTTCCACCCATTGGTCCATAGCATTAATCAAATATTGGGACCAATTTATTTGTTGCAATAGATTTGGATCACGAGCAGTAATACTCAAGTCAGATAGGGTGTCTGATGATTCTATAGTAACTTTCAGAATAGACTGAATGAATAGAGATAGCGAACTTACTTGTGTTCTCAACTTCGCATTCTCCTATTGCTCCTTTTTAACTCTTTTTGACAAATTTCTCACTAAAAAATTCGCATGATAAATATCTCCCTCTATGGTGGAGGGTCTGATGTCTACTCTCTTCAAGTTGAAGTATGCTTTAGTGACTTCATTTTCATTTTTATCTCCAATAGGATCAGTTATTTCCAAGATGTGATGCCTTGTTGTAGGATCAACCACCATCCTTGACATCCTCTTAGCCTTCTTAGGCTTTGGCATTTCTTGCAAGAATTTTTCCATAGTATCAACATTGACATCTATCGTAGGAGTGTACCTTTTCTTTTTCTCAACTTCCTTTCTTACCCAGGCAGGGGATGATGAGGGAACATTAACATTTCTAACCATATTCATTGCACCATTTGAATGCACAGGAGAAGAATTATGCTCTGGAGAATTATTTGGGGGTGATGAATTTTTTGGACTCAACAAAGATTATAACATATTTTCATCACCTAATTGAGTAAAAATTAGGGAATCACTATCACTTACAAATGGAGGTGTAGGAGGCACATGGTCTACTTGTAATGAAGCAACCAATTTGGTATTACTTTTTAGGGGTTGATCATCTTTTCGCAGGCAGTCTTCAATTTGTAGACATCATCCTCAGGCTGCTTACCATCACCACCCAATTGTGCGCTAGCTCTGTGAAGAGTTGGGTCCAAACTTGAGGATCTCCTCTTAGTGTGACTAGGTTGGGCTTTATTCTAAGTTTTAGCAGATGAATCCTTTGGTTCTATTGAACCAGCCTGCTCCCTAAATTTTTCTTTCATCCATTTTTTGGTTCTTCTTATTATAGTATAGAAGTGCAATATGAGATCAGTACATTCTTTGTCATACCACTTAATAGGAGGCAATGGTTGCAAAGAGGCATTTTGATAACCCTCATCCAAGATACTAGAGTTGTCATCGACCAAGTCAAGAACTTGTATCGGTAGTTTGAATGCATAGCCCTGATCAATAGTCAATCTCATGAAACCTCTTCTCTGCACTTCTCTTTCATCCAAGCAATCTTCCTAGAAATCTTCCAGTTGGGGTTTGTGCTGGTAAGAGCCACCACATGGATGCATATTTTCTTGTACAAAATTTTACTGTCAAAGGCCACACAAATAGACAACCGATGAAGATTGAATTTAGCCAATAATTTCTTAGCACCTTTAGCATGTTGCATTGCTCTTATAGGAGTATAATGATAGAGACATAGGGAAAGAATACCCTCTTTTCTTCATCACATGATATTTGGTATTAACCACTACCATTTGATGACATACATCAAGAAATATGGGATAGTCAGATGGGTACCTCAGTAGTTTCACCGGAGTACTTTCATAGCCTCCAATTCTTAAGTATGAGAAGCAGTCAAATTGCACATAAAAACTACCAAAATTCATCACCAGGGTAGTTGCCTCAACCGAGAACCTCTGTTCTAATGAGCCCTCAATTTATTTAGCAAGTAACATAGAAAAAGCATCATTAATGCAACAAAAATCTTTCATTCCACTATTCCTCTACAATTGCGGAAAAGTCTGGAACATAGGTGTGCCTAGGACGGGGGCTCCTTGAGATCTTAAACTAGGCTAAGAAACCTCTTTAATGGTTAACATGTATATTGCTAAGAACACCTATGAAAGCTAACCTTTTGCAGGAAATTTATCAATTGCTAGCACATGCATTCATTGATGATCCTCACCCAATCTATGTGGTGATCTCCGCAAATAAGCAATATGAATCAACACATCCAATACTTGAAAGAATCTGAATCTACACTTCCAACCACATGATGCAGAAGGGTAATCATATTAGAAATTTCTTCCTTAAAATGCCCCCTTTTCAGATTGGTGGGAGGCCTTGATTTTCTGTTCTTCTCATCTTCCAACTACATTTTAGCAATTCAGTTCTGACACCAATCCTTTTTCTCATGATAATATGTCCAAGAAGAAGCCACCAAAATGTCATAATTTTCCTCATACCCATCCAAATTCAACATCAATCCAAGCAATTACAGAGCTGTCATGAGCTCTTATTTCCTGGTCATCTGGGAAATAGTTATTGGCACATGCAATTATCATGTTAGGACAACACATAGCAAGTGGAAAACCTCTAGCCCAGTCCAAACCACTGCTTACAATTTCATTAGCTAGGGGAGTTATACCCTCAAGTTGCATTCTTCTCTAAAAATCATCAAAGTCGATATGACCCAACTCAGTATCTTTTACATTGGACAATCTATTCTCCACCATAGGGGCCATAGGAGCTCCTTGGTATTTGAATTTCATCTTAACCAGCTTTAAAACCCAATCAAACCAATAACTTAGAAATATTCATAGGCACGGTAGAACTCCACAATACAGGGGAAGAACTATGAAGACTCATGAAATGAAATCACCATGAAAGAGCTTCTAAATTTAAATAAAATGTAGAAAATGAGAGGGAGAAAAGAAAGCTAATTGAGTTGACTTGTTTCTCAAGAACATCGCGAACTCTGGGCATATGGTGAATTCCACTCTCTAATGTAATCCCCTTCACGAAATTATGAGTGCTTTCTTGGTAGGAAGATAAACTTATTCAATTCTCATTTCACCTCTCATAAATTCACTCATAAATTTCAATAAATGCTGGCGGTAGATCAAATCTTGAAATTCATAATATCCCCTGCAATTTCCCTCCGAAAAGAGTGCATGCGTACTTTCACACATTTCGAATTAAATGTGGAATGACAAGTGTCATTTTGCTATAGTTCTTGCTAACTCAGCAAAGGTGCCAAAGGAGTGGCGAGCGCAATCAGTTGGTGAGTTGGAGATTTATTCAAATTTTGAACCACAAGATTTGAGAGTTCAAAAGTTCAAATAACTTCCAACCTCCTAACAACAAAGGCTTTCTTTAAAGACTTAGGGATGCAAGACTTAGAGACTAGTTGAGAAGTCAGGTGGTTCAAGAACTCTTGGACCTCTCGACTTAGGTTCAAAGACTTGAAGATTTTCCAACAGAACATGAAAAAGACTAAGTAAAAGACACAAACTTGTATAAGGATGAGGACAATAATGAATAAAAGAATAAGGACTTTCCTAAGACACAAATGCTTTAGCAAATTTTGAAAGTGGGGTAATAACAGGCTCTAAATGGGGACAAGGACTAAGGAGGACATAGAGAATCCAAACAAACTTTGGCAATAAAGCCTTATTCCAGAAGGATGATAGAGTCACACCAAAAACATGACAACAAAAATAGGAAAGACAAGGAAAGAAACTATAGTACAAGGTAGGACCCGAGAGTGTTACCAATTGTACAGCTTCAGATCTTGCCTAATGTAGGCAAGAGGCAATGACATCCAGTTAGGATATGCCAGTAAAAATGCATTCTCTCCAATGACTTGTTTGATCTAGAAAGGTCCCTTCCATAGAGAATCAAACTTCTTATGATCCCCCTTTGGCTCTCTTCTCTTGTCCCATAAAAGCACATAATCTCCCACAACAAAACTTCTTTGCATAGCTATCCTATCAAAAATCTTCTTAACATCTGTTGGTGACTGGTAATCCTATCCACAATGACTTCTCTTTGTTCCTCCAATTTGTTAAAATACATTATCCTCTTTTCCAAAGCTGATTGAAATTGTTCTCCTTCAATTGCCCTCTGTAAATTTAGTGCAGACAATTCCAAAGGGATAGGAATTGCACTGTCAATCCCATAAACTAGCTGGAAAGGGGACATACCAATGGCTCTTTTGTAAGTTATTTTATCTACCCAAAGAGCATCATACAAAATCCTATGCCACGCTCTTTGATTTTCATCCACTAGATTTTTGACAATTGAAATGAGATTCTTATTGCTAGACTCAACTTGCCCATTGCCTTGTGGATAATAGTCTAATGAGTGGGCAATGTTGATACAATATTCATAATAGAAAAGAGTGAATTCAGAAGAGGAGAAGCTAGTGGCATTATTAGCTACAATCTTTTTAGGTACACCAAACCTAACCAAGATGTTCTCTTTAAGGAAATTACATACTACCTCAAAGGTGGTGTGTTTTACAGGAATGGCTTCCACACATTTGGTAAAGTAGTCTGTAGTGATCAGGATGTGAGTATGTCCACTCCCTTTGTGTATATGTTCCCTTCCCAGAGAACGTACTTGCTATCTTTAACCTTTAAATTTATTTTCTCCTTTGCAGAAAGGTGGGGTGGGTGGTCACCATATGCCAGAAAATAAGAAACATTAGAGAACAAATCGTCAGTAATGCTTGTGAAAATAACCATAGGTAGCTCTTCATCTTCATTAACCTTATTCTCAGCAATCATTCTACACAAACCTTTGCCTCTGACCAAATTGGTAAGTTTGATTTCAACATCATATTCCTGAACTTTGGCTATCCAGGCTCCCCTACTGTTACATCTTATTTCTTATTGTGTAAGGATATTCTTTACAGTAGACTCTGGAACATAGACAACTGCATGTGAATGCAAAATGTAAAATCTGAAGCTTTTTAAGGCTTTCACTATCGCATATGCATCTTTCTCTAGTGCATAATATTTCAATTCATGTTTCTTTAATGGTACACTCATGAAAGAAATTGGAGGTTCAATCCCCTGTTCATTCTTTTGTAGCAAAATGGCTGATAGGGTGCATTCTGATGCATAGCAATAGATAATAAAATCCTTTTCAAAACTAGGATACACTAGGGTAGGTGCATTGGCAATGGCTGTCTTAGTATCCTGAAATGCCAATCTACCTTCATCACTCCATTTAAAAATAGGATGGTTTTTCATCGTCTCAGCAATATGCCTAGTCAACTCAACAAAATCAGGAACAAATCTCCTTAGAAAATTTACCTGACCGAAGAAAGATTTGGTATTACTTTTAGTCTTAGGTAAGCTCAACTACTGAATTGCTCTGACCCTCTTAGGATCAATTTTTATGTCATCCTTGGAGACAATATGGTCCAATAGTTTCCCTTTAGTCATAACAAAAATTGACTTTTTAGGATTTAAGGAAATACCATGTTCTCTACAGTGCTACAACACCACCTCTAGATCATGTAAGTGGTCAGCCCTTCTCTTAGAGAAAACTATGAGATCATCTAGATAAATGACAATGATTTTATTCTTTAGGTCTTCAAATGTTAAATCCATTGCCCTTTAGAAAGTGGCCCTTGCATTAATAAGGACAAATGACATCCTATTGTAAGCAAAAACACCAATAGGGGTAGTGAATGTTGTTTTGTGCTAATCCTCTGGGGCTACCTCAATCTGATTATACCCTAAAAACCCATTAAGCATAGACATCATATCTAAACCAGATACTGTCTGCAATATATGATCCATAACAAGTAAGGGATAATTTTCTTTTAGATAGGCTTGGTTCAAATTTTAGAAATCAACACAAATCCTTATTTCCCCATTCTTCTTCTTGATAGGGACAATGTTAGCCACCCATGTAGAGTGGTGAATGGGGTAAATAATCTTTGCCTTCAACATCTTGTCTATCTCACTAAAAATAACCTCAGATACCTTAGGGTTGTATGTCCTCTATTTCTGCCTGAAGGGCAAAGTATCGAACTTTAATGGAATGTGGTGCTGCATTCTCCCATCTCTAAATTTTTTAGGTCTACATAGCACCACGTGAAAACATCTCTGTAGTGAATAAGCAAAGAAATTAAATGCTCCCACTCCTTTGGAGATCAACACTTCCCAATACAAACAACCTTCAGATCCTCCTCAGTGACAATATTAACCCGATCATAATCAGCCGATGATCTGATTGACACCTTGCTTTTTCTATTTTAAATACTAATCATGTTAGTTGAAAAGGTCCTCAAGTGAGACCAAGCCCTTGGGAATTTTATTTCCTTTCAATTGGATCACCTCACATCCTTGGCCATTGTGAGAATTGGCCATTCCTTCCAACACATCATTGCTTTCATCAATACTCCCTTCAAAGAATACATTTGCAAATGACTGGACCTTTTCTAAAAAAGATATAATTTACCCGTCATTGTTAAGTACCTACCAGTGATTGACATTGTCAGGCACGTTAGGACAATAGACCACCTCAAATCTATAAGGTTTGTCTTTAAAATCTAGGTGAGGTAACAAGAGAGATGCAGACATAGCCAATGAATCATCTTGAGTGTTCTGATCCCTAGGCACAACTTCTATTGAGAAAGCATTGAAATCTTCTATGCAATCCCACACCCTATTTCTATAGTGCCTTAGCCTTCCATTTTTCACTGTATATAATTTCCTTACTTGCTTAATAATTAATTCGGCATCACCTTTGGCTCTCAGCTGGTTAATACCTTTCTCCTTCACTAGTGCCAACCTAGCAATAAAGCCTCATATTCTACAATATTATTGGTGTTGTCAAACTCTAATTTATAAGAAAAAGGGAACCTACAATCATTAGGGGAAATCACAAGTACTCCAGCACCGAAACTAGTAGTAGCACAACTACCATCGAATTCTAATGTCCACACTTCATTGGCCAAATCAAGGTTTATTAGATTTTCATCATTTCCTACTATCGAGGTGCACATGTATGTGCAAGGCCCAGTTTCTACATATAAAATGTTTGCCTTTGGGTCCCCTGACTTCAATAAAGTTAACTTGGCCTTTGGTTCAGGGTTTCGGTGAACTCTCTTCCCATCCACTGGTATCAAAGCATGAGACCAGTCCATTTGAATCTCTCCTCTATAATCTCTACATAAACTACGGCTCAAAAGAATCCCATAGATTGTAGGTATATATGCCACTAAAATGGTGAACATAGATCTTTTCTTATGATAAGTGGCAAGGGCAACTTGTGCATCTTTAATTTATCCTAAAATAGGTACCAGAGAGCCATCCATGGAAAAGCACCTACAATGAGGAGAGGTATAGATAAACCTAGGGCTTTAGCAACCCAAGCAAGCATTACATTATCAGAGGCTCCAGAGTCAATGACATAGTTGCTTAATTTATAACCAACAATGTATAATGACACATAGAAAGGTTTTGGTTTTTCAAAGGGGTTTTGAGGACTAGATTCTTGGGAACGGGAATTTGAGAAATTTTTTTCCAGCATGGATTTCATTATCACTTGACACCTGGACATTACAATGAGAGGGAGATGGCTCTTGCTTGACATATCAGACCAGCCTATCTAGTTCAAAAGGGTTGAGTTTGAGGTATTCAACTTGTGAAATTTGGATTTTAGTATTTTTACAACACTCAATGATGTCAAAAGAACTAAAAACAAGAGCTTCAGAAGAAGAAGTAGAGGGTACCTCAGCAGATGTAACTTTGGGTGTAGTACTATCTGTCTTCTTGGAACTACCATTGTTTTGTCTTGATAGAATGTATTTTGTAGTAGAAGAGGAACTTCCAGACTGGCCTTGAGGATTTTGTTCTTTCTACGCTTATTGTCCTCTAGTAAATACCGCACAATTGGGACTATCAATCTCCATATACACATCCTCCTCACCTTCAGTATCTGACTCATATTCAAAGAAGTTAACACTTGCATCACTAGATGGATAGGGTTCTTCTACATAGGGCTCTTTCATATTCTCAATCATAGAGAGCATTTGCATGAATCTAACCATCTCTAGACAAGATGCCCCATCACATGATCACAAGTCAGATGAAATTTACACATCATATGATTATTTTTGCTGGTATAGGGACCAACTTCAATTGCCAACCTATGGGTTGGACCAGGTAAGGGGAGCATCCCGTTATAGTTTCCTTGAAAACCTTGATCTCTCCCTATCACATCCTGATAAGGGGCTGATGGGAACATTTAGGCATCTAACTCTTCAAGGTAATTATGTCATTGGCCAACCTTTGTATGACAGGGTTAGTAGAGTTAACCGTTGAAGGTTTACCTGTCTGCAACTCCTTCTTCCATTTTCTGGCTATTATAAGATCATCTTCAATTGCAATGGCCAGAGTTTGGGTTGCTTCCAAGTTAGTAGCACCTTCTCTCTTTATAGAATAACTGACATCAGGAGGTAGGGAATTGATAAAGAAACATTTCATCAGTCCATCACCTAGCATCACATCATTAGGAATTATGTTTGCAAGTTTGTTGAATTTAGCTACAAACTTTCTCATTTGTTCACCAACTTCCTTCTTCATTGAAGAGACTTGAGCTACCAATGTGTGCTCATTGTCAATAGTTTTGAACCTATCTTCAAACTATTGCCACATGGTGGCCCAGTCTCTAATGGACACATTGGGAAAATGACAAAACCACTCAGCTGCAACATTGGTGAGGGGCTCGACAAACAACCTAAAAAATACATCCTCATGTTGCACTCCTAAGATGGAACATGCTGTGAAAAAGGCATTTATGTGTTCATTTGGAGTGACCTTTCCATCACCTTTGAATTTTGGTACAATCTTGCTAGACCCTCTAGGTAAATCAAGTAGGTTTCCTCCTAACCTAAAAGGACCTAAACTTGCAGACTCTCTTACAGGTGGAGGAGAAGATGGCCTAATCAAGGAATTAACTTTATGAGTAGTGGGAAAAGGAACAAAATTTAAAGATTGGAGAAAATCAAAGTCAATATTTGAGATACCCTTCTTTCTATCCCCCCGGGTATATCTTTTCATTGCTAAACTTCATGTATAAATGTTCCTATGGAAAATAATAGTGTATAGAGTCACCAAACAACTTACTGGTTGTTGTGAGGGAAAGCCTGTTGGACACGCACTTGGTTCCTTGGTCTATTAGTAGGATTTCTCTGTCTATTGTTAGGAACCACCTAAATCTAAGGGGTCTATTTCTCCAAGGCACAGGGACCATGCCTTCTACGAAAACAATCTCTTGAGCGTCACCAAAATGACACACATTTTCTCTTATAATATCATCGAGTTCTTCTTCTTCAAGAACTCCATCAACCTAGTGATATTACGGATTTGTTCTCCTAGTTTTCCAGACTACAACTCACAGACCAGTAATAATGTCTTCTTGGTCGCCAATGAGCTAGTCTATGTTAGGTTGTAGAACTGGTGCACATCTTCCATGGAGAACCATGAAATCCAATGATAAAGCAACTCATAAAATATATAAAATTATTGTCATAGAAACTCCCCAGTAGAGTCACCAAAAATCTGTTGGTTTATAGAATTTTGACCTAACTCTATATGCTCACACCCATGCAAGTGACAAATGTAACAACAGTTGAATCGAATGTAATGGTATTTTGCAAGACTCTCTTCTTGTTTACCAAGGCACAAATACCTTGTTATATTGTTCAATGAAAGAAAACTTAGATTGTTTTTAACTAGAAAGTAAATAAAGGGTGGTGCTTTTAACCAAAAACCAATAAAGGAAATGTATCCCAAAAACAACTAAATTCAAAGAAGTGCAAAGACTTTAGCAACCATAACTTCAACTGAAACAATAAAGAATTCCACCATATATCATACAATCACCACCATAAATCATATACCAAATGATAGATAATTCACAGCAGTGAGCAAGAATTAAAGATGTCCAACACCTCTATATAGAAATATCATCAACATTAGCAGGAACATATCCAACATAGGAAGAATATAAATTCAAACAACCATAACACAAAGTTTACAATCATCCAAACTCCACTGTATTGATTTCTATTCCATATATAAAAGCAGTTGAATAGAAAGCAAAATTGATCTATCACTAACACAAAGTTTGCCAAAAGATTCATACATCGACTGGCTAATCAAATTTATAGCCCAGTCCCCCAATAACTATCTTTCAAAGATAACTACTTCTTGAAGACAACTGGTTATAAAGGTCTTAAAATTAACATAATTAAAATAAAAGGCCCTCCAGAGCTAATAATTTTAAGCAAATAAGAAATGATATTAAAGAATATGAAAGGAAAACTAATTAATAATAGCCATGTCCTCTTCTTCCAAGTTGTCTTCTAGCATCACTTCCTTCTCCTTCATCTATTCATCGCCAGCTCCTACATCTGCTTGTGCCACCTATGCCCTCAGTCTTGCCTTGTATGACCTATACCTATTGATAACGGGTGATAAAGATATTCTAGCTGGAGTCCCCATCATGCTGATTCAACACTTTTTTCTTTCTCACTGCTCTATCTATATTGATCACTTTTTGATAAACGTCATCCAGCCCACTTTTGACAGTCTTGATATAAGCAACAATTCTTGCAAGTTAGCCAAGTGATTCCCCTATTATGGTATCATAGTTCACCATCTCTTCAGTCACCAATTTCTTAAAACTTTGTTTGATCTCTTTAATATTGAGAAACTTATCATCATCATCTCTAGTGGCTTCTATTTCTATGATGGTGAAATTGGTTTTGATTCTCATCATTTTTGCATAGTAAAGTGCAATTGCATTTCTCATTTCCTCCTCATCCGATATTAGGATGCACAACTTCCACTCAATTATGTCATCCCATATAGGTGCATCAAATTCTCCAGAATCATTTAAAACTTTCGCAACCACTAAGACATTGACATCTATGTTGGTCATTTCTGGTGTCTCTTTTGAGGCTAAAGATAGGCTGTTATGGTCACTTCTAGCTGTTTGGAACTCAACTATATGGGTTCCACCACAATAATGGGTTACACTTTTTGGGACATCCTATTTTTTGCTGAAATCACATAGTTTTAGAAAATATAATGATTTAAGCCTTGAAAGTTTCCATTTAAAATATTTTAATTGAAGAGGGTTTGATCAAACCCCCTTAGATTCAAACCCCCTTGGATAGAACTCTGCTAGTTTTAAACCATACCTATAATGGAGTCTCCTCTACACCTATCAAAATGTTGATAAAAAACCACTTTTGATTTACCTTTTGGGGGATCAAATGAATTCATTTAAAATTTATGTTTTGTAAGTTTGTATTCCTTATTATAAGCTTCCCAAAAAAGTATAATTTTAAATATAATTAATTTAATTATTATATTTATTTTTTATTTCTTGTAAATGTAGGTTTTTCAATGAGCATCAAGGTCTTTGTTTCGCACATATGAAAAAATAGGAAAATAGAGAAAAAAAAATTCTAAAAAATACATGTCTTCTAGGTATTGATGTCCTTATTCGAACAAAAAAATTTAATTCTGATACATAAAAAAATAGTTATGTTGGACAGAATACACTTATGTCTAAATTATAATTGGTTTGAATTCAAATCTTAATTAAAAAAATATTCAACAAAACATTATGAAACCAAATGCATCCTCTAGATATCAGTAACATTACCAATCTAAATTCAAAAGAATCAGAATTTTATCCTTTGTAGAAAAAAAGTTATGTGCGACAAAAATACACATCACTTTAAAAAATGTTGTTTACTATTAAAAACTAGTTATCAAAGGAGACGCAAATTTTTTTATTATTTAACTCCAATTTGTTAAAAAAATATATTTAGAAACTACAGATAAAACCTCACAAATCACTAGTTCACATCATCTTCAAATTCCTAATGTTTTAGCGGCTATATAGGTGTCGGAAAGTGAAGATTTAGTTCAAAATGTTGATTTTAATGTCAAGTTTGGCCAAAAAGTGTAACCCATTATTGTGGGATAACCCCTACTAAAGTCTCCCTTTTATTAGAAATAGAATCAAACAATTTGACAACTTCTTCAATGAACAAAAGACCATCAAAAATAACCTTTTCCACCCACTGGTCCATGGCATTACTCAAAGCTCGGGACCGTTTTATTTGTTGTAATAGATTTGGATCAAGGGCAGCAATTGTACACTCAAAATCGTGACTCCGGTTGCCTGGGGGTGTTGGGTCAGATTTTAGCATGCACACGGACCCTTTCCCTCCTTGCCATGGGGTGATCCACCACATCACTCTCACTCACGTGGAAGTAGCGAGTCGAGAGGAGGTGAGACACGGCAGGGGTCTGGCTCATTGGAGAGTTTGACTTCGTGAAGGGGGGTCGACAAGTTCTGTGGAATTTGTTGTTGTGCGTTTTGTTGTATGTTTCACTCAATTGTTGTGGTAGTTGAAATAACCCTATGACCCGAAGGGTCACTAGTCTCTCTTCTTCTATTTGGATTCCTTGAATTCCACCTTTGTGTGGGCAAACGGTTGTTTTTATTGATGGTTTCTACTATTTGTATGTCTCTGAGAAATGCTCTATGTAGCCGTAATTGCCTAATTTCTTCAATCAACAAGAGAACAAATGGGTCTTCTTGTGGTGGAATGTGTGTCTGTTGTTGTGGTTGTGGATGCAACTCCTCAATCTTGCCACAGATATCTCTCACCCACTCTCCTCGTACTCCTAAACACATTCATGAATCAATGTAGAGGGAATCGTATGATTGCTAACATTCACCAAATCTAGGGTTTGACTTTGTTCAATTGTGATTACCTTGTGATGGAATCAAGGATTTGCAATGTTGTCTACTTTAATAGATCTATATGAATGCAAACTAAATGATAACATGAAAAATGTCTTTTTGGTATTTTTATAGTATTTTGGAAAGGAAAATGCTTCTAATCTATGAAAGAAATATGTATGAAATTCTATATGTCTTTTCAAATGCAAAATTTAGTCTATGTTTTTGTGGGTTTTTGATGTTCTCAATGCAATCTAATTTAATGGAAAGGGAAGATGCTTTTTCTAACAAAGTAGATCTAGGAATGTAAAAAACGATTAATCTAGCATGTAAGATCTAACCTATCAAGGAAAAAGAAAAATATTTCTATTCTCAAGAGCAAAATGATTATCCAATTACTATGAAAGAAATGAAAGAACCTGAAAGAGATGAATATTTGTTGACTACACTACCCTCAGTATCCTTATATAGGCAACCTTGAATTGCTTTGTGGCAGCAGGTGATCCTCTTGACAAAATGACCCGAAGAAGCAAAAAGAAGCTTTTGTGAAGCTTGTATGATATCTATGTAGGCTTTGAATTGAGCACAATGGCTAAGAATTTAGCAGCGTAGTGTTACTTGATTGAAACAAAGAAAGCAAAAGGCACTTACATCTTGTATGAGCATGTGAATGCTAGGTTGGAGAGCAAACTTGGCAAGAGCTGGTGCACAATGAATTTGCCTCCCTTTGTGCTTAAGGGAGGGGGGTATTTATAGGTTTGAAGAAGGGATTGGATTGAAGAGTTAACTCATTTGATTGATGAGTTAACAAGGATAGATTGGGGAGTTAACAAGGTTGATAACCTAGTGAACTCAGCTGATTAGGGAGTGATGAAGCAATGATAGCTTATCACTGAAGAAGAAATGGAGGTGAAGAAATGCATGAGATTTATTATAGAGTTAATTTGAGATCAAATAGAGATAATTATGAATGTGTGAGTGCATGAAATAGTTAACTCCATATCAAGGATCAAAAATCATGCAAACAGAAAGAAAAATGGGTGAAAACAAAGTAAAAACAAGAGAGAAACTCAATTTTTTTCGTAGGTCAAAAGACGACAGGGTCGCCACCTTTGTTAAACAGGGTTGCCCAGGGAGATTTGGGATCAAAAGTGCAAAATGTAGAAATTTAGGCCGGTAGAAGGTATAGGAGAGGAAAAGGGGGATTTATGTATCAAGAAACAGGTTAGTCATGTGGAAGAATCCAAATCTCCACTTGCATCTTCAGGATCCCCATTGGGGATCTAGAAATAATAGGGGGGATTTGGATGGGTTGGTCAAAATCAAAAATAGAAAGCGGGAGATGGATCAGGGGACCTCTAGAAGGCTTCTATGAGGTGCACTAGATGAAATACAAAGGGGAGAGGTGAAAACTCACCTACAAGACACTCACAAGGCTTAGGATCAAGGTCAAAAGCCAAAAAATGCAAGTAGACAAGTATCGCAACAAGTATAAAAGAGCTTTGCAAATGAGGAAGGAGAATCAACAAACCAGAAACGACACAAAACAAGAAGAGAGGACACATCATCAAGAGGCCTGCTGCCCAAAGGATTTATTTTAATGCTTACATGTACATGACAAGGATTTAAATCATCATAGGGGTCCTTGTGGAGGCAGTGCATGATTTTTGTGCTTACATATTTGCCCCCTCAAGGACGGTAGTCTACATGAAAGGTAGGTACCGTTCTCGAACTAGGCCTTACCTGTTGTCAATTTTCTACAATTTGTACCTACAATAACTAGTATCAGTCTAGCATCAAAATATATCAAAACGAATAATGAAAACTGAAATGATGAACTTACCATGGATCCTTTGAGTTCGACTAGTCGCTTGCTTCTATCGGTTTGGACATATAGGCATGTGAGCATGCAAAATGATGCACAAAACAAAATGCATAAAAGCGAAGAACTAATCTAAGTGTGTAAAAGAAACTAAGCTAAGGGCAAACAAAGAGAGCCAAATTGTGAGATCGGAGTGAAATGGTGATGAAATTGTTTGTGTGAGCAATCGATAGAGAGGTATCATTGAGGGGATCATAGAGATGGCCACCTCTTCCTCAACCATGGAGAATTGGGTAAGTAATCAGTGAAAAAATCTCCTCTAAACCCTAGTTTGAACTTTGCAAAAAATCTCTTGAAATCGTTTATTTTTGGTAATTTTTCTTGTTGCATTACATTTGTCTCATCGTTTAGAGCAAGATTGTTCTTTTGTTTTTCAAAATTGGCTGAAAGACGAGGTTTTTAGACCAATTTTTGCTTGAGGTGGTCACTCTTAGGGTCTCCCCTTTTGGCAGGCAGGGTGGCCCAGAGAGATCCTGTTTGACAATAGGGTTGCCCAAGGAGATCCTGATTGACATCTGGGTCACCCACGGGGCGACCCTGTGGGATTGGTTTTTGGATGCATTTTAATGCTTCTTTTTCTCTGAACTGACATGAATTGGTTACTTAATCTGCCTATTTATTACAATTTTTGATGGTTTATATGATTTTTTTGTGTAAAGTTTTCTATAGTTCTACGATTTTTTAGGGATTTTTGCGAGTTTACGAGATCTAATATAAAATTTCTCTTTTTGATTTTCTGTAGGAGATGTGCATTTGATGGAATGCTAGCTAAGAGAAAGGGCAGCTCTTAGGGATGCTCACTTCACTTAGTGTTGAGGATCATTCCATACTCAAGAGGACAGGTTTGGCTAGAGTGTCACATTCCTGTGATTCATCATGTATCCCGTATATGCTGTGATATCCTGACTTACTGGGATATAGATACAAACACATTCAGGTTCCCGTAGATTTCAGGAGAGTGGACTATCACTCTTTATGATGTGTATCACATTCTTGGGGTCCCTATAAGGGGACAAACTCTATTTCTTCCTGCCAGCGAGTCTTTTGAGAACAAGGCTTCTTGGGCTGCTTTTATGGGGGTTAATCATCCTGGGGACTAGACAAGAGTTCTACTTTCTTTAGTACCACGACTCTACATCCCACTTCTAAGGAGGCTTTTGATTGGCTTGATTGCTTCAAGGCTTTCAGGAGACAAGGCCTCGACTAGTCTGAGATGGTGTTGGGCACCCATCGTTTGTGGTTTAGAGGAAGGCATAGTTTATGCATGGGGACCTGACATCTTGGCTATGGTCTACAGAGATTTCTTTTGGATCTCTCAGTGAGGGGCTCTAGCTTTCAGCCACTCTTCTCTAATTATGACATGGATTTTTAATCACATGAAACCCTACCAGAAGCTTATTCCTCTTCTGGATAGGTGACTACTGAGAGTAGCGAGGTGGGCACACATTGGTCATTATGATGCTACTCTTCCCACTATTACTACCCTTGCAGATGATGACATGATTTATGACCCCTACCATGACATGGAGGGGGCTTGGGTCTGAGGTTTTAGAGATCATAGATCACAATGGTCAGGTTGAGGTTCATCGGGTGGATCGAGTCTTGCAGCAGTTCGGTGAGGATGTCCCAGAGGACTTGCCCCCTGTGTCTACTTGTTACAAGACCGTTCAGAAGATGGGGAATATTGGACAGTGGGGCATTGCTTAGACACCTTTGACTCTAGGTATCTTCATCACTAGAGCTTCTAGAGGAGGATGGAGGAGATGGAGAGGGACTCCTTTTGGATATGTGACTACGATAGTTGATTTAGAGTCCACTGACAAGGACTAGGTTCCTGATAGCGATGGTTTGTTAGATTAGGCCCCCTTCGAGGATGAGGATTTTGAATACATTGATGTCTTGAATGAGGTTCCTGACATCCTTGAGGGTTCTCTTGTTGTTCCTTGACCTCCTCATTTAGATGAGGTGATGCATCAGCTTGACCCTGACTGGCAGCCTGGAGATCCATGTGAGTTTTGGTCCATTTGGTCTTACTTTGGCTTTGTCTTTTCTCTTCTCATGTGGCACTGGCTTGGTCTTGACTTTGATTTTGGTTTTTCAGGCAACATCAAAGAATGGAGGGACTTGGTTCGCGAGGTTAATGTTGGATTAATCTTTCCATTTAGTAGGATGACTCGTGATTGTCTCTTGGATGAGCCTAGTGTACCCCCTGCTGCGAGACGAAACATAGACATTTTTTCTTCTATTTACCATGAGCATGAGATGATTATAGAGCTGAGAACCTAGGTTAACATGCTTCAGGGTGAGAATAAAGTACTTCGGGAGATCGCTCGCCTCAATGTTGGGCATTCTAGCACTAGCATGGAGGGGCCTTCACAATTGCATGCCCATAGCAGAGCACATCATTCTCACAGGTCCCATGGAGCGACGCGTGGTACTCGTAGATGGAGGATCCAAAGCCCTAAGGGTTTCATTGGAGGGAACCAACCTTGATTTTCTTTTCTTGAAACCTGTGCCCCCTTGTATGGGGAGCCTCTACTTCTCTTGAGAGCATTTTGTCTTTAGCTCTTTTGTTACCTATTGTATATGTAAACTTCAAATGTATCTATGAAAGTTTATCTCTTTCTGCTGATTTTTCTATTTGTCAAATTCTGTACTCATCTCTTGTGCATGTTGGAAGTTTTAGGATTTTTTTGATTATGGTGACCTTTTCAACTCTTTTAATAAATGCAATTATGATAATGATGACATGTTTTTGTAATTTTGTAGAACTCATATATGATATGCAGTTTACGATATGAAGATGCAAGAACATAAGAAATGTAGTAAATGAAACTATAACACTTTACTTAATGTCATGACATATGACACTTTACTTTATTGCTTTGAGACTCTTTTTCTGATTTTGATATGAATGAAATGTGGAACAAACAAAATGTCTGCTCTTAAATACAATTTTCAATTCAGGGGATTGCGGGTTGTCCTGATATAAGAGACCTATTCAAGGCTATTAGACAGGTTTTTAGGAAAACTCAAGTGCGGGAGTGAAATGAATCATGGAGTGCTTCTAATTTCTAGGCTTTACTAAAGGGTAAACACTAATCCTTATCTAGATAAGACAATCTGACAAGCTTTCAACTTAGATAAGCAACAAGTTTTATAGGTGTTTGCTAGACTTAGGTCATAGATGGCAAGCAAGATAGACCCGGGGTAAAGGATATCCAAGAAAGAACAAGGGTCCCTAGATAGAAGATGATCCTAGAGACTACTAGACTCTTCAGCTTTTCTCAACTAGTGTGTGTGTGTGTGCTTTGTACCTTTCTTTCTCTGTTAGAATGTCACTCTTGAGGCTTTGATCTTAGACTGATCTCCACCCGAGAGTACGGACATTCATCAATTATCTCTCTTTCACTCTTTTTTGTATCTCTTTTTTTTGCTTTTCACTTTTTTTTTGTATTTTCCTCACTTGATTTTTCTCATTTTTTTTTGGATTTTGATTTTTCAAGAAATGAATGCTTTTTGGAACTTTGATATGCAATGCTTTGATCTCTCAATTCTCACTTTTGACACTCTTATTTTGATCACTCAAATTTTAGATTGCTTCCTTCAGAGTTTTGATCTTCCTTTCATTTTTGGCCAAGAAAGATAAGGGTTGAGTGCCACCTAAAGTTTTTGTAATATAGCTAGACTTCTCTTCTACTCGGGAAGAATTGGAAAGGTCTACTTGGAAGATTCCTTTGAACAATGTAGGTTTAAATATTGACTTTGCTTAGACCTAACATCATGACTTATTAAGACTAGGATCAGTGTAAAGTTAAGAGCTAGGCTTTGATTTAGAATCACTGGGAATGAAGGGGGACAATGGTAGTTTGTGAAAAATGTGAAATCTCTAGGCCCTGAAAGGATGACGTATATTTGGGCAACATTAGACTCCTTACTAAAGGGAAATTAGTACAAGAGCAAGTCATGAACTGTAATGCAAAATGAATAGAATGAAACTGAAATGCAAGAAACAAATTATTTTTCGACATTTTTGATTTTTATAAATTTTTTTTTGTTTTTTATGTTTTTATGATTTTTTTGGTTTTTTAGACGTAATATTTCTTGAGGTGGAAGGCATTGACTATTTCGCTAAATTCCTCTCCCTCCATTGTGTACAAGAGATAAGCACTATTTCTGATATTTTCTTTAACCATGTAGGGGGCTTTCCAATCTTCTGAAAAGGCTCTCTTTCATCTCTTTTTCTTGTTTTTCATGCTAACTCTTCTTAGGACAAGTTCTCCTGTATAGTATGGTTTATCGCTTGAGCTTATTATTTCCAATTTAGTGGTTTCTCTGGGCATTGTGAGACGCAGTAGATTCTAAAAGGCATGTTGGTGGGATGAAGTCTAATATAGGACTCCTTCGCAACTGAGTAATGCCATCAATAGATCGAACTATTCTTGCATATAGATCTTTATTTTTGATCTCTTTGGGATTTTTTTTAAGAATTGGAATAGTTCAAGAGGAGTTTGTAGTTCCCTTTGTTCATTAGGGGGGACAAAGCTTATACTTGTCCTCCCATTGGGTTCTAGTCTCAAGTCCATGGCATACCTAATATAACTTTTTGGTAGTTCAAAGATGATAGGGTCATCGATACCAACTGTCACTCTCATCTTCCACTCTCTATGAAAGATTCCTTCACTTTCTTCATCTTCATCAGGCAATCTCTCCATCATTTTTATTTGTACTCGAGGTTCCTCCCATTCACCAAGTTTGTTTGATTGAACCGAGGTAGAAGTGGTTGGTTTCTCTTATGGTTTGGATACTACAAACATCCTAGGTAACGTCTCAATAGCATTGGTTGACTCATTATCCATGGAATATGCCTCTTCCATGGGTAATATTGGTTGATGTGAGTCCTCGGTTGGTGTGAGAGGCTCATATGATTTTGTTTCTTTAGGTGTATCAGGGAGTTGTGACTTATTTAGTGGTGTCAGTGGGGTATAACTCTCTGTTATGTCTTCCTTGGCATCTGAGAAAGGATGTGGATCTGCATTTCTTAGATCTAATGTTGTGGTTTGAAATACCTGCTCTTCGGTTCTATGAGGTTTTTCCTCTATGCATGGGAAGAGTTTATAGACTTCTTGGAAGCCAATGGTGGAGTGGTCCATCCCTTTCAATCAACTCCATGATCTCAATTATTTTTTCCTTGGGGACCACTTCTTTCTGCTTTGGTGGTGGCCAATTCTCCAAAGTTTTGATATATGCAAAATTTACGGTCTTTTCTAAGGTTCCCATCCTTTTAACACATATCGATTGTGGTGTTGGAATTGGGATGGTCAACTTGGTAGTAGGGAGTTCGTAGTCTATTAGAATTCCTATGCGTTTGTTTGGGGTTTTAGACTTTAACATGCTAAAGGGTTCTAGATCTCCTTGTGCAACATATACTTTCCCTAAGTGTAGGAATCAAACTTCTTGAAATAGCGTCAATGGCACAACTTTCATCCTGTGTATCCATGGCCTTCTAAGAATCAAGTTATATCCTGTGTCCTTGTCTATGACATAAAAAGTGGTTGGAATGGTTTTGGGACCCAAAGTCACTAGAAGGGTAATCTTTCCCATGGTGGTTGCCTTCAGATTGTCATATCTGCTTAAAGTATCCCTTGAAGCCGTGATGTTGGTGTGTCTATAGCCCATTCTCTCCAAAAGGGAAAAAGGAACTATATTCATTGTAGCTTCATCATCGACCAATGTCTATTTGATACATGTGTCATAGACCCATACTTGGAGATATAATGTGGGGTCTCCTTTTTTAGTTAATTCTACCTCATAGGGCATCTATTGTAATTCAAAGAAGAACCCTGGATATTTAAGTTCAGAGTTTGGTGGGCTGAGATCATAATCCACATGGTTGATTTGTTCACTAGGTGGTGGCGTGACTTGGTCAAGATATTTTAGGCCTATTGCTTGTAGCAATGTGAAGCGATGTGAGGGGAAATTCCTAAGTAAATCAATGAATGAAATGTGCACATACATTTTCTTTAGATCTTCTATGAGCTCATAAGGTCCAATGGGAGCTGGTATTGGTTCTACTATTGAGATGGTACCCTCATATGGTTCTGTTTGCTCATCTTCTTGCTCATGATCCTCCTCTTTTTCTTCATTATGCATGATCTCTACCAATCACATCAACCTAGTTTCTCCTTTTTGTCCTAGTTGAGGTGGGACTTCAGGGTTACTATTTTGAGTTGCTTTATCCATGTTTGTTGTCTCAGTATTCTTGTGCGCAAGGAATGGGTCCTGATAAATCCTCATGTTTCTATTTTGAGGTACTATGGGAGCTTGATCTTGCCTTGCATCTTTGATGTCTAGAGTGATCTTTTGCAGGTTCAAGAACATTTCTATGAACATGCGTTGTTGATCCTTTGGAAGCTTTTCTATGAATATCTTGTATTCCCGACAAGATTTTGTGCTATGCCCCTTAGTTCTATGAAAAGAACAATACTAGTTGTATTCATAAGAGGATCTCTCATATCTCCCGTCATTTCCATTCCCATTTCTGTCGCAGTTCTAGCTTTGATAGTTGTCCTGAGGATAATACCTATTGTTTCTAGGTCAATCTATGGTATTTATGTTAGGAGGATAAAAATCTCTCCCATTGTAATAATCTCTTACCCTTTTGACTAGGGGTTGATCTGTCACCCCATCTGTGGTTCCACTCCTGTTATTTTTGAGAATCTTAACAACATAGGTATTGTTTTCCATGTCTTTTTTTGTTGATTTTTCATTTGAACCGTAAATTTTTCGTCCATTGTTGATAGCGGCTTGATCAATTCTTAAAGCACTTTCCAATGCTTCTTCATAGGACCTGTATGGTAGTTTCTGAACTTCTTCTCTAATTTTTTTGTTAAGGGCATGTAAGAAGAGGTCGCATAGTTCTTAGTGGTCCATGTTTGGAGTGGTGGTTGAAGAGTAGAGCACTTGTCTCCATCGGGTGATGAAATGTGCTATAGATTCATTTGGTTCTTATTTCATCGTGAGGAATTCCCTGATCCCTTCTTTTACAAGTTTGTTCATGTCAAATGCCATGACAAACTCTTTGATTAGTTATCTAAATGAATGGATCGAAGCCCCTGGAAGACGATAATACCAATCCAAGGCGATGCCTTCAAGCATTTTTGGGAAAACGTTTGCGACAACTCCATCCTAAGGAAGGAGTTCCCTTATGGCTGTAGTATAAACTTTGATGTCGGAGTTTGGGTCTCCCTCTCCTTTAAACTTTGGGAGATCTGGTAATGGCTAGGGTAGTTGCACACTCCTTATATTATGGTCTAGAGGTTCTTTCAGATATTCGAGATATGTTCCTAAGAAAGTACTCTGAGATTACGGGGTTGTTAGTAACAACCCTATGGGTGGGTTTTGATAGCCCACTGTTGGATTCATTGGATTGTTCTGAATAGGAGGATTCACATTTAGATAAGTGTAATTACTAGCATGTCTTGAATAGTATTTGAGGTAGGGGGATTTTGAGATGCCCCTTAGTCCTGTTCGTGAGATTTTGTTCTTTTCTCTAGAGTAGCTTGTTCTACCTCTAAGATCATGATTCTCTACACTAGATTTGCAATTACATCTGTAGGAGTCATAGCTCTAGGGTTTTCCTCATTTCTAGGATTCTCTCTTTGAACACTTTCATAGTGACGAGCTTCCTCTCGTGTGACCATCTCTTTTTGTTCTTCTTCTAAGGCAATCCTCAATGCTTCTTGAGCATCTTTGGTTTCCTGTAGACACCATTCTAACCTTCTGACCTCTTCATCAAGGTGAGTATTTGATGTACTTGTGGAAGGTTGTTTTGGTTGATGTACTTCTGATCTTATCCTTCTAGTCTTATGTGGTGCATTTGGTATGGCTGAGTCATTTTCCTAAGCCAGGTTATCGAAGAATAAAGAACACCTTGACTCTCTTGGATCATGTTCATAGTCAAAGTCTTCATAGTCGTAACAATTGGTAACAAGTGCATTAGGATGAGGCAGCACATACCTATCAAAAGAAGGGGTTTCAGGTTCATTTGAGGGAATATTTCCCTGGTTCAAGTTTGGTTCCGTCATATTCAGGGGTGCCATAGACACCATAGAATAAATAGAATGGATGGTGGCGCAAATGATGGAAGTTGAAGTGGCTATGAAAAGCAACAAAAGAATGTTTCAAATATTTTCACAATGGGAGCTCAAAAAGCTTAACCAAAAGGATTTTCTCTTCACGTCGGGTTCACCAAAATATGTATGCTTGAAATCATGACTCCGGTTGCCTGGGGGTGTCAGGTCAGATTTTAGCAAGCACACAGACCCTTTCCCTCCTTTCCATGGGGCGATCCGCCACATCATTCTCACTCATGTGGAAGTAGCCAGTCGAGAGGAGGTGAGACATGGTGGGGGTTTGGCTCATTGGAGAGCTGGACTTCGCGAAGGGGGGTCGACAAGTTCAGTGGCCTTTGTTGTTGCGCGTTTTGTTGTATGTTTTGCTTAATTGCTGTGGTAGTTGAAATAACCCTATGACCCAAAGGGTCACTAATCTCTCTTCTTCTATTTGTATTCCTTGAATTCTACCTTTGTGTGGGTAAATGGTTGTTTTTGTTGATGGCTTCTACTGTTTCTATGTCTCTGAGAAATGGTTTGTGTAGCCATAATTGGCTAATTTCTTCAATCAATAAGAGAACAAATGGGTGTCCTTGTGGTGGAATGTGTGTCTGTTGTTGCGGTTGTGGATGCAACTCCTCGATCTTGCCATAGATAGCTCTCACCCACTCTCCTCGTACTCCTAAACACATTCTTGAATCAGGATAGAGGGAATCATATGGTTGGTATGTTGAAAATAAGGTAGATAACTAAGAAGGGGGGGTGAATCAGTTATCTCAAAATTTCCTTAACTTTCTTTTCTTTTGTTATCTTAATAATTAGTGCAGCATCAAATCATATAATTATATGTGATCATAAGAACATAAATAAAATCAACACACATAACACAAGGATTTTTACATGGAAAACACTGTTAAGGGAAAAACCATGGGGTGACTAACCCAAGATTGTATTCTCTGTTAAAAGAATAAGAGTACAAAATGGCACTTGCCAATTAGGGCTCACTGCCTGAGCACATTGCTCATAAGAGGCACACTGCCTACAAGAGACTCACTGTCTACAGAACCTACAGAAGGTAATTAGGTGTTTGAACTGATGAGAAGCATCTACAAATGCAAGAGTTCAGTTCCAGTTTAGGCTCAATATACTGATTTGATGCACTTCATCCTTCCTCTACTCAATGTTGTTGTTCTATCACATACTGTGCTTGGATAGTTGTTCCCACACTTAGTTATGCTTTTCTTCACACTTTTGTTTCTTACTTCATCACTTACACTATCACATGTTGAAATCTATTTGGTATATATATATCTGCATCAAGAAATTTTATCAACTTACTAGTCGACATCAAGAACACTGCAAGTAATTACTCTATCAGCCGAATCCATGCTTGATTTGTGATGAGTATCAAAAACATAGACATAGAAGTCATTAATCATGTTAGCCAACAATGTATGATCCCACAAATTTCTTGAACAACATCATTTACTCATCCAGATTGAAGTCTGATACTTTGCTAGTCAATTCTTCCTTTGTCTGCTCTACTTGATTGGAACCCGATGCTCATATCTTTTCCATGCTTTACAATTGGAGGCTAAATCTCTGGAATATAGTAGTCATGATACCCCTCTTGACTTATCCAAGTCCGTAACTTGCTGAGTTACACCATCTGAGAAATTTGGACCTGATTGTCAGATCTTGTTGCATACTTTGTTCTTGTTCACCAGACCAAAACAATCTTCAATCTGACTTCCAGTAGGCATACTATGTACTGCAGATGTGTGGGATAGACTTTGTTTCCATCAATGACAACAATCATGAAGCCACACAGTGTCTCTTGCCAACAATCTCCCCCTTTGGCATTGATGGCAACACTTAGTGAAAAATGGCTAAGTATCGCAGTAACTCCCCCTTGGTTGATGCTCTATCTTTTGCACTGTTTAACTGGAGCTCCCCCTTAGCTGGATTCCACATTTTTCACTACTCCTCACTCCCCCTATGACATCAATGGCAAAGGGCAGAATCTGCATAACAAAATTTTGTAAAATTGTCCTATACATGGGCGTATAAGTATATATATAAATGTTATACTTACACATACTTAAGTATATTCGCAAAAGTGGCCTTCAACTGTACAAGCTCTGTGGCCCAGCTCTGCTTCATCCTATCCAAAATGGAGATGTGACCACTCAACAAAAATGCATATGCTTCTGTCCTTCTTAAATCTGCCAGATCACTGGTCCGGGCTGTGGTCTGAGCATCTAACAAGGCCTCATGCATTGCCTCTAACTTAGGGATAATTATCCCTCTAAGTTCACTCATTCTATTTATTATATCCTTCTTTTCTTTGTTCAGCCTCTTTATTTCATTTATGATTACAATGGCCTAGCATTCTTGACTCATTAAAGAGGTAGTAAGGGGATCAAAATTGTGAGATAAACTTGACAGTTTACTTTCTTGCTCTTTCACCTTCTTTTCAATATCCTCTGTCACTTTGGGCCAAGATAGACAAAATTTGTACATGTCCCCACCATCTTTAAGAGCATTTTCAAGGCTCTTTATTCCAATGTCTAGGGTCCTCCTATCATTAGCAATGAGTCCATGTACTTCAGTGAATTTGTTTCCCAAAAACTCCTTCTAGACCTTTGCTTCTGCTGATTTTTCTAGAGATTCAAAGTGAGTGCTAACAAAATTTACTAAAGATTTCAGGTTGCCGAATGGTGAGGCTGAAGGATACTTTTGGAATGATGGCATGATCTTCTCTAGCATCCTGAATGCAATCTCCAACAGTTCACAGTCTTCCATGTGAGATTTCAAGAGTCTTTCTTTTGCTTTGGTTTGAGCAAAAGATGCTATTTTCATTGTCTGAACTGGAGAGAGAGAGTCAAAATTTAGTGGCCCTTGAAATAGCTCAGGTTCATCTATCTCCATCATTTCCTTGTTTAAGAAGTTCTTCACTACCTCTCCGGTGTCTCTTGTGGGTGATTGAGTCTTCTTTGGGATATCAGAACAGTCATCATTGGTCTTTTCTGCTTGTTCTCCTTCTTTTCCCTCTTCTTCTTGAATCACCTTCCCTTCTCTTCTATCTTCTCCTTCAGCTTCAAAGTGTGGAATGTCTATAATAGGATCCGGAGGAGAGATGTCACTAGAGTTTGTTACTTCATGAACTTCCTCTTCCAAAATAGAGGAATCCAAGTCCTTAGACTTCTCTTTATCTATCTCTTTTGATCCTTCTACATCAGAAGATTGTTCATTTGTTACATTTAATCCTTCAACATCCATGGTAGAAGGTTCTTCAAGTGATTCCTCTATAATAGGAAGATTGAATCTTTTCAAAGCATTCCGGAGGATATCTTTTGTCTCACTTGCTACTTGATCAGTTTCTCCAAGCATAAGTTTATTCATTCTTGCCTTACTCAAGAACTCATCCTTACAATCCTTAAAAATCATGTCCATTTATTTTGGAGTGATAGAAGGATAAAGATGAATCATTATTTATTCCTGAATCTCTAGGTCTTTTGCCTTTGCATTCTCCTTTCTCAGTTCAAGTACCTTTTCTAGACTCTTGGGAATTAATGATATAATTTCAATAAAAGCTTTATTGTAAATATTCAGGTACCTAATAGTAGCTTCTTCCAAAATCCTCTTGTCAGTATCACTATATTCATCATAGAACTCTATTATTGGTTGCAAGTTCCCATCCACAGTAATTGCCTTGATGATGTCATCAATGGAAAGAGTGGGCTTTTCAACAAATTCTTCTGCCTTTTCTTCCTTATTTTTGCTAGCAGAGAATTCCTGGATGTTTTCTTCTTCTTCATTTTCTTGATTTCTTCATAAGATTATATTTCTTCATCATCCTTGAGGCTTGTATATGACCTTGTGGCTTTGCTCTTCATCCTCTTTTCTCCTTTTTTGGATGTCTTGACTTCCAGTTTGGTGGCCCTTGAGCTTTTAGGAGTGGCAGGGGCAGAGCTCTTGGAGGATCTAGTCCAGGAGGAGGCTTGTACTGAAACATCTCCTTTCTTTGCTTCTTGTTTCTCTTTCTTAGCCTTCTTGATTTTCTCTTTGTTTGCATCTACTGCCTCTTTTGATAGGCTAAATCTTTTGGCAATTTCCTCAACTTCCCTTCTTACTTTCCTCTTTATCTCCAGTTGCCTTAACTCAACATGTATTTTTACACTTAGTTCCTGAAAGGTGCCAAACCTTTCTGCTTCAAGGTCCTTGGGCTAGCTCAACAGGTGTTGAATATGTAGTTCCAAGATTTTTTCATCCACCTCGTATACCATAGGCATTATCCACACAATCCTTGGCTCAACTGCTTCCATTAGACATTGGTCAGTGTCAACCATGAAGCATATTGTGTCCTTGTATTTCTCGACTATGGATTGAGGAATTCTTTCTCTGGCTTGCATCATGCTCTGAAAGTTCTTGAAGTAACCCTAGAGAGCTGTGTTTTAGGCTTGAGCATCACCAAGTCCATACATATAATCTCTAATCTGAATTGCAACCAGTTTGTCATTTTGCGATACCCAACCACTTGATCTAGGTAGCTCATTCATGTAATAAAAGAATAGACACAGTATTAGACAACCATATTTGAAGGCATTCTTCATATCCTTTTTGATCTTCTGCAGGTTTTGTAATAGTTGATTTAGGAGAAGATCACACAGGTCATAATCTGCATTTTCCTTCAACATCTGATATGCTGCATATATTGCAATCCCAGACATAGAATTCTCCATGCTCAAATGATAGATTTTGTAGCCAATTATCATTGAAGAAAACTTGACATCTGGATCAGTGATGTCATCTATGGTCATTGCTCTTTGTCAAATTTAGATCCGGTGGCTTCAGTTACTATTTGGTTCTTGACAGATTTAAGTGCAGGTAACCCACCAGAAGAATGCAATCTAGTCACTGCCCTAATGCCATCTTTAGTTATCTTGAAGGGCCTCATTAACCACATGAAATTATCATGCATCCTTCTTAGGACATACCAGACCCAATCATCTTCATAAAATAGGGAAAGTGTATGCAATGTCCAAAGTGTTTATCCCGGAGGGCCTTGTATTGAGGTTTGAGTTCACAAATCTCATCTATTACTGTTTGTGATAGATGTCCATCAATTTTGAGTCTCCAAATTCCTCAATGTTGGCATGGATATAGACCCTAACATCTTCTACATGCAATATCCCATGCAGAATGCTAGAAAATGTGTCTAAAGGATCAACTTCTAGAGATTTATAGGGGTGTTGCTTGAATTTAGGACGCGGCCTATCAGTGATCTTTACAACCATTGGAGTAGCCATCTTGCAAAAGATTCAGAGAGAGATTTTTAGAATGGAAGTACCTTTTTATGCTTTTAGGGTTTGAAATAGGAGCCAGAACAAATTGTTGGTTGAATTCAATTTTCCAGTTGATCTTAAGTGAATTGTAGAAACTTTCTTGCAGATCTCTTATTTTCTTCTTCTCAAATGTAAATGTGCAAATAATGAGTGAATGAACCCTTTTATCCTTGCGTAAACCCTAATTTCCTTTTGTAATAAATACACAACATAAGTTATCTAGTTTCCCTGTTTTGAGAGAGATCTTCTCGAATCACTGTGCTAAACTTAGAATCATTGTCAGTGTGGATTGACAATGTATCTTATTTTCTTCAATCATGCCATGGGTCTGTAGATCAAAGTATTTCAACTTTGAATCATACCGGATCTGTCTGTGAAAATCCTACTTTACCGGAGTGTTGTCGGAATCGGATTAACTTAAGCGGTTAAACTCTTGCAAAACTCCATGCAGATCTTTCATTTTTTTACTAAAGGTTATGTAGATGTTTTTCTGGGAACCCTTTAATCCACAGCATTCCATGTGCCGAATTTAGGCACTAGTTGACTAGCTGGGGGAATTTATTTTTCTCTGTGACTCCCCCTGAACCAGAGCTCATCTGTTTAGTTTCTAGAAGGAATATCAGTACTAGATTCCGGTGCGGATCCATCCCCAATATTTTTTGTACTCTTCTTCACCCAAATATTGCTCATCTCCTTTTGAACTTCATCCACATTCACTTTACCTTTACCCTTATCTTGTTTTTTATTATGTTGCATCGACCCCTTTTTATCCTGATTTTACTTCTGCAGAATTTGGCACTATGACCGGATCTATTGCAATTGTAACATACAACATTTCTTTGTATATTTGATTGATATCCTTTTGATCTACATTGATTAGCCATATGTCCCATTCTATTGCATGCAAAGCATCTACCATTGAATGAATTGTTTATTTGCATATTTCTGCATTCATGAGATTTGTGACCATACCTTTTGCAGTTGAAACATTGTTCGGACAAGGATGGATTAGTTTGATTCATTCTCCTTCTACACTGAGTTGCTTTATGACCAAAATTGTTGCAATTGAAGCAATATCAATTGAAGGATGGATATCTTTGAGCATTTGGTTGCCTTATCAGAGGTCTTCTAGGCCTGTTTCTTTGATTTCCTGATCCAAAGTTCTTCTGACCGGATCCAGAGCTTTCACCTTTCTCATATCCCAAGCCATGCTTATCATGTACCCTCTTTTGGATTTCAAGAAGAACTTCAAGTTGGGCTGAGCTTATCTTGAATTTCTCTTTGTATTCATTTACTGTTTGAAGATCTTGTTTAAGAGTGTCTATTTGATTCTCAAGTTGTTCTTCATTATCTCTAGCTTCTTCAAGATTAGATTCAAGATGCCTAATTATTATATCCATTTGTGACAGTCCTTTGTCTTCTCCTTGAGGGATTGTTTTAGATTATCTTCAATTTTCTTTTTTTCTTCAATTTCTTGGGTGAATCTCATAACCCCTGATTCCATCTCATGCCTTACCATAATGACCTCTTTTGATAGCTTCTCACATAGCTTATTTTTCTCATTCAGATCTTCATTAGTATCATTGTCTTCACTCTGATTGGCTAATTTTTGAAGTAGTTCCTTTCTCTTTTTCACAGAGATACTAAGTTTTTCTTTTACCTCATTTATGAAATCATCAACTTGTTTGAGTCTTTCTCTCAAATTATTGACTTCAGAATGAGATTGTTCAAGATCATCTAGGGTAGACTGAAGTTGTTCCTTCATACCATATATGTCCATTGAGATTTCCAGATCTTCCTCAAGCTATTAGGCTTTGTTCAGAGGAACTTATCTCTAATACCAATTGTTGAAAACAAGGCAGATAACGTAGAGGGGGGGTGAATCAGTTATCTCAAAATTTCCTTAACTTTCTTTTCTTTTGTTATCTTAATAATTAGTGCATCATCAAATCATATAAGCATATGTGATCATAAGAATAGAAATAAAATTAACACACATAACACAAGGATTTTTATGTGGAAAACCCTATTAAGGGAAAAACCATGGGGTGACTAACCTAAGATTGTATTCTCTATTAAAAGAATAAGAGTACAAAATGGCACTTGCCAATTAGGGCTCATTGCTCGAGCACACTGCTCACAAGAGGCACACTGCCTACAAGAGACTCACTGTCTACAAAACTTACAGAAGGTAATCAGGTGTTTGAACTTATGAGAAGCATCTACAAATGCAAGAGTTCAGTTCCAGTTTAGGCTCAATATATTGATCTGATGCACTGCATCCTTCCTCTGCTCAATGTTGTTGTTCTGTCACATACCGGACTTGGATAGCTGTTCCCACACTTATTTCTGCTTTTCTTTGCACTTTTCTTTCTTACTTCATCACTTACACCATCACATGCTGAAATCTATTTGGTATATATATCTGCATCAAGAACTTTTATCAACTTGCTAGTCGGCATCAAGAACACTGCAAGTAATTACTCTATCGGCTGAATCCATTCTTGATTAGTGATGTGTATCAAAAACATAGACATAGAAGTCATTAATCATGTTAGCCAATAATGTATGATCCCACAAATTGCTTGATCAGCATCATTTACTCATCCAGATTGAAGTTTGATACTCTATCGGTTAGTTCTTCCTCTATCTACTGTACTTGACTAGAACCCGATGCTCAGATGCTCATATCTTTTCCATGCTTTACTACCGGAGGCTAAATCTCTAGAATATAGTAGTCATGATACCCCTCTTGACTTATCCAAGTCCATAACTTGCTAAGTTACATCATCTGAGAGATCCAAACCTAATTGTCGGACCTTGTTGCATACTTTGTTCTTGTTCACCGAACCAAAACAATCTTCAATCTGACTTTTGGTAGGCATACTATGTACTGCGGATGTGTGGGATAGACTTTGTTGACATCAATGACAACACTCATGAAGCCACACAGTGTCTCTTGCCAACATGGTAACCTTCACCAGATCTAGGGTTTTGACCTAAGGTTTTGTTTGACCTAGGGTTTTACTTTGTTCAACTATGATTACCTCATGATGGGATCGAGGGTTTGCAATGTTGTCTACTTTAATAGATCTATATGAATGCAAACTAAATGATAACATGTAAAACATCTTTTTGGTATTTTTAGAGTATTTTGGAAAGGAAAATGCTTCTAATCTATGAAAGAAATATGTATACAATTCTATATGTCTTTTCAAATGCAAAGTTTAGTCTATGTTTTTGTGGGTTTTTTACATTCTCAATGGAATCTAATTTAATGGAAAGGGAAGATGCTTTTTATAACAAAGTAGATCTAGGAATGTAAAAAATGATTAATCTAACATGCAAGATCTAACCTATCAAGGAAAAAATAAAATGTTACTATTCCCAAGAGCAAAATCATTATCTAATTACTATGAAAGCAATGAAAGAACCTAAAAGAGATGAAGATTTGTTGACTCCACTACCCTTAGTATCCTTGTGTAGGCAACCTCAAATTGCTTTGTGGCAGTAGGTGATCCTCTTGACAAAATGACCTGAAGAAGCAAAAAGAATCTTTTGTGAAGCTTTTATAAGCTCGATGTGAGATTTGAATTGAGTACAATGGCTTAGAATTGAGAAGCGTAGCATTGCTTTATTGAAACAAAGAAAGTAAAAGGCACTTACATCCTGTATGAGCATGTGAATGCTAGGTTGGAGAGCAAACTTGGCAAGAGCTGGTGCATAATGAATTTGCCTCCCTTTGTGCTTAAGGGAGGAGGGTATTTATAGGTTTGAAGAAGGGATTGGATTGAAGAGTTAACTTATTTGATTGATGAGTTAACAAGGATAGATTGGGGAGTTAACAAAGTTGATTACCTAGTGAACTCAGCTGATTAGGGAGTGATGAAGCA
This sequence comes from Cunninghamia lanceolata, assembly GCA_027924645.1. NCBI lineage: Eukaryota > Viridiplantae > Streptophyta > Pinopsida > Cupressales > Cupressaceae > Cunninghamia > Cunninghamia lanceolata. The sequence continues at coordinate 3,333,544 of BSBN01000189.1, read as the reverse complement.
ATGATAGCTTATCACTGAAGAAGAAATGGAACTGTAGAAATGCATGAAATTGATTAGAGAGTTAATTTGAGATCAAATAGAGATAATTATGCATGTGTGGGTGCATTAAATAGTTAACTCCATATCAAGGATCAAAAATCATGCAAATAGAAAGAAAAACAAGTGAAAACAGAGCAAAAACAAGAGAGAAACTCGAATTTTTCCATAGGTCAAAAGATGGTAGGGTTGCTAGCTTCGTCAGACAGAGTCACCCAAAGAGATCATGGGTCACCCCAGGGGTGACCCTGGGTTTCCCCAGCAGCAAGCCTAGGTCACCCGGGGAGATCTAAGATCAAAAGTATAGAATACAGAAATTTAGGCCAACATAAGGTATAGGGGAGGAAAAGGGGGATTTCTACATCAAGAAATAGGTCCGTCATGTGGAAGAATCAAAATCTCCACTTGCATCTTTAGGATCCCCAGTGGTGATGTAGAAATAATAGGGGGAGATTTGGATGGGTTGGTCGAAATCAAAAACGGAAAGCGGGAGATGCATCGGGGGACCTCTAGAAGGCTTCTATGAGGTACACTAGATGAAATACAAAGGGGAGAGGTGAAAACTCACCTACAAGACACTCAAAAGGCTTAGGATCAAGGTTAAAATCTAGAAAATGCAAGTCGACAAGTGTCGAAAAGCATCGCAAACGAGGAAGAAGGAGAATCGACAAAGCAGAAATGACACAAAACAAGAAGAAAGGACACATCATCAAGAGGCCTATTGGCCAAAGGATTTATTTTCACACTTACATGTACATGACAAGGATTTGAATCATCATAAGGGTCCTCATGGAGGTAGTGCATGATTTTTGTGCTTACAGTAATACTCAAGTTAGTGAGGGCGTTTGCTAATTTTGTAATAATTTTAAGAATATACTGAATGAAGAGAGATACTAAACTAACTTGTGTTCTCAACTTCACATTCTCCTACTACTCCTTTTTAACTCTTTTTGACAAATTGCTCATTGAAAACTTCACATGATAAATATCTCCCTCTACAGTGGAGGCTCCCATGTCTACACTCTTCAAGTTGAAGTCTGCTTTAGTGACTTCATTTTCATTTTTATCTCCAACAGGATCAGCTATTTCCAAGATGTGATGCCCTTGTTAGATTCAACATAGACAATTGAGAGGGGGGGTGAATCAGTTGTCCAAAAATTTCTTCCAATTAAACACTTAAATCCACTTTGTAATTCAGGAGCATAATAATAAATCAATCATGGAAATACAATGCATTAAATCAAGAGTAGAAACACATTAACACATGAGACACCAAGATTTTGACGTGGAAAACTTGGTTAAGGGAAAAACCACGGGGTGACTAACCCAAGAATGTATTCTCTGTTAGAAGAATAGAAAGAATAAAATGGCACATGCCAATTAGGGCTCACTGCCTGAGCACACTGCTCACAAGAGGCTCACTGCCTACAGGAGACACACTATCTACAGAATAATAAGTATTACATACTTGAACTCAAGAATAGCATCTTCACCATGCTTGAGTTAGTTCCATTTAAGCCCAATACTTCTGGTCTGCCTTTCTCTCTCCTCGCTACCACACTCTCATCTCCACAAGATACATTTGAAATGACTTTACAATCCCTTATTTATACAAGACATCGACTTAGGTATAATCATCCAAGTCGGCATACATTACAGAGAAAATACATAAATACAACATGACTAATTACAAAAAGACTTCATGCGGATCAACACACTATTGGCCACACAGATCTGAGACTTCAATCTTCATTAGGAACACGACAATCCTCACATAACATCTTCAAGATCATCTGCAGGATGTGTAACGCATCCGGTCAGCTAGAGTTAGGAAGAACATCATCATTTGGAAGTTATTCTTCAATTGTGAGCTCAAACTCCAATGTGGACCACCAACACGAATTGGACATGATCCAAAGGCCTCCACAAGCTTGCTTGAAACACCAAGAATGTCCACACTACATCTGCTTACTAAAATCCTTATCTCCTTCATCTGAAACCTCAAGAACACAGTCTGTCATCACTGTCACAATGGAATAGATGCTTGCGGACCTTCGGACCATGAACCAATTGAGTTGTCACTTCACATGGACTTCCTAAATACTCCACCAAATCCATAGAACAGGATATTGCATTTCTGGATCTCACCAGACCTATCTATATCACTCAATCACCTCTGAATATCTATCAAAACTAGTTTTACTTGAGTAGCCACAACTTCTTCAAATCTTCGTGCAAACCTCTAAAATCTTTACTGGATCATCTTAAGACACATATCTACAAACCCTTTGATGCACATTCTCTAATCTTCATCTTAGCTAGGATATTTAGCTCACTGTCTTCACTGTTCTTCTCTGTTCCTGATTAGGACTAATTTTCTCAATATCCTCAGCACACAGCTCATTCATTATCATCAATGCAATAGGAGTATGTTGACATCAATGACAACACCGGTTAGTCCCATACTTGTAACAATTTCCCCCTTTGTCATTGATGGCAACATATGATGTGAAAAGCTATTTTAACCATCAAGACAAGAACATTTTCTCACTGACACAACTCCCCCTATCAACAACAACCATTCACATGTCTTCTCTTCCTTTACTGCTCCCCTTTTGATCAGCAACCACTTATTTTTCACATGTCTTCTCTCCCCCTTTGACATCAATGGCAAAGGGCACATACTTGCAACTTCAACACTTCAGAGTCATACCAACTGCTCCCCCTAAGTAGCAGCTTCCAAAACATCAATCTGGATCACAAGATATGACTGTGAGATCCACCGGACTGATGCACATTAGTGCATCTTAATTTAGAATTGGAGGGCCAATAACCCCTAACTTCTCCCTGAGATACTCAAAAGAATCCTTAGGAAGAGGTTTAGTAAAAATATCTACAATCTGATCCTTGGAAGGCACAAACTCTAATCTGACTTCATTCTTGTTTACCTGCTCTCTTAGAAAGTGAAACTTGATGGATATATGTTTAGTCTTTGAATGCAACACCGAATTCTTTGAAATATTTATTACACTTGAATTATCACAGAAGATTTTGATAGGTTCCTCATACTCCACTCTAATGTCTCTTAGCATTTGCTTGATCCACAAAACTTGAGTGCAACTACCTGTTGCTGCAATATATTCTGCTTCTGCAGTGGACAAAGATATTGCCTCTTGTTTCTTGCTCAGCCAAGACACCAAACTCTTTCCCAAAAAGAATGCTCCACCACTGGTACTCTTTTGGTCATCCACATCTCATGCCCAATCCGCATCTGTATATGCATGAAAAAAGAAATTATGATCTCTAGGATACCACAAACCATACTCAACTATCTCTTTTAGATACCTAAAAATCCACTTGATTGCCATGACATGAGATTCTCTAGGATCAGCTTGGAATCTAGCAACAAGACCAACAACATTTATAATATCAAGTCTAGTTTAAGTGAGATACAACAATCCTCCAATCATTGACCTGTACTTTTTTTTATCAGCCTTAGGAGAGTCATCATCTTTGCTCAATTTACATCCGGTTGCCATGGGAGTACTCATTGGTTTTGATTCTTCCATCCCAAATTTCTTCAGCAATTCTTTCACATATTTGGTCTGAGAAATGAAGATTCCTTTCTTAGTTTGAATGATTTGTAGACCAAAGAAGAAATTCATTTCCCCAAGCATGGACATCTCAAATTCACTTTTCATTTGATTTGCAAAAGTTTTGCACATACTATCTCTTCCTCCAAAAATAATATCATCAACAAATACTTCAACAATCAATATATTTTCATGATCAATTTTGAAGTACAAATTACTATCAGCAGTACCTTTGTTGAAACCAATCTTCAAAAGATACTTATCCAATCTTTCATACCAGGCTCTTGGGGCTTGCTTGAGTCCATACAATGCTTTCTTCAACTTGTAAACCATATCACCATGATCAGACAATTGAAATCCATCTAGTTGCTCAATGTATACTTCTTCTTCCAAGTCACCATTTAGGAAGGAAGATTTGACATCCATCTGATATACTTTGAAATCCTTGAAGGCAACAAAAGCAAGAAATAATCTGACTGCTTCAATTCTTGCCACCGGAGCAAAAGTTTCTTCAAAATCAACTCCTTCTATTTGAGAGTAACCCTTGCAGACCAATCTGTCTTTATTTCTAATTACTTACCAACTTCATTCAGTTTATTCTGGAAGACCCATTTGGTTCCAATGGCATTCTTGTTTTTACGTCTGGGAACAAGATCCCATGTGTGATTCTTCTCAATTTGCATTAGCTCTTCCTCCATTGCTTTAGTCTAGTTTTCATCATTGCAAGCTTTATTCACTATCTTAGGTTCAACTTTGGAATCAAACAATACTCTTCTGAGTCTTGAGAAATCCTTCTTCTTGTTTGTACCCCTTTGCTTTTATCACCTATGATCTGATCCTTAGAGTGATTCAGTCTTACATACCTAGGAACTTTGGGAGTTTCTTGCACTTCTGATTCTTGAATAGGCTCATCTCTTCTACTTGATTTACCAGATCAGTCTAAATCTAAATTTTAGAAGGGGCTTGGACTCCTTGAATCAAAACATCATTCTGATCATCTTCATCATATTCATAAAACCTTTAGGGTTTTTCAATGCCTTCATCAACCTTCACGTTTGTACTTTCTATAATCTTTCTCAGTCTCTTGTTATAACACCGGTATGCTTTGCTTTGAGTAGAATAACCCAAGAATATTCCTTCATCACTTCTAGCATCAAATTTGCCTAGATCTTCATCTCTTTTAATGTAACATTTGCTACCAAAGACTCTGAAATACTTTACAGTAGGGGTGATACCAAACCAGAGTTCATAAGAAGTCTTACCAGTATTGCTTTTGATTTGAACTCGATTGAGAGTATAGACTGCAGTGCTTACAACTTCTCTCCAATAGATCTGAGAAATATTTGCTTCCATCATCATGGTTCTAGATGCTTCCTGGATGGTCCAGTTCTTTCTCTCCACTACTCCATTCTGCTGTGGAGTCCTAGGAGCAGACAACTGTCTCTTTATTCCATGTTTCTCATAGAATTCTATGAACTCACTGGATGTGAATTCTCCACCTCTATCAAACCTTAGACATTTTAATTTTAATCCGATTTCGTTCTCCACCATAGCCTTGAATATTTTGAATTTCTCAAGAGCCTCTAATTTCTCTTTCAGAAAAGTAAGCCACATCATCTGGGAATGGTCATCAATTAATAACATGAAGTATCTATGACTCTTGCCAGACCACATAGATCAGTATGAACTAAGTCCAATAATCTGGTAGAAGATTGTTCCTTGCTTTTGAATGAGACTCTACTTTGTTTACCCAATTGACATTCTTTGAACAAACTATTTGTAGGTTTCACAGATTTTGGAAGATCTCTTACAGCCTGAGTGTTGCTTATCTTGATGATATTATCAAAATTCACATGACATATTCTCCTATGCCATAACCAACTCTGATCAATTTGAACAAATAAGCAACTTTTACTAGTACCAACCAAGTGGAAGATGTTACCTTTTGTTTGAGTACCGAATACAATCTTTGTTCTGGAACTTTTAAAAATCTTGCATTTTCCATTCTTGAATTGGAGATCATAGCCTTTGTCCACCAACTGTCCAACACTAAGAAGATTGTGCTTTAGTCCTTCAACATATAGTACATTACTGGTTTTGTTATTAACATCAAAAGAAATAGTTCCTCTACCTCTGACTCTGCCAGTAGAATTATCACTAAATTTTACCACTCCTCCTTCATACCTTTCCAAATCTATAAACTTGTTTTTGTCACCTATCATATGGTGAGAGCATCCACTGTTAATGACCCAATCATCCTTTTCTTCAACTTGGGCAGCCATAGCTCTTTCCACAAATTTATGATTGACAGATACAGAGGGAATTGGATCTTCTTCCTTGATGGCAATGAACACCCAGTCACTTCTAGATTTGTTTCCTATCTCTGATTCATCATCTATTACTCCTTCATTATCATCATCTTCATGAACATAGTAACAATTCTTTTGGAACCTTGATCTATTGGGATTTGGCCTTGAAAATCTTTTCGGACACCTTGAGGCAAAATGACCAATCTTATTGTAGTTAAAACACTTAAAAGGCAATTTTCCTTCATACTTATCGGATCCTCTCGGTAGTCTTTTTGCAATAAGGGCTTCAAGTTGAGCAGCTTCTGCTTCTTCTTCTTCCAGGTCTTTTCTTTCTTTTTCATACCATGAAAGTTTCCTTGAAGAGTTCTCTCCTGAATCAATCCTTTGTTTACCTTTTAAAGAGGCACTAGCTTTGAATGCAGATTCAGTCTTGGGGGGGGCATCTCTAAACTCGGTCAATTCAAATGCAACCAATTTACCAACCAATTGATCTCTTGTGACACCTAAATGGGCTTTGAATTCTTCAATATTAGCAACCTTGTATTTGTAAGAAGCAAGAATGGATCTGAGAACTTTTCCAACAATCTCATCTTCATCCAAGACTCCACTAGCACATCTAATGCCACAAACAAGCTCATTTACTCTTGGCATAAAAGTACTGATATTTTCATCTTCTCTCATCTTCAGATTTTCAAAATTTCCTTTCAGACTCTGTAGCTTTGCACATTTAATATACTTGTCTTCTTCATGCAGAAGTTCTAATTTCAACAACATTTGTCAGATCTGAATCAGACAAGGCACTTAGAAGAGCTTCTTTAGTCTGCAGATTGTTTTCAGCATCTGTGATTTCATTTACAGATTTCAGACCACTCTGTGGAGTATACTTTTCTGAAGCCATGGCCTAGTACTACATTCCCATACATTGCAAGTTACATTGTATGCGACTTTTCCAAAGAGTAAAATTGGTTCCATCAAACTTCAGACTATCCTTCTTATAGGACAACATCCTAGATCTCCTTAAGCGATTAAGCTCCTTTTAGAGGAACTTGGCTCTGATACCAATTGTTAGATTCAAGACAGACAACTGAGAGGGGGGGTAAATTAGTTGTCCAAAAATTTCTTCCAATTAAACACTTAAATCCACTTTGTAATTCAGCAGCATAATAATAAATCAATCATGGAAATACAATGCATTAAATCAAGAGCAGAAACACATTAACACACGAGACACCAAGATTTTGACATGGAAAACTTGGTTAAGGGAAAAACCACGGCGTGACTAACCCAAGAATGTATTCTCTATTAGAAGAATAGAAAGAACAAAATGGCACATGCCAATTAGGGTTCACTACCCAAGTACACTGCTCACAAGAGGCTCACTACCTACAGGAGACACACTGTCTACAGAATAATAAGTATTACATACTTGAACTCAAGAATAGCATCTTCACCATGCTTGAGTCAGTTCCATTTAAGCCCAATACTTCTGCTTTGCCTTTCGCTCTCCTCCTCACTACCACACTCTCATCTCCACAAGATACATTTGAAATGACTTTGCAATCCCTTATTTATACAAGACATCGACTTGGGGATAATCATCCAAGTTGGCATACATTACAAATACATAAATACAACATGACTAATTACAAAATGACTTCACATAGATCAACACACTATTGGCCACATAGATCTAAGACTTTAATCTTCATTTAGGAACATGCCAATCCTCACATAACATCTTCAAGATCATCCATAGGATGTGTAACTCATCCGGTCGGCCAGAGTTAGGAAGAACATAATCATCTGGAAGTTATTATTTAATTACGAGCTTAAACTTCAATGCGGACCACCAACACGAACTAGACATGATCCAAAGACCTCCACAAGCTTGCCTGAAATACCAAGAACATCCACACTACATCTGCTTACTGAAATCCTTATCTCCTTCATCCGGAACCTCAAGAACACAGTCTGTCATCACTGTCACAATATAATAGATGCTTGTGGACCTCCAAACCACAAACCAATTGAGTTGTCACTTCACATGGACTTCCTAAATACTCCACCAAATCCACAGAATAGGATATTGCATTTTCGGACCTCACCAGACCTATCTATATAACTCTGTCACCTCTAAACATCTGCCAGAACCAGTTTTACTTGAGTGGCCACAACTTCTTTAGATCTTCATGCAGACCTTTGAAATCTTTACTGGATCATCTTAAGACACATATCTACAAACCCTTTGATGCGTATCCTCTGATCTTCATCTTAGCTAGGATCTTTAGCTCACTGTCTTCATTGTTCTTCTCTATTCCTGATTAGGACTCATTTTCTCAATATCCTTAGCACATAGCTCATTCCTTATCATCAATGCAATAGGAGTATGTTAACATCATTGACAACACCAGTTAGTCCCATACTTGTAACAGCCCTATGGTAAGATCAACCACCATCCTTGACATCCTCTTAGCCTTCTTAGGATGTGGCATTTCTTGCAGGAGTTTTGCCATAGTATCAACATTGGCATCCATTGTAGGAGTATACCTTTTTCTTTTTCTCAACTGCCTTTCTTAACCAGGCACGAGATGATGAGGGAACATTAACATTTCTAACCATATTCATTGCACCATCTAAATGCACATGATAAGAATTATGCTCTGGAGGATCATTTGGGGGCAGTGAATTTTGTGGACTCAACAAAGATTGTAACATATTTTCATCACCTAATTGAGTAAAAATTAGGGAATCGCTATCACTTACAAATGGAGGTGTAGGAGGTACATGGTCTTCTTGTAATGAAGCAACCAATTTGGTATTACTTTTCAGGGGTTGATCATCCTGTTCACAGGCAGTCTTTAATTTGTTGACATTATCCTTGGGCTACTCACCATCACCACCTGATTGTGAGCCATCTCTGTGAAGAGTTGTGTCCAAACTCGAGGACCTCCCCCTAGTGTGACTAGGTTGGGCTTTATTATGAGTTTGAACAGATGAATCCTTTGATGCTGTTGGACAAACCTGGTCCCTAAATTTTCCTTTCATCCATTTTTCAGTTCTTATCACAGGATAGGAGCGCAATAGGAGATCAATACGTTCTTTGTCAAACCCCTCAATAGGAGGCAATGGTTGCAGAGAGGCATTTGGATAACCCTTATCCAAGATATTAGATTTTTCATCGACCATGTCAGGAACTTGTATCGGTAGTTTGAATGCACATACCTGATCAATAGTGAATCTCATGAAACCTCTTCTCTGCACTTCTCTTTCATCCAAGCAATCTTCCCAAAAATCTTCCAGCTGGGATTTGTGCTGATAAGAGCCACCACCATGCATATTTTCTTTTACAAAATTTTTACTATCAAAGGCGACACGAACAGACAACCGATGAAGATTGAATTCAACCATTAATTTCTGAGCACCTTTAACACTATCCTTCCTCTTACAGGAGTAAAATGAAAGACACACAGGGAAAGAATACACCTCTTTTCTTCATCACATGATATTTGGTATTAACCACTGCCATTTGACGACATACCTCAAGAAATATGAGATAGTTAGATGGGTACCTCAATAGTTTCACCGGAGTACTTTCATAGCTTCCAATTCTTAAGTATGAGAAGTGGTTGAATTGTAGATAAAAACTACCAAAATTCATCACCAAGGCATCTTCCTTAGCAGATAACCTCTGTTCTAATGAGCCCTCAATTTCTTTAACAAGTAACATAGAAAAAGCATCATTAATGTGACAAAAATCTTTCATACCAGTTTTCCTCTACAATTGTGGAAAAGTCTGGAACACATATGTGCCTAGGGCAGGAGCTTCTTGAGCTCTTCAACTGGGCCAAGCAACCTCTTTAATGGCTAACATGTATATTAGCTAAGAACACATATGAAAGATAACATTATGTGGGAAATTTATCAATTGCTCGTGCATGCACTCATTGATGATCCTCACCCAATCTATTTGGTGATCTTTGCAAATAAGTAATATGAATTGGCACATCCAATATTTGAAAGAATTTGAATATGTACTTCTAACCACATGATACAAAAGGGTAATCATATCATAAATTTCTTCCTTAAAATGCCCCCTTTTTAGATTAGTGGGAAGCCTTGATTGGCCCTTCTTCTCATCTTCCAACCACGTTTTAACAATTTGATTTTGACACCAATCCCTTTTCTCATGCTAATATGTCCAAGAAGAAGCCACCAAAATGTCAGAATTTTCCTCATACTCATCCAAATTCAAAGCAAGAACCACAGATACAACATCAATTCGAGCAATTACAGAGCCATCACAAGCTCTTATTTCCTAGTCTCAGAAATAGTTATTGGCACATGCAACTATCAGGTCCAGACAGAACACAACAAGTGGAAAACCTCCAGCCTAGTGCAAGCCACTGCATACAATTTTATTAGCTAGGGGAGTTCTACCCTTAGGTTGCATTCTTCTCCAAAAATCATCAAAGTTTATATGACCCAACTTAGTATCTTTTACATTAGACAATCTATTGTCCACCACAGGGGCCATAGGAGCTCCTTGGTATTTGAATTTCATCTTAACCAACTTTAAAACCCAATCAAATAATAACTCAAAAATATTCATAGGCACGATAGAACTCCACGATACAGGGGAAGAACTATGAAGACTCATGAAAACAAAGATTTCCGCTACCAAAGAGCTTCTAAATTTAAAGAAAATGTAGAAAATGAGAGGGAGAAAAAAAGCCAACTGAGCTGACTTTTTTCTCAAGAACTCCATGAACTCTAGGCATATGGTGAATTCCACTCTCTAATGTAATCACCTTCATGAAATTATGAGTGCTTTCTTGGCAAGAAGATAAACTTATTTAATTCTCATTTCACCTCTCATAAAGTCACTCATAGATTTCAATAAATGCTGGCGGTGGATCAAATCTTGAAATTCGTAACATTTGTTGCAATTTCCATCTGAAAAGAGTGTTCACGTACTTTCACAGATTTGAAATTAAATGTGAAATGCCAAGTGTCATTTTGTCACAGTTCTTTCCAACTCAGCAAAGGTGCCAAAGGAGTGGCAAGCACGATCGATCGGTGAGTTGGAGATTTATTGAACTTTTGAACCACAAGATTTGAGAATTCAAAATTTCAAAGAACTTCTAACCTCTGGAAAACAAAGGATTTCTTTACAATAAGGGCAACCAAGACTGATGGGAAAAAGACTTAGGGACGCAAGACTTGGAGACTAGTCAGGAAGTTAGGGGGTTCAAGAACTCTTGAATCTACTGACTTAGGTTCAAAGACTTGAAGATTTTCTGATAGAACATGAAAAAAAGAATAAGTATAAGACACAAACTTGTGTAAGGAAGAGGACAATAATGAATAAAAGAATAAGGACTTTCCTAAGACACAAATGCTTTAGTAAATTTTGAAATTGGGTTAACAAATTTTAACTAAAATTGATATAAAAAAATGAATGAACTTACCTATTGCACATTGTGGTAGCATTATTCCTCCAATTAAATTAACTTAAATCACCCAAAATGACCTCACACAATAATAGAGTCACATTCTTGATAAAATAGGCAAAAATGGGTCATGAGCTATTATTTTTTCTTTTATGGAGGTTAAAATACAAGCATGTTATAATGCACTCATGTTTAGGCTTGGTAGTGGCTAAGCCTTGGGATTGGCATTATCTAACCATAATAGAACCATGTTATAGAGTATGCATATTATGGTTTTCATAATGCAATTGCATTATTGATTGTTTTAACTCAAAAATGTTTTTGGCCACTTTTTGGCACCCCATCTTTGAGCACATACCCCAAAAAAAATTTCTATTCAAATAGATACAATTTGATAAGTTCTCCACTCCATTTTCACCTTAATGGACTTAAATATTCAAATTATATCGATATATTCTACATGAGATATTGGATGTTTAAGGAAGGAAACCCTAAGAACATGAATACTACTTCATGAATTAATTACATCATATAGTAGAGTACTGGTCATATGCTTAAGGTTTCAGAATATATAATATTATTCATCCATAATTTGTTACTAACAAAACTATAGTTAATGTTTATTTATTACTTTGATATTTAATTGTATGAACACGAATTACTATTTGATTGTTATTCAAGTGTGAACAATATCTACAGTATGTTCATCCATTTTCTTTATAGTGCTACTAGGTTATGCACATACCATCAAATGTAATTAGCTTTTGCATCTCAAGTAGAATATTGTACGATAATAGTCATAATTAAGAACATAATCCAATGAAAGGTTAGTTTTTCAAACTAAACCATTAGAATAAATTAGTATAGATATTTTAATTATGTTAATATATTCTACACGATATCAAAGATGTAAGAAAGGAATCCATAAGAACATCAATGAGCATTAGCATTAAAATTATACCGATGTATTCTACATGATATCATGGATGTAAGGAAAGAATCCATAAGAACATCAATACTACATCATGAATGAATTACTTCATATAGTAGTGTACTAATAAAGAAAGATTAACTGATCTTGCACTCAACTTTTGTAAAGATCAATAAAGGGTAGAAACACCCAGAAATAAGACTTCTCAATCAATAAGTATGATGTTAAATTATTAAGTTTAGGAAGGAGTGGGAAAATTTCTATACATAGATCAAGTGCATAAGAGATAAAAAATGACAAACTACTACAACAAGCCTAATAGAAGATGCAAAGGAAGGACAAAGCTTGTTGTTTGTGAGGAGGAGTTTACTCACTAAGATTCTGAAACTTATGCCAAAACCCACAATAGAATCTATAGAAATAAGAGGAAATAGAAAATAAAAATGAAGGAAAACTATTGTTGTTTATAAGGAGAATATTACTCACTAAGAATCTAAAATTAAGGCTTAAGATCATAACAAAAGCTATTATTCAAATGTGCACTTAACTTTTTATTCTACAATTGGATGGATGTGTTTACAATCATGTATGATAATCAGACAAATGTGTAGAGCCAATACAAACCTAACATGACACTGTATTACCCACTATATGCATGTTATGAGAAAAAAAAACCATAAAACCTACCACCAAAGGTAGTTATACAATTTGAATGCATTTAATAACCAAGATTCAAATTAGAAATCAAAATTTCAAATTGATTTAGCAAACAGATTCAACATATTAGTCTAAAAAATGCTTGATAATAAAATTATAAAACATACATCACCAAACAAATTTTCTACATAGTGGTAAAAGTCATGTATTTTTGTGTTATTTCATAGAAATTTTGAAGTTTTCTTTTTTACATAGACATAGTTTACAAATTACAAGTTTTAAATGTTAAAAATTATAATGTTTTGTCTATCACATCCATTTCATTATTTTGAGGAATAATTCCATCAACATCATATACAGAGATACCCATTGTATGTTTGTCTAATGCTTTCCACATTTTTGATGAATGCTCCATAGCATCTGACATGGCACTAAAATTAGATGGTTAATTTTCTGTCATTTTATTATTGGCTTTATGCATTGTTACATAATTATTATTCATCAACTATAAATGACGGTTTTCAAGTTCTAATAGCATATTCTACTTGTTGAGTTGTTGCTCATATGGACCAACTAGGACTCAAACCTAGGACCTTCCATTTGCTTCTAGAGTGCCCTACTAGCTGAGATATTGGCCCCTTGTGGCCAGCCCATCATCAGTCCAAGTGTTTTGTATTTCCAACAACCCCCTTAAGCCACACTGCAGGGGCTTGGGACTCCTATCCTGGCTCTGATACCAATTGTTGAGATGTTTCTCATATGGACCAGCTAGGACTCAAATCTAGGACCTTTTGTTTGCTGTTGGAGTGCTCTACCAACTAAGCTACTAGCCCCTTGTGGCCAACCCAATATCAATTCGAGTATGGTTTATTTCCAACACTAGTTACATAATACTAAAAACTTCTTACACAACTCAAATTTTTATTCTCCAATTCAGTTATTCCAATAGAGACCTTGCATTTTCATCTCCACACACTTAGACCTTCTTCATTAAGATTTTAACATGCATGACCTTAATAGCCACTTTATTTTCTAGTGAATTTATTCTCTCCAAGAATGTCCTTTTGATATTGCAAGTCCCTTCAAGTTTTATATTAAAATAAAAGGGATCAACATCAACAGTTTCAACATTGCAAGTTGGGTTATCATTTTTCATACTTTTACTTAAATTTCCCTTTATAGATTTACTTTTATCCATTCCTATAATGTTTAAAAAATCTATACAATTACACTGAATGAAGAATCATTGTACACAAACTCAAAAAGGGCACTAGCATCAATTTGAAAAAGAATGTTTAAACTACCTTGCATTATTAAGATAATTGACATGCAACAAAAGACAATATGGAAAACATGTACTTGCAAGATGAATGAAGGAATTGATAGTCACATGTGTTCATTGAATTCATTCAAATGATAATGCTTTACATTTCCAAGTTTTTCAATATTGAAGTCATACAAATCAAAACTTTATTTTAATCATGAACTAAACTTGTACATATGACTATTAGAATTATGACAATCATGTGACAATGAGAAATATGCATTAAAATCATATTATGAAAGTTATTGTGTGGACATTGAAATTGTTGCAATCAAAGGACAATAATAAGTATGAATTTAAATCACATAATCAACAAGCTACTTTATTAACTTATAAGAATAATATATTATACACATTGTGATGACTAAACCTTGTTTTAAAATGTTGATTTCTAATAAACTAAATCTACTATCCCCTACATTGTCTATTCATAACAAGACAACACAACTATTCATAACATCTGAGCCATTTCTTGGGGTGTTTGTTTAATGAGGGGGGAGTAATTCTAAGGATTGGTGGGTTGTTTAATGATCTCATTCATGGTTGATGAGTATCACATTTCAAGGTATTCTCTCCTAATATTAGCAACCCTTGGTATTGAAACAAACCATAAAAATAGATCAAACAAAATTAACCACTAGCAATGAAAAAATTTCTTTGCAATAAATTATTAACTCATACCATTAGGAGCACACATTTTAGGTTGAATATGTTCCATATTATGAAATATTTCATGCCATTTGACAAATACTATCCAAAAGGTATGGGATAAGGCAATTCAATATTCAGAATGATGGCATCAATAATATAGAATTTCACATAATTTTGTATGAGTTGATTTCCATGACAAATTTCATGCTAGCTCACATAAACAACAATTCCTCTTCACACTAAAACATTGTTTGGGTACAAATCCACCTTCTCTCTAGAAATAAAACCACTGGCATCATCCCATCTCCCATCTTCCTCCTGAATAGATAACTATAATCAAATGATTCAAAGATTAAATTATTATTTTATGTTGATGTGGACTAATTAATACCAAAATATTAGACATTTAATTGATGAATTAAGAACAAACAATTGAAATTATAGATGCACACTACTATTAAATGTCAACACCATCACCATTGCACTCCATGAAATCTCCCATTTCTTTTGGGACCATCTCCAAGATAAGATCCAGAGCCTTGTCTTGTTAATAGAAGGAGAGAAGTCCCTAACAAAGCTAACATGTTTCTTTAAATTTTTCTCCGTTTCATCATTGTTACCCTAGAAAAGGCAAGAAAAGTTTATCAATTGTAAAAATTGAACCACTTGCATTTTATTTCCAAATCATAATTTGTAATTTATACCTACACCCATTGAGAAATGTCCATTTTTTGGTCATCGAACATGCTCTTTTATTTTTAGAGAAGCTCATCAAGAGGAACATACTCTCTCTCCCCCTCCTGCCCTCTCTCTCTATACATATCTTTCTATCTGTCCATCTCTCTCTCTGTACATATATATATATATCCCTTTCTCACCCTCTCTCTCTCCCTCCCTCCCTCCCTCTCTGCCTCTCTCTCTCTCTAACTATATATATAGATATATATATCCCTCTCTCTCCCTCCCACCCTTCTTCCCTCCCTCTCTCTATGTCTCATGTATCTCTATCTCTATCTCTTTCCCTCTCACTCTCCCTCCCACCTCTCTCTATCTCTCTTCCTCTCTATATCTAGCTTTTCCTCTCTCTCTCTCTCTCTATTTACCTCTCTCTAGCTCTATCTCACTATCTATCCACTATCTATCTCTCTCTATCAATCCCTCATGTTCTCACTCCCTCTATCTCTCTCTATCTTTATCTCAAGTTGCCACTCCATCTGTCTCCCTCTAGTAATTTTCCCTCTTTTCTCTACCTTCCTCTTCCTTAATGTTGAAAAATAAACCCTAACTATGAACCCAACATCTAAAACCCTAAACATTGAAACTAAAGCATTAATCACAAACCAATAAATATTAATGTTAAAAAATACATGTTGAACCCATAAATATCAAAGCTAAATCTTGAATGTAAACCCTCAACATTTAATGACCCATCTCTATCTCTATATCCCTCCCTCTACATCTCTCCCTTCCTCCCTCTATCTCTATGTCTCCCTCTCTATATCGCTCTCCCTCTCTATCTCTCCTCTCTTTCTCTATCTATTTATATTTCCCCTACCTCTACCTCTTTCTATATCTATCAATTTATCTCTCCCTCTCTTTATCTCTATCTCTCATTTTTATTTATCCCTCTATCTCTCTATTTCTCCTCTCTCCCTCTCTCTCTATCCATCTATCGCCTAGCTCTATCTCCTCTCTCTCTTTCCCTCACTCTCATTCCCTCCATCTCTCCATCTTTGTATCTCTTTATCTCTCTCTATCCCTCCCCTATTCTCTCTCTTACTCTCCTTTTGTTTGCCCCTCTCTTTCTCTACCTTCATCTTCCTTAATGTTGAAAACTAAACCCTAAACATTGATAGTAAACCATTAAACACAAACCTATAAATCTTAATGTTAAATAATACATGTTGAATCCATTAAGATCAAAGCTACATCTTGAATGTGAACCCTGAACATTATCCTCCATCTCTCTCTCTCTCTCTCTCTCATTTGGTCACTATTTTGTGCCCCAATTTGGTGCCCTCACCCCTTACTCAAATGCTTGGATTAATAAACTATGATTTTAAATAACTTAGAAGACACACAAGTAGAAATACAAATGTCTATGTTGATCTAATGATCTCATATGTTGATGCAATTTGTTTTAAATAATGCTCTAGTGATAGCATTTTCTCTATAGTCGATATTTAATGTCCTAAAATGAATTAGGATTTGTCCATTATATGATACCAAGTAGCACCACAATTTGAATATTTCAAGCTTGAGTCAACAAGCAATGGCTAGTTGGAAGTGAGTCTTCTTGAGCTCATAATTAAATTTTAATGTGGAACTTTGTTGATGCAGGAGCATCCGAGTCCACAGGGGATTAGCATCACCAAAAATATTTGTCATTCAGTTTATTTTAACTTTTGAATCTTCCTTAGGTTGTTTGGTTAGGAGTTGGTAAATATAATAAAAGGATAAATTGTTGTAAATAATTATTGGCCTCTATTTTTGTAATTTTTGGTGTAATGGCTAGTCTAGGTGGCATCTTCATCCTTGTTATTTCATAACAAGTCATTATTGGACAAATCAAGGCATTGGATTTTGGGAGATAAAGTCAAGGAAAATATTCCTAGGCCTAAAATGAAGGCATGCAAATCTTTGGTGCCACATTTCAAGTGGGAGTTACATTTGCTTCCTATTTTCTAGGAGAGGAATCTTGCAAGTTTGTAATTTTTGGCAAATTCTTGGAGGTGGATTTTAAGATTCTTTTGGAGGATTTAATATTTTATTTTAAAGCATTTACTAAGCATTTTCATCATGTTGGGACGTTGCAAATGGCAGCTACAAAAAAAAAATGGTGATTTAGCATAAAAGGGAGATTTGACAATTTTTGGAGCTAGTCAGTTAGCATGAATTGTGAGAGAAGTTGATTTCTGCAGGGATTTGGGAAGGAGTGACTTAGAAGGGAGTAGTATGTGATGAAGATGTCTATCACAAATGTTTTATTGCAGGTCTGATGATGATTGAACATCGGGAAAAGAATTGAGGCTCAGAGGTTGAAGAGTCTCTATAGATGCATTGTTGTTGCAATGATGCATAGTGGTGTTTGCAGATTTTGAGGAGTGCTAGCCTTGGGCGTAACAAATGAGAAGGAAGTGAATTTACACAATCACAACTCCCAAACATTCAAACTTAAATTACATTCTGACAAACACTTAATATTAACCATTTGATCTAACCCCTAAAAACCTTTAAAATATACAACACCAAAACTTTCCAAGGGATCATGATTAGGAACTAGTTTGGATAGTGACAACACAAAATGATTAGCTTTAAAAAAAAAACGAAGATAGATTCATATGCATCTGTCCCCTTCACTCATAACCTGCAGTAGATTCTCTATCCTTTTTCTATTTGCAGTTGCCTTGCATGGCAACTTATATAGCATGACTAAGTGCTAGCTTCCAATCCACTCCCACTGTACCACATGCCATTGACTGCCCTTTGTGTGTTTTCTTTCGTATTCCTTTTAGGCCAGCCAACTGCAACTTGTCCCCGTCGACCTTACAAACCGTAGATATATGGAATAGTTTACACACGTGACAGAGAATATATTGAATAGTTTACACACATGAACGACACACATATTCTCTACTAATAGCCCTAGGCTAGGGGATATCACTCTAATGTCAAATCAGAGGACTCCACCAACAACTACCGATGCCTGGCGCTGCACGTTGTGTTAGTTGGCCAAAAAATGAGCTGTCAAAATTTGACATCGAGACTGTTATTTTACCAAGTTTGGAACATAGATAATTGACTTACTTATACATAAGTGAAACTGAGTAACTTTTTGTCATATTTCAACCATTTTATAAATGCAACGTACAGAATATTTTACACTCTTCCAACTAACAATGTAATGAAGAAAATATCCAGTGAAAACAATTCATTCATTTCCAATTCAAATTATCTCCAGAGCTTGGTGTTTTTCTTCACAATGGCTAGCATTGTCATTCTCAACCTTGTGTTGTCTATAAGCATCTTCCGGCTCATGATACAACTTCTAGTACGTTGTAAATAGTTACATGTATCATAAACATGGGATTTTTATAGTTTATGAACATGAGTATAATGGATTTTGTAAATAATTATGTTTATTTTGTTTACATTTATATTTTACATAAAATATTATTACAAATAAAATAAACATAATTATTTCAAAAAGTCATTATAATCATGTTTACATAAATCTTGTTGGAATGTGTAATTTCTCTCATAATTAATTATTGTTATAATAAAAAAGGGAAATTGTAAATAGTAGTTTCTAGAAGAAGTCGATTTTGTTTAAAAAGTTTCTAGAGGAGACAAGATAAGGTTTATAAAGTTTCTAGACGAGGAAGTTTCCAAAATGGAAAATATTAAATGAGGTTTCCTAGTATAGTATTGTAAAGACCTCTATATATTGAGGCATTCTATAATGTTTTGATCATCAAGCAACATAAATTGTTTACGCTATCATATTCTGAATTTGTTTGTATTCGCGTCTATCCATCATGAGAGTGGTATCAAAGTGAGGTTTGATTTTGTTTATAAGAGCAGGTCATCTCAAGGAGATCATGGGTTTCTAATAGATCATAGGAATGGAGCAAAAAAAAATTAAGGAGGCCACAACCACATGAGGTCAAAGATTTATTACAAATATGAAATTACATAGTCACAACATTCAAATCATAACCATCGCAAGAGAAGACTACATACGCCACTAAAAGGTGAAATTATTGATGCAAGGTGTTGATTTCCATAGAAAAATGCATAAAGTTACCAAAGAAGGAGATAAAGTCACTGCCAAAATCCAAATGTAGATCACATAAGTAAGTAAAGAATTAATTGGATGTTTATTAAGGGAATATTAAAACTACAACTTTAGTTTGGAGTTAGTTCATTGTAGAAGTCACCAAACAAAAGGAAGTTGGGGTAGAGAATGCAATATAAAGCATTATAAAGATCATCAAAAAGTAAAGACTTTTAGATCATATAACAAAAAGGAAGATTTAATCGCCATTTTCTAGCTACCATAGAAGAAAGGTCACAAAATATAAAAAGGGGGTTTTTATTTAAAGAAGTCAGCAGATCTTAGCCAAAGAGAGTCAAGGCACACAAAGCCACTGAAACCAATCATCATAATCAATTTCCTAGAATTGATTCATTGTAGCAAATCAATTTGTGAGCATAGCATCGAGTAGTATTCTTTCTAAGCCCCAAATTCCCATATTCATGGGTAAGAGCTATGATTTTGGTTTATTAAAATGAAGACTTTATTTTGTTCACAAGAAGTTTGGGATATAGTAGAAAATGGATTTGTAGAATATCTAGGTCAGGCAACCTATTAGACTTTGATTAGAGCACAAAAAGATGAACTTAGAAAAAATAGAAAACAAGGATATAAAAGTTATGTTTTTAATTGAACAAGCAATGGATGATTGTATCTTTCCTAGGATTGCAACAACTACATCTAAGAGGGCATTGGAGATTTTAAGAATTGCTTATTAGGGAACAACTAAGGTGAGAGTGGTTAGATTACAATCTCTTAGGAGAAGTTTCAAAGTGAATTTGCAAATGAAAGATTTAGAGTCTATAGACCAATTTTTTTAGTCAAATCATGAATATTGTTAATTAAATTAGATCACATGGAGAAGAGACTCTCATTAAAAGATTGTAGAAAAGATTCTTCAAAGTCTACCTAGTAAGTTTGATCCTATTGTGGTTGCAATTGAAGAGACTCACCCACAAAATCATAGGCAAAGTAGAAGAAAAATAAAGCTATTTTCATTAATTTAAATAAAATTTTCCTTCACAAGTTACAACAGTCTAAAATGAGCCTAAACTAAATTTATACATATGTAAAGAAGTTGGAAAATGGGTTGATCTATGCCTAGGATGGATAAAAATCTCCTCAATCCAATTGTTGATCATGATGTTAGTCATAAACACACATAGAATAAAAGTACACATTAACCTTTATTCATCTTGAAAGATACGATGAATTCAGAGAATTCATGATCCCAAGTCTCCGGTGATTAGGTCTTAATCTTCTGACGTTACTCAGAGGTTGATGTGCGTTGCTGTTTCCATTTTGAGGCCTTACATAAATCTCATCAGTAAGATAATGTTTCCTGTAATGATGCTGCACAGATAGTTATTCTACACAAGATAAGCTTCAAATAATGTGTCTATCTTTAAATCTTTGCATGATGTTTATCATTTTGACATGCTTTAACCTCAAATATGTTGAATATGTTTAGTTATCTACGGGATGTCTGCATATTTGTATTATTTGCTTAAGATTATCAACTATTTGCAATTATGATGATGAAATGCTCTGAAATTGAAAGAAATTGAAAGAAATACTTCAAATTAATGTTGAACCTTTAGCTATTGAGCCACATATACATTAGATACAGTCATGAAGAGAAGAAATCAAACCATATGTTCACTAGGACATTCCACAGTTAGATACAGTCGATGCTAACTTCAAAGGAATGGTATGAAAACAACACATGTAAGTAGATATGCACTCTAAGGGACGCAGCAAATCACAACATGTATGAAGAATTCATACACTAATTACTCAAGATTTATTATGGATTGTAATCAAAAAGAGTCTTCTCATTCATTAGGTATGCAAGAACATATATGTATACAACAACTTTGAAATGAGCCCTGAATATTTCAGCAAACAGATTTCAATTAAGTTTCGAATGTTTTAAAATGAGGCAACCCTGCACCTTTTATAGAACAAGGTGAGGGAGCAGTTACAATTGATCAACGATCAAAATTTATCTATGAAGATCTATAGTGAATATTCTTCTTTGACTTTGTCAACATTATCATGTGGCACAGGTTGCCAGCTGGCAACCATCTGAAATACTTATTTTCACTTATCGGATCCTTATGCTTCTTTGTGACACATCTTCATCTACTTTTCATTCCTCAAGTTCCTCATCATCATCATCAGGTGCATCAAGGTTATCACTTCTCGTATCTTCATCATCCTGATGACTGTTTCGTTGTATATGGACCTACATAGATGTCCGGATATTCTCATATGACTGTACTATCTTCTCTATCTCCCCGCCATCTAGAGTCTTTGCTTTGATGATGGCATGCCTGTGTATTTCATATTTGCCTCAGAGATTCTCTAACTTACTTCTCCTGCTGCTAGATGTTTCATTGTAATTTTCCACCCTGACCTTGATCCTCATGATCTTATCCATAGTTTCTTCTATCAGGTGGTTTAAAGGATCATCAGCTACCTGTTGGAAATTGCTATGTAGAGCTTTAATGGCAAATTCCTCATCTTGATTTTCTATCTTGCCTTCTACCTTTCCTTCTAATACTTCCAAAATTTCAGCCTCAAATGACATCATATCATGTAGCTTCATGCTGATATCTCTTAGTTTATTGTTGCATCTTTTAAGCACATCACATTCAAATCTGATGTCTTTGTACCATATGTCTATCAATAGTGCATTAGTGTTATTCAATACCTGCTTACTTATGAGAACTTGAGGATTAATCATCTTTATTTCCTCCAAGGCAGTCAAAGCTTTCTCCAACTGAAAAGACTTTTTTCCTGGAGATGCCTAAAGAATTCCACCTCTTCAAAGAGTCTTTTACTACTTCCTCTGCTCCATCAAATGTGGATAACATCCACTTTCTCATTACGGATGACTCATGCTTCATGAGATCCAATTTATTTACCTCATCCTGAGAAATTGCAGTCAATGGGACTGCTCTATCACTTAATGTATCATTAGGGTTAATTAACCCTTTTATATAGGCATGCTGCTAAGCAATGTGCTCTTTATGCTGCTTATTCTTCTCTTTCTCTCTCTTCACCCTTTGGGTTAATGAATCAATAATGTCCTTACCTTCTTGGCCTTCTTGATCCTCATTAGCAAATCCCAAATCTACTGTACTAATCTAGAGTTCATCCAGAGTGATCTTGCCCTTTTCTTTGTCACCTATAGGAACAACTACCTGGGCAGTCCTTTTGCCCATAACAGGATCTCTTCTTTTGGCCGACATCATCCTAGTTTTCCTCTTAGGCTTTATTAGAGTCTCCAAAAATAACGTTGAAACATCAAACTCCTGTATCTCTAATCCAAACTCTGTGCTTATCTCTTTCTCCAGCCATGAAGGAACTTGGTCTCCAGATCCTTGGTGCCCACCATCATCATGATGATCATCCTGATCTCTAGTACTTGCATCTATTCTTGATGGAGATGGTGACTTCCTTATTTCTTCCTCATGATGTTCTTCATGAGGGTGATCTTGGGGTATTTCCTCTTATTGAAGAACTTCTTTTTCTGGAGGAGCTTCTTTTAGGGGTGGAGGATCTTGCGATGTCTCTACCTGATGATCTTGCACTGCCTCCGTCTGTACTTCATCCACTTTAGTGATTTCCTCATTCTGAAATATATTAGTATCTGTCAATGTTATTGTATCTACCTTAGATACACTATCTTGATCTGAAGCTGCAATTTGCTCCGCAGCTGTAGTAATTACTTCTTGAACTTTTGGGGTAGGGTCAACTGATGTATCCTTCTCTTCTCCTCCCTTATCTTGTACTTCAACTATCTTGGGTTAAGCAGATGTATCTTGTTGCTGCTCACCCACATTCAATGTGTGGCTTTCTACTTCCACCATCTTCATTTTCTCAATGTTTTCTTCTTTCTCAGGAAAACCTGCTTGATTTTCAGGACTTGCATCCTTTCTATATGTAAGATCAATTACTGCAGGACTAGTTACCTAATCAATCAATGTATCAAGCCCCATTCCTTGGGCTACCTTTTCTAGGCTCTTTTCTCTTTCTTGCTCTACTCTCTTCAACTCTTCTAACACTACAGCCTGGACTGATGGTGTACCTTGTGGTGTTATACGCGTACTAGTAGCAAGGGTTTCCATTCGTTGCGAAGCAACATTATCCACTACCTCATCATCTGATAGGTCTACAGTCTCATATAATGAGAAATGACCTCCTTGACTTATGTGAGTAGTTTCCTTAATCTATTCTTCAGTTTGTTCAGCCTTAAACTAAACAATAGTAGGGAGTGGTACATCATGTTGTAATTCCTTTCTTAACACTCCACTACCTGCTCCCCTCAACATTATAGGGTCATGTTTTATTTCACCTCTCATAGATGTTCTAGGTTTCTTAGGTGTGGAAGCCATCACCTGAGGTGCTTTTCTTTTTCTGATGAGGGGCATTGGGTCTTCTTCTGCAGGCTCTTCATTGAGAGTAACATCCTCTTCCATTTGGGCTTGTGATGTCTGACCCTCCTCGTATGTCTCCATAATTTCAATAGCTGGCCTCTGGGTATTCTTAGCCTTTTTCTTATCTTTAGGAGGCGGTACTGATGATGCTGATGCTTGCTCTGATGCGGATGCACCTTCAGCTGTTATACTGACCCTCTTAATTATCACCCCTTTAGGTTCATTATCAATCTTCTTACCTCTAGGGGGTCTTTTGCTTTGTTGTTGCGGAGGTGGCAACCTTTCTCCCTTAGATTTCCTCTTCTCTACCAGGAAATCATCATATTCCTCGTCAAGAATATCTTGTCTCTTCTTCTTATTATCAACAGTAAGGGCTACACCCTTCTTCTTCAATGCATTACCCTGTTCAGTCACCCAAGCTTGGGTTAACTGTATGATCCTGCCTATAAACCGGTCCAATGAAATATCCTCCATCTCAATGAGATCAAGCGCTAAGATAGTATCATTATATATCTTTTTCTCTTCATAGTCATCTGCCATGATCTTGCCATCATCTTTCTTCAATTGTGTTGGCACTGGGATGCAATCAAAGGTCCTGATCTGGTTGAGAGTCAGCCTTTGATATTATCTTCTTCTAACTTCAGCTTCATCCTCACAATCTGCCCAGAAATCTTCAAGATGTCTTCGGTGAACAGACTTCCCAATGATCTTTTGCATCTTGCCATATGGATCA
This sequence comes from Cunninghamia lanceolata, assembly GCA_027924645.1. NCBI lineage: Eukaryota > Viridiplantae > Streptophyta > Pinopsida > Cupressales > Cupressaceae > Cunninghamia > Cunninghamia lanceolata. Next base: position 3,308,599 of record BSBN01000189.1, on the reverse strand, counting down.
TATGATCTTGACAGTGGGAATGGTTGTAATTTCATCATGTCTAACCCAGCTGAGGTCTTCTTCATATTCTCAAAATCCTGGCATATATACCAGCCCATTGTTACTGGAAACAATACTGGTGGAAGCTTATTATTCACTTTATATGCATCTAGTATTGGAGATACTTGTCTCATAAACTCCATTAACACTACTGCATCTGTGGGATACCTGGGGAGCATGAGGGGCTGACCTTCAAAACCCTCTGGCCTGATGTAAGAGAAAGAAGTATACTGTATAAACCAAGCACCATGCCTATAGATAACTTCCTGAGCCTCCATGCTCAGTCTTTTAGTTTTGTCTTCCTCCATTGTCCTGACTAGATGCATAGAAAATGCATCATTCACCAATTTATAATCGTGGAGGTAGTTTACTCTTTGTAATTGTGGATAATGATCCCAAATGTGGGCATCATTAGTGGTATCACCAATCTTTCCTATAGTTGTAAGTGCATCAAATGTACCCTTGTATGCACATGAGTATACCACATATGAAGTCATGTAAAAAGCACACTCCAGGCCTCCCAGGTTCACCAACTAATCATGCAAGGCATCACTTATCATTTTCAGCCATAGGGGCTTGTTGTCTGTATAAACACACATTAGGATGACCCCATACATCCAATCCTTGAAACTTCCAGCATCAGGCTGGCCTATCACTCTACTGAGTAGAGCTATCACATACTGGTATTCCTTATCGAAATCAAATTTATATAAATGTACTGGCAATTTGGCGGCTGCATTATACGGACTATTTTTCACTCTCCACTAGTACATTCTTTTCCTGGCTACCTTTTTATTACTTTCATACTTAGTTTCCAACTTTTTCAGGTCCATGTTGGCAACCTTCTTCCCCAATGGCAAATTGAAAGTAGCAGCAATCCCCTTGATAGATAAATCAGCATAAACCCTACCATGTTTCTCAACTTTTTTGGTCTGTGGGTTGTAATTCCTTGTGTTTTCACCAAATACAGATTTTATTGAAAAGATTTTTGTAATTAAAACACTAAAATCTAATATCAAATGCAACAGCAAGATTAATGATAAAAACCATAAAACCGCACAGATATAGATGTTACCGAAATACTGAAATGTGGTTTCTCAGAATATTAGCATAACTCCAATGTAAATGTTGCCGGGGTAATAAATAAAAATGAATTTGATTTTTATAAAGTTTTGGGGATGGTTTCAAAAGTGGTTTGATCAGTTGAATGGGAAAAGGTAGGTAAATAATGAGTTTTTAGTTATGTGAACCATAAATAATAAATTAAGTTTATTAATCTTAATTTATTATTTATAGGAGGATTTTAGGTTTAGTAAATAATAAATTAATTTTAATTTATTATTCACAGGATATGGTAAAAGGTAAAGATATTTAATTAATTAATTAAAATTAATTAAACTTTAGGGAATTAAGGGTGGATTAAAGATAAATGGAAATTTAATTAATTAATTAACATTAATTAAATCTCATGTGAAGGGAGGAATTAGGAAATAGATCATAGGTCAATTTTTTATGTCTACACCTTGCACATTCAATAACTAACTCAGGAGCCTTCGTGGAATAAGGAAATCCTGCAGCACTCCACATCCCTGACACAAAAATGGCGTCCAACAAGGTGCTGGTATTCCTTTCGTCACTCAACCTATCTGACCATGCCACTAGGTTAGTGTTTCCTTGGTGCATATCTGTGATGGCACCATATTTAAACTGTACCCCTTTAGGTTGGGTGAACATGGGCTTAATGAATTCGACCTCTGACCTGAGCAATCTCTTGTTCGCCATGATCTCCTGCAATGAACAATACTAGTCTTACCACACCATATTTCCCATGCATTCATATAACAATATATTTTCAAGGCATGATGCACATTACATGCATTTATCATTACTTCATCATAACATGCCTAATTCACAGCTTCAAACCAATAGAAATCATACTACCTGGACATGCAGAAATTACAAGAGGAAGGTTTCAATTACTTACTTGATTACGCTTATTCCCCTGACTATGCTGACGATTATGCGAAAAGATTCAAATACCAGTGATGTTTACGTGTCTCGTTCTGCTGCAATCGGTATTAGTCTGCAAGTATTCGTATGAGGGTTTGAAAACACGGAGCTCTGTAAAAATTCATTTTTATTGCAAGGTGAATGTAAAATGAGCCTATGAATTTGCTTTTAACTCTTTTCTTTAAGGCTAATTAGGGCAAATTAATTGAAACAACTGATTTTCTGTATGAAGCTTCTGGATCTCACCAATTGTATGTATCGCATTTGCAATCGGCAGGAACTAGCTGCCGCATCTATGGCATTTAATGTCATGGCAACAAAAAGAAGCAGGATGATCTCTGAAGATCGGGTGATATTTTGAATATCAGGTGATATTCAGAGATATAACCCTCTATGTGTAATATGATCATCCGCTTTTGAGTGGGAAAGTCCATGTCGAAACATCGGGTGATGTTGAAAATGTCAAGTGATGTTAAAAGATACATGTCCTCCTTTAGGAATATTAGGATGATGTCATTAGGATGATGTCATCAGGATGATGACTTGGTTCATTGTTGGAGCACCATGACATCACCATCATATTATGTAGGAAAGGGCATTTTGAAAATATACCTCTGCGAGGTAAAAAGGATGGTGACATCATCTTCATGTTTATTTTTTTGTTTACTAGGTTTGGGATGACATCATCAGGATATTGGTTTGGGGTGATATTTTGCGACAGGCCGATATTCAAATATTGGGGTGATATTCAGAAATATGATCTCTGCAAAATATATGATGTTGTTTGTCGGGTAGATATCGCTATCACATAAAGTTGACGTCCAGATGTTCGGAGCAAATGATTTTATCAGGTGATAATATTAGATCGAGGTGATCTTTTATAAGATGACTGATATTAAGAAATATGATCCTCCCCTCAGAATATCAGGTTTGACTAGATCTTTGACTCATCATAACTTTTGTTCCCTAAGGTATATCAGTGTGATCCAAAAGGCAAACCTGCATGAAATTTTGTACCTTTTCCAACCATGATGTTATTGTCATGAAATATTAAATTTGAAAAACTGACATCATCATGATGACTTACCCAGTCCCTTTTATGTAGGATCATCTGTATTGTCTTACTTTTACCAGACCGCCAGCAAGCAAAAATCACAAGCAAAGCCAAACAAAAAGGTTGGGTCCCTGTTTTGCCAAGTCAAAATGGGGCGTGATGTGTAACCACACAAAACCAATCTCTACACGTTCTCCATGACATTAAAAAATGACCCATATCTCTGGTTTGTTCTATTCCATTCCCCATCAACCTAATCTGTATGTTGGGGCCATCCTGTCTATGGGAAAAATCAATTAAAACTCAATTTTCTTTTCCCCCCTTTGATTTTAGATCTTTCCAAATGGTTTTCCAATGTTCTTCTTGTTCCAAAATGGCCTTTGATTTGTCCATACACCTGCACCAATCATTTTCCTTTTTTTTTGGTCATTTATTTTTTATTTTTAACACATTTGGGTATGATTTTATTTTTTTGTACAAAAATGGTTTGCCCACATTTCTATGCGTGTCCACACTTTTACAATGGTTTTGGCTTGGTTATTATTCCTAAACAACTTCAAGAATGATTGGATAAGAGATCCCAATCATTAGACGCTACATATTCACCTTCCAAATCAATTTGGCTTCTTATTGGTGCTAGGAATTTAATCCCTATTACAGTCGATCGATAGATTGGGATATTGGAACACCTTAAGATTATGTGATACAAATATAGTTATGATTGTTATATCAATTCATTTAGCACCATTAAAGGAAGATCATGAAATAATAAGAATATAGACACCACATGAACATGAGACATAGGATATGTTGGCAAGAGACACTGTGTGGCTTCATTGGTGTTGTCATTGATGGCAACAAAGACCATTCCACACATCCACAGGACATGGTGTATCTTTACCAGAAGTTAGATTGAAGGATACTTTGGTCCGGTAAGCAAGAATAGAGCATGCAGCAAGGTCCAACAGTCAGGTCCGGATCTCTTAAAGGAAGTATCTTTGTAAAGTACAGACTTGGGAAAGTCAAGAGGAATACCTTGACTGATAGATTCCAGGGATTGAGCCTCCGGTGATGAAAGAGTGAAGAGATATGAGCATCTAAGTATTGAGGTCCGGTTTGGCAGAGTAGACAGAGGAAGAACTAATCAACAAAGCATCAAAATTATTTCGAATGAGATATTGATGGTGATCAAGGTTCTTAAGGTATCATCCATGATTGGCCGACATGTTAGATGACTTCTATAAGTATCTCCTTGATTCACATCACTTGGTAAGCAAGGATTCAGCCGACAGACTAGAGTTTGGGAAAATATTGACTATTCCAGATGCCGACTAGAAAGAGGATGAAATCCTTTGTGAGGATATATATATTAGATGGATTTGGATGTGAAAAAAGGTGTTGTATTAGTGTGTGCGAATAAAAGCAGAAGTGCAGTAAGGCAGGTCCGACATGTAACAAGATAGCAGCACCAAAGAAGAGAAAGAATGAAGTGCAATAGATCAGTGTACTGAGCCCAAACTGAAATTGAACTCCAGCATAAGTGGATGCTTCTCATCAGTTCAAGTACCTTGTTACTCTCTCATAACTTGTAGATAGTGAGTCTCTTATAGGCAGTAAGCCTCTTGTGAGCAGTGTGCTCGGACAGCGAGCCCTAATTGTCATGTGCCATTTTGTACTTCTATTCTTCTAATAGAGAATACATTCTTGGGTTAATCATCCTGTGGTTTTCTCCCTTAACAGGGTTTCCATGTCAAAAATATTGTGTCATGTGTACTGAGTTTATTTCTGCTTTCATGTTCATTTAAGTTTATGTGTTTTGATACTGTACTAGTGAACAAAAAGTTAAATTAATCAAGATAACTGATTCACCCCCCCTCTCAGTTATCAACAATTGGTATCAGAGATAAATTCCTCTAAACAGAGCCTAACAGCTTGAGGAAGATCAGGGAATTCAAATGGATATGTATGGTATGAGGGATCAACTTCAGTCTGCCCTAGATGATCTTGAGCAATCTAACTCTGAAGTCAATGAATTGAAGGAAAGACTCAAACATGTTGATGGTTTCATAAATGAACTAAAAGGGAAACTGAGTATCTCTATGAAAAATAGAAAGGATCTACTTCAGCAATTGGCAAGTCAAGGTGAAGCCAATGATACAAATGAAGACCTAAAGGAGAAAACCAAGTTATGTGAAAAGTTATCAAAAGAGATCATTATGGTAAGACATGAAATGGAATCAGGAGTTATAAAATTCACTCAAGAAATTGAAGAGAAAAGAAAAACTGAAGATGATCTAAGACAATCTCTCAAGGAGAAATCAGAAGACTGCCACAAGATGGATAGAATAATTAGACATCTTGAATCTGATCTTGAAGATGCTAGAGATAATGAAGAAAAACTTGAGGATCAAATTGACACTCTTAAAAAGGATCTTCAAACAACAAATGAATACAAAGAGAAATTCAAGATAAGTTCTGCTCAACTTGAAGTTCTTCTTGAAATCCAAAAGAGGGTAGATGACAAGCATGGCTTGGGATATGAGAAAGGTGAAATCTCTAGATTCGGTTAGAAGAATTTTGGATCAGAAAATCCAAGGAACAAGCCTAGAAGACCTCCGGTAAGGCAACCTAATGCTCAAAGATATCCATCCTTCAATGGATACTGTCACAACTACAATAAATTTGGTCATAAAGCTAATCAGTGCAAAAAGAGAATAAATCAGACTAATACATCCTTCTCCAGACAGTGTTTCAACTGTAAAAGATATGGTCACAAATCTCATGAATGCAGAAATATGCAAATGAACAATTCATTCAATGGTAGATGCTTTGCATGCAATAGGATGGGACATATGGCTAATCAATGCAGATCAAGAGGATATCATTCAAATATGCAAAGAAATGTTGTTTGCCACAATTGCAATAGATCTAGTCATATTGCCAAATTTTGTAGAAGCAAGAATCAGGACAAAAGGGGTCTGGTGCATCATAATCAGAATCAAGACAAAGGAAAGGAAAAGTGAATGCGGATGAAGTTAAAAGTGAGATGAACAAGATTTGGGTGAAGAGATGTATAGAAAATGTAGGGGATGAATCTGCACTAGAATCTGGTGCTGATATTCCTTCTAAAAATTAAAAAATGAGCTCTGGCTCAGGGGGAGACACAAGGAAAAACATTTTCCCCCAGCCAATTAATTGGTACTAGAATTGGCACAAGGAAAGTTGTGGATTAAAGGGTTCACAAAGGAACATCTAAACAAGCTTTGGTAAAGAGATGAAAGATCTGCAAGAAGTTTTGAACAGGTTAATCTTCCAAGCTTGATCCGGTTAAATAGTCATTCAGTAAAAAATAAGATTTTCACAGTTAGATTCAGCATGATTCAAATTTGAGGTATCTTGATCTGAGGCTAAATGGAATGATTGTAAAAGGTAGATAGATTGCTGATATCCACCGAGAGTAACTTTAAGTGCATCTTAGTGATCTGGAAAAATCTCTTAGGACAAGGAGAACAGAGCAACCAGAATAACTTAAGTTGTGCATTTATTGCAATGTGGAATTAGGGGTTGCTCAGAGATAAAAGGGTTCATTTGATCATCATTTACACATTCGCACTCGAGAAGAAGAGAAAAAGAGCTCTACAAACAAATTGTCTCAAGTCTCTCAAAGATCAATCACAGAAGATAATTCTTCCAGAAACCTGATCCAGCTCATCCTGTGAAACCTAGAAGCGTAAAAAGGTATTTTTCACTCTTGATCAAACTTTCTGTGAATCTTTAAGATGACTACTCTGAATGTTGTAAAGATCTCTGATAGGCCTCGCCCCAAATTTAAGAAACATCCCTACAAATCTTTAGAAGTGGATCCCTTAGGGGCATTTTCTAGCATTCCGCATGGGGTTTTACATGTAGAAGACGTTAGGGTTTACATTCATGCAAACATTGAAGACTTTGGTGAATCCAAGCTGATGGACATCTACCACAAGGAACTGATAGATGATTCATTTGAACTAAAACCTTAGTATAAGACCATCCGGGATAAACATTTCGATCAGTACATCCATTTCCCTTGTTTTGAAGAAGATGAGTGGGTCCAGTATGTGTTGAGCAGAGTGCATGATAACTTCTTATGGTTGAATAGACCATTCAAGATCATTAAGGATGCAATTAGGGTAGTAACCAGTTTACACTCTTCCGGAGGGTTACCTATTCTCAAATCTGTCAAAAACCAAACTGTGACTGAGGCCATCGGATCAAAATTTGATAAGAGAGCAATGACCATAGAAGATATCACTGATCTAGATATCAAGTTTGCATCTATGATAATTGGCTATAAGATATATCACTCCAATAGGGAGAATTTAATATCTGGAACTACTGTGTATACTATTTATGAGATGCTGAGAAAGAATGCAGATTATGATCTCTATGAACTCCTTCTGAGCCGACTAATGGAAAACTTACAGAAGATAAAAAGGGACAAAAATAACTCTTTTAAATATGGTGGACTGATATTGTGTTTGTTTTTCTACTTTATGAATGAGCTGCCTGGATCCAGTGGTTGGGTATGGCAGAATGACAGACCTATTGCAATTCAAATCAGAGATTACTTGCATGGGCTTGGGGATGCTAAGGCAAGAAATACAGCTTTGTGGGGTTACTTCAAGAATTTTCAAAATATGATGCAAACCAGAGAAAGAATTCCCCAATCATTGGTTGAGAAGTATAAAGATACATTGTGTTTCATGGTAGAAACTAATCAATGCCTAATGGAGGTAGTGGAGCCAAGGATAGTCTGGATCATGCCAATGGGGTATGAAGTAGATGAGAAAAATGTAGAGCTGCATATCCAACATCTGCTAAGTCAGCCCAAAGACCCTAAGGCAGAAAGGTTTGGAAACTTCCAAGAGCTGAGTGTAAACGTTCATGTGGAACTTAGACAGCCTGAAATCAAGAGGAAAGTGAGAAGGGAAGTTGAAGAAGTTGCCAAGAGGCATGGAATCTTAAAAGAGGCACTTGATGCCCACAGAGAAAAGATGGAAAGAGTAGAAAAAGAAAAGGAAGAAGCAGAAAAAGAAAGTGCTCCAGTAAAAGCCCCCTCCTAGACCAGATCTTCTAAGAGCTTTGCACCTGCAACTGCTAAAACTCAAAGGCATCTGAATCAAAAGCAAAATCATCTGGTAAAGTAGAGAAAAGAACTAAGACAAAGGCCACAAGGTCTTACATCAGTCAGAAGGATGATGAAGAAACTAAGTCAGATGAGGAGGTAAAGAAAATGAAGAAGAAGAAGAAGAAGAAGAAAGGATCCTATGAATCTTCTACAGGTCAAGACAAGGAAGAAATGGCAGAAAAATTTGTTGAAAGGCCCACTCTGTCCTTAGATGATGTAGTTAAAGTAGTTACTATGGATGGGAACCTGTAACCAATAATAGAATTCTATGATGCATATAATGATGTAGATAGAAAGATCTTGGAGGAAGCCACAGTTAAGTACTTGAACATATACAATAAGGCTTTTATTGAAATCATATCTCATTCCCAAAAGCCTAGAGTAGGAATTAGCGATAAGAAAGAATAATGCTAGGGTAAAGGATCTTGAGATCCGTAAACAGATAGCCATTCAGCTCTTTCCTTCACTCACTCCGAAGCAAATGAATATGATCTTCAAAGATTGCAAGGATGAGTTCTAGAGCAAAGCTAGAATGAATCAGCTTATGCTCAGAGAAACTGACAAAGTAGCAAAAGAGACAAAAGAGATCCTTCGGAATGCATACAAAAGATTCAACATTCCTATTATAGAGGACTTAGGTGATGATCCCTTGGCTACAGATGGTGAAGAAGAATCTACTAAGACAGTGGCAAAAGAGGTAAAGGAGACAGGTGAAGAAAAAGGTAAGGACTTAGATTCCTCTGCTCTGGAAGAGGAGGTCCATGATCAAGAAAACTTCTCTCCTCCGGCTTCCCCTATAGACTCCGGATCCAAAGAAAAAGAAAGAGTACAAGAGAAGACCAGTCAAGAAGTAAAGGAGAAAGAAGAAGTGAAGGGAAGAGAAGAAGGTCAAGCTGAGAAGAACACAAGTGACAATGTAGAAGGAAAGAAAACTTTGTCTCTGGCAAGAGACACTACAGAAATTGTCAAGGATTTCATAACTAAAGAAATGATGGAGATTGATGAATTGGAGTTACTTCAAGGACCATTTGACTTTGATTCTCTCTCCCCGGTTCAAACAATGAAGATAGCATCCTTTGCCCAAGCAAGGCCTAAAGAGAAACTTCTAAAGTCTCACATGGAAGACTATGAGCTGCTAGAAATTGCATCCGATGTGCCTGAAAAGATCATGCCATCCTTTCAAAATGATTTCTCAGCTTCTTCATCTGGTAATCTCAAGTCTCTTATTAGTTCTGTCAGCACTCATTTTGAATCTTTAGAGAAATCAGCTGAGGTGAAGGTCTAGAAAGAGTTTTTGGATAAGAGATTCTCCAAGTTACAAGGCTTGATAACCAATGATAAGAGAAATATGGATATTGGGATAAAGAGCTTAGAAAATGCTCTTAAGGATGGAGGAGAAGTATATAAATTTTGTATATCCTAGACTAAAGTAACAAAGGATATTGAGAAGAAAGTGAAAGAACAAGAGGATAAACTGTCAAGCCTCTCTTAGAATTTTGATCCTCTCACTGTATCCATAATAAACCAAGAATGTCAAACTATTATAGTCATGAATGAGATTAAGAAGTTTGAGAAGGAGAGGAAGAACATATTAAGCAGGATGGGTGAACTTAGAGGGATGATTATCCCTAAATTAGAGGCCATGCATGAGGCCCTAACTGATGCCCAGACCATAGCCCGAACCAGTGATCTGACAAATCTTAAGAGGGAAGAAGATTTTGCATTCCTGTTAAGTGGTCACATCTCAATTTTGGATAGGATAAAGCAGAGTTGGGCAACAGAATTTGCCTAGTTGAAGACATCTTTTACAGATATACTTCAATATATGTAAGTATAGCATGTATATATACTTATGCGACTAAGTATAGATTATTTTTGAGAAATTTTGGTGTGTGGACCCTACCCTTTGCCATTGATGTCAAAGGGGGAGTGAGGAGTAGTGAAAAATGTGGACTCCAGCCAAGGGGGAGCTTCGGTAAAATGTACAATAGAATAGAGCATCAACCAAGGGGGAGTGTAGTATAACATTTAGTCATTTTTCACTAAGTGTTGCCATCAATGCCAAAGGGGGATATTGTTGGCAAAAGACACTATGTGGCTTCATTGGTGTTGTCATTGATGGAAACAAAGACAATTCCACACATCCGCAGGACATGGTGTATCTTTATCGGGAGTTAGATTGAAGGATACTTTGGTCCGGTAAGCAAGAACAAAGCATGCAGCAAGGCTTGACAGTCAGGTCCGGATCTCTTAGAGGAAGTATCTTTGTAAAGTACGAACTTGGGAAAGTCAAGAGGAATACCTTGACTAATAGATTCCAGGGATTGAGCCTCCGATGATGAAAGAGTGAAGAGATATGAGCATCTAAGTATTGAGGTCCAGTTTGGTAGAGTAGAGAGAGGAAGAACTGATCAACAAAGCATTATAATTATTTCGAATGAGATATTGATGGTGATCAAGGTTCTTAAGGTATCATCCATGATTGGCCATGTTAGATGACTTCTATAAGTATCTCCTTGATTCGCATCACTTGGTAAGCAAGGATTCAGCCAATAGACTAGAGTTTGGGAAAATATTGACTATTCCGGATGACGACTAGAAAGAGGATGAAATCCTTTGTGCGGATATATATATCAGATGGATTTGGATGTGAAAAAAGGTGTTGTGTTAGTGTGTGCAAATAAAAGCAGAAGTATAGTAAGGCAGGTCTGGCATGTAATAGGACAGCAGCACCAAAGAAGAGAAAGAATGAAGTGTAGTAGATCAGTGTACTGAGCCCAAACCGGAACTGAACTCTAGCATAAGTGGATGCTTCTCATCAGTTCAAGTATCTTGTTACTCTCTCATAACTTGTAGACAGTGAGTCTCTTATAGGCAGTAAGCTTCTTGTGAGCAGTGTGCTCGGGCAGTGAGCCCTAATTGGCATGTGCCATTTTGTACTTCTATTCTTCTAATAGAGAATACATTCTTGGGTTAATCACCTTGTGGTTTTCTCCCTTAACAGGGTTTCCACGTCAAAAATATTGTGTCATGTGTATTGAGTTTATTTCTGCTTTCATGTTCATTTAAGTTTATGTGTTTTGATACTGTACTAGTGAACAGAAAGGTAAATTAATCAAGATAACTGATTCACCCCCCCTCTCAGTTATCAACAGGATATACATGGGAAACCCTTTAGGGAAAAATCCCACCAACAAAAGGATATTCATAATTGTATGAATAGAAAACAATGTGCAAGTACAATTAATCTCTCTTGCTATCCTAATCAATTTATAGACTACAACATACAACCTCCAAATAGGTCTCAGATCTTTAAGACACAACTCATCAACCATCGTCCAACCATTCCATCCATACAATGATGTAGTTATAGCCACTAAGGTGTTCTCATGAAATTTCAGTTGTCTCAACTGTCTAACTACCATGTCGAGTACCAATAGTGAAAACACCTGAAAATGATTGTACAATTATGTCAGCATACCATACATTATGCCAAAATTGACTTTCTACATTGATAATCACTGCATATGATTAGATAATGCTACTCACACTTTGGTTTAAAGGTTGACCTACTTCTCTTGAATGCATACATGTCTTCTTGCGCTACAACCAAACACCTACTATGGCTTGTGTTGGGAATTAATGTGTATCAACCTTTGCAAATTCCTAATGTTGTATTTATTTATCCCATGTTGAGTTGGCATAGTCAGCACCTTGTGTATATGTAGCAGGATAAATTTTGGTGACTTTGGCAGTCGCGGTTTTCCCCTTGAATAATTAATGGGGGTTTGGGGGCAGCGCCCCCAAGATAGGGTCAAGGGGCGTAGCCCCTTGTGGGGTCCAGAGGCAGCGCCCTTGGCGCGCTCCTTGTCGTGGTACAGGGTGGGGTCGAGGGGAAGTGCCCTCGTGGGGGCTCGGGGGCAACGCCCCCGAAACCTCAAATGATTTTTAATTAATGACAAGTGTCGGTGAGTATCTTTGCACGAGAGAAAGGCATCTTTGGGTGGTTAAGGGAGGTTATGACATGTAAGAGGAATATGATATTTTTAGTCAGTGTATGATGGATTCTATGATAGTTGTAAGGTGCGTAAGAGCATCTGTCGTAACCTATCTTGGGACGAGGCGCCCACTTTGGGATGGGATGTTGGACAAGTGTCCTTAGGCGTGGGTTTTGGGGCATGAGTCCAAGATGGATGCCCATCTCTAGAAGGTTCCATATTTGCTTTGTAAACTCTATATAAATAGGTTCTTGGATGGGAGATAAATAACTTTGGTACAAGTACTGTTATGCTGCCAAAATATCTCCAGATTTGACATTCGAAGACTCCTGAAAGAGCATTGGCTCTGAAACTGTATTGTAATTTGTTATTGTTTACTGTAATACATTTGAGCTGTGTTTTGGAGTGTGGGATTTTTTTACCCATAAGGGTTTTCTCCACGTATATCTTGTCTCTCTCTTTTGTCTTCTTTCTGGTTCTTGTGTTTTGTTGCAATATCTCATGTTAATGGTTTAACATTGCTATAATAGTTATGATAAAGTTAGATTTGCATAGCCCTCTCCTCATTAGATTAGTGTAGGAAGCATTTTCTGCACACCTAGCTTCCTTTCAGCTTGGAATAGTAGAGACAAACACTTGAATATTGTTTCTAGTAGCTTGCGGTACCTCTGAGCATCCCCTAGAACATCTTCATGCTCTTAGTTGTCACTGTATGTATTCCAACAATGTCACATATGCACCTATATTGTCATACATGTTATAGTAACTACTCAGAGAAAGATAAGGTAGTGAGTTTTTAACGAGATGCCTAGTGGTTACAACCATAGCAACATTGAACTAAGAAAATACTCTATGCTAAACTGTAACATTTAAAACTCACCAAATAACTTTTTGTCTAGTTGTTTACCACTCTGTGATCAAACACTATCAACATGAATTAAACAAGTTCACACATCTTCGCTCACTAGGAACTCTCTCTAGGTCACCATAGTTCCAACAATTGGGCTAGTTAGAAACACGATTTTCCATTTCACAAATTCTCCTTCAAAACATGTGACACATTTTCATAGGTTGGAAGCATAAAATAAGACAAATAATGTCAATGTCCTTCTAGGGTCAACGTCATCACATGCCTGTAATGTGCCAAGCTAAATGTTTTTGGATTTTTGACAAATATTTGACAAAATACCAAATAATGATAAATGCAAGAAAACTAATTTTTCACTTATTTTATATGTAAGTCATTAACTGTAACATATTCACAATGTGATTCAACTAACATATATTCCTTGATGCTGATGCAAAATCAAATAAACTTGTGTTCCCAAGTACAACTCGTAAATATGATTGAAACAATATTGAAGTTGGCTCTGTATGATGATAAATAGTGATATGCAACTGCTGTTACAAACTCAGAAATTAAATTTAGAACTATACCTTTGAAAGAAGCACATTGGTGCAGGAGCACCAAGAGGATCATGAAGATCCATGATTGTTTTTTCTTTGTTTCATGGTTGATCATGTTGTAATAAGGTCTTGATGACCATTCCTATGCTTTGTCATAAGGATCATGTCCAATAATGTCATGGGTCAGTCATAAGCATCATGCATTGTTATGGGGTAGTCGAGCATTTTAAGCCTTTCTAAGGCATGTAGGGAGGTGTCAAGAGGTCCAATGCCTTCTAAAAGTCTCCTTTATCTTGTACTAATGTTTGAGAGCCTTGTAAGTCTGAAAACACTGATGCATATGATAAAACATGTAATTAGGAGGAAACTAAAACAAAAAATGTCAACAGATCGGTGGTTGCAGAGTAGTTTTCTACCTTCCCACCAATCCAAACTACTTGAAACTACTTCCCTTGGTTGAGGTAGACTCCTTTTAAGCCTCCCAAGTGATGGTTGTAAGTAATTCAATTGATTCAAGGAGAAATAAAGAAGTGAAACTTTGTTTTCTGCCCATTTTACTCTTTCAGCTGCTACTCCAGGGCACCTAGTACGACTGCATAGATGAGGGGTGACTTCATGATATGACTAACTGAAAGTACTGTGAGTAACCTTTCAAATGCATGTAGTTTGAGTTCTTGAAACATTTGTAGAGCACAGATATTTGCATCTTTCTGAAAATGGTTTGATAAACCCTCATCTAGGGTTTCTGACAGAAAACTATGTATTTTGCACCATTCCACTGAATCAAACCCTCCTTGATCAATGGAATGGATTCAGTGATGTTTATTTTAATGCTTTTCGAAGGTATTTTGGGGAGGAGCCTATTTTTTATGGAGTTTTCTTAAAGTGACCTAGCAAAACCATGTGCTAGGCAAGTGTAAAGAAGAACAGTCTAAGCCAAATCTGTTGTAGTTGGTGGTGGGCCCTCAAAACTTGAAAAAGTCTTGGTTTGGGCATGAGATTGAGGTGTCTAACTAGTGCAGGAAGTTTTGTGAGTCTTTGGAAGGGTGGTTGCTTTGCAAAACAGGCCTAATTGGCCATAGGCTAGAAAGGGAGTAGTTATAGGTTAGACTATATCGTCCAAAACAAGGTCAAACCAAATTGATATATGTTGAAGGCAATCCAAAAGGGTGTCTTAGGATTATATAAGATTTAAGTTTGCAGGCCACCATAGGAAGTTATTGCTGACTATTTCCATTTGGAGGGCTACAAGGTTTAGGACAGTCTTATAAAGGAAGTGGGTTTTGTAGGGTTGCAATACTATATTGGATGGATGGGACATGTTGTCCAAGTTGCCTAAAGACCTTGTAGGTCTTTGCCCTTCCATGATTAAGTCACTTGAATAGGACCTCACTTGAGCCTTGGGTATGGGATTGTGAACCAATTTGTTGAGAGTTGATTAGATCCTTAGAGCCTCTACATCATAGTGGTATCAGAGCCATAAAAGGTTCTATTTTTGGTTGTGTGTAAGACTTGGTATATGTTAGTAGAGGAGAGTGAAGGAGAGGCTAGCAACATGCCTCCAAAAGGGATGACCACTGAGGTGGTTAAGAAATTCAAAGAGATGGAAGATAAAATTAAGAGTGGAGTCAAGGAAGCACTCCAAGCTGAGTTGAAGGCACTGAGGATAGGGAAGAGGATAGATGCAGGTTCTGATGAAGAGGAAGAAAAAGAGGAGGAAGAAGAAGATCAAGAAGAGGTAGAGGTACCTGCAGATCATAAACATTTCCTTGAATCCATCAAGGCAATTGGTAAAGATTCTTCATAGGCTCGGATGGAGATTCTAATGTTTAGTGGCAAGATGAATGCTGATGAAGTTATGGAGTGGATTGAGGCCCTAAATAACTACTTTGAATACAAAGAAGTTCCTGAGAACAAGAGGGTGAAGTTTGCAAAAACTAAATTCAAAGGTGCTGCCCTCACATGGTGGAATTACACCCAAGGTGAGAGGGTGAAGAGTGGGAAGAGCATGATCTCTTCATGGAGCAGAATGTTGGAGTGGATCAAGTCCCAATTGCTTCCATCAGACTATGAGGTGCAGATCTATAAGAAGATGCAAAATCTTAAACAAAGAGATTTGGATGTGGCCACCTACACCGAGGAGTTTCACAAGTTCTCTCTTCATTGTGGACATATGGAGGATGAAAAAGATAAAGTGGCAAGGTATCTAAATGGTTTGAAGTTTAGTATACAAGATGAAATTAGTATACTAACCCCTGAAAAAGTGGATAAATGCTTTCAAATAGCATTGAGGGCTGAAGAGAAGTTGAAGAGGAAAGGTAAGCAGCAAAATAGAGGAAGAGGTGGTAGAAATTTCAGAGATAGGGGTAGTTTTGGAGGTAGAAATTAGTTTCAAAGAAGTCAAGGGGAATTTAGTTCCCAAGAACAAAGTGGAGAATTGGGTTCTAGAGGAGGCTTTAGAGGAAGGAGACCCAATGGAAGGGGTAGATTTGGTGGACCAGGGAGGGGTACTAATGTCTTCACAGGGAGGTGCTACAATTGCAACTGAGTGGGACACCCAGCCTTCAAATGTCTTGAAAAGCAAGCCTCAAGCTGTCATGGAGGAGAAAGAAGGAACCAGTTGATCCAAGAGGAAGATTTCCAAAGAATTAACTCTCCAATTGGAAGTACAGCCCCAGTCCATGAAGGAGAAAGTTTGATGATGAGGAGAACCATGTTGAGGGTGCCTCAAACACAAGAACCCCCTCAGAGGAAGACATTGTTTAGGACAACATGCAAGGCCTATGGTAAGATTTGCAAGGTAATTGTTGATTCAAGTTCAACTAAAAATTTGGTTTCTATTGAAATGGTAGACAAGTTGAAATTGAAAAGACTTCCTCGTGTTAGTCCTTATAAAGTCTCATGGTTGAATAAGGGGCAACAAGTTTTGGTAGCTGAACAATCTTGGGTAGAGTTTGAGATAGGGGAATATAAGGACAAGATTTTGTGTGATATAATCCCCATGGATGCTTGTCATTTGTTGTTAGGATGTCCATGGTAATATGATGTTCAATCCCAACATGATGGTAAATATAACACCTTCATCATAACCAAGAATGGTAGGAAGTATAGAATGGATCCATTGCCGGATGAGAATGTAGATAAAAGTGTTGGGTCAAGTGTCATGATTGTGAGTGGTAAAGAGTTTCTAAACACCCTTAAAGAGGAAGGAACCCAAGGGTATGCTATGATTTTGAAGCCTAAAAATAGTCATAATTTGCATGGTCCTAGTGAGGAAGAAGTTCCCAAGGAGGTGCAGCAATTGTTAGAGAAGTATAAGGGTATCATGGTAGAGGAGATGCCTAGTGAATTGCCACCTATTAGGGACATAAGCCATCAAATTGACTTCATACCAAGGTCTACTTTGCCAAACAAAGTAGCCTACAAGATGACACCTTCTCAAAATGAAGAGATTGCTAAGCAAGTGCAAGAGTTGATGGATAAAGGATTGCTGAGAAAGAGCCTTAGCCCATGTGTTGTCCCAATAGTCCTAGCCCCTAAAAAGGATGGTAAATGGAGACTATGTACGGATTATATAGGTTCCCTATGCCAAGGATTGAGGAGTTAATGGACTGTTTGGAAGGGGCTAGATACTTTTCCAAGATTGATCTTAAGAGTGGGTATCATCAAATTAGGATAAAGCAAGGGGATGAATGGAAGACATCATTTAAAACAAATGAGGGTCTTTATGAGTGGTTGGTGATGCCATTTGGCCTATCCAATGCCCCACGTACTTTCATGTGTCTCATGAATGAAGTGTTGAAGGATTTCATTGGCAAATTTGTTGTGGTGTACCTTGATGACATTCTTGTTTTCAGAAGGACCAAGGAAGAACATTTGCAACACTTGGATCAAGTTTTGAAGAAGTTGCATGATGAGCAATTGATGATCAACATGGAGAAGAGTGTCTTCATGAAGGAAGAACTCACGTATCTTAGTTTTGTCATCTCCTAAGGCAATTTGAAGATAGATCCAGCAAAGGTAGAGGCTATTTTGTCATGGCCAACTCCTAAAACAACAGGTGATGTAAAAAGTTTTCATGGTTTGGCAACATTCTATAGGAAGTTTATAAGGGGTTTTAGTCATATTTGTGCACCTATTTTGGATACCATTAAAGGGGGGCATAAATGTAAGTTTTCTTGGATAAAGGCAACTAATGATTCTTTTGAAATTTTGAAACAAAAGGTAGCACAACAGCCCATTCTTGTTTTGCCTGATTTTAATATGTTGATTGTGGTGGAATGTGATGCTAGTAGCCTTGCTATAGGGGTTGTCTTGAGTTAGGAGGGTAGACCAGTTGCCTTCTTTAGTGAGAAACTAAATGATGCTAAAACAAAGTACTCTACTTATGACTTGGAGTTGTATGCCATGGTGCAAGCCTTGAAGAAATGGAGGCACTATCTCTTGCCTAAAGAATTCATTGTTTATACTGACAACCATGCACTTAGTTTTCTGAATTCATAGGAGAAACTCAATCACAGGCATATGAAATGGGTTGAACAACTCCAATCATACACCTTTTCCATCAAACACAAGAAGGAACAGGGCAATAAAGTGGCAGATGCACTGAGTAGAAGGGTGTGTATGGTGTAAGAGATTCAGTTGCAAAGGGTAGGGATTGATGCTCTCAAACATATTTACTAGGATGATGAAGATTTTAAGGAGGTATATGAAGTTTGTTCACAGTTTTCAGACTCTTATCATTCTGAGTTTTTGTTGCAACAGGGGTTGTTATTCAAAGGCAGCCAATTATGTGTTCCTAGGTGTTCCATGAGGGAGAACATCATAAAAGAAAAACATTGTGGTGGACTAGGAGGTCACTTTGGGCTGGATAAAACATTGGATCAGGTGAAAAGGTTTTATTTTTGGCCTAAAATGTAATTAGACATCAGAAAATTTGTTGAATGTTGTAGCATTTGTTAAAGGGCAAAAGGTACTTCATCTAATACTGGTCTATATCAGCCACTTCCTATTCCTCATAGGCCATGGGAAAGTATTAGCATGGATTTTGTCTTGGGTCTTCCTAGGACTCAAAGAGGCTTTGATAGCATTTCTGTTGTGGTGGATAGATTCAGTAAGATGGTTCATTTCTTGCCATGTAAATGCACTAATGATGCTTCACACATTGCTAGTTTGTTCTTCAAAGAAACTGTTAGAATCCATGGTTTGCCTCTTAACATTGTGACTGACAGGGATCCAAAGTTTGTGGGCCACTTTTGGCATACTTTATGGAAGAAGTTTTAAACTCAGTTGTCATTCACTTCAGCCTATCACCCTCAGACTGATGGACAAACTGAGGTAGTGAATAGGTCCTTGGGAAATCTTCTTAGATGTCTTACAAAGTAGCATGGAGAGGCATGGGATATGATCATCCCTCAAGCTAAATTTGCTTACAATGACTGCACCAATAAAAGCATAGGAAGGAGTCCATTTGAGATTGTCTATGGTGTTCACCCAAGAGGCATTCTTGAATTGAGGGATCTACATGGATTAGAGAGGAAGAGTGCTCAAGGTGAAGACTTTGCTTTGGCCATGAAGGACATCCATGATAATGTAAGAGAAACTCTTCAAAAGAACAATGAGAAGTACAAGGAGAAAGCCAATGAGAGAAGGAGAGATGTGCAATACAAGGTTGGGGATTTGGTCATGGCACATATGAAGAAGGAAAGACTTCCAAAGGGGCAGCCAACCAAATTTCTCATGAAGAAGATAGGTCCTTGCCAGATTGTGCATAAATTTGGGCCTAATGCCTATGAGATTGAGCTTTCTCAAGGCTTGGTCATCTCTCCTATATTTAATGTCTCAAATTTGTTTCCTTTCAGAGGTGGTAATGATGTAGATTCAGAGGCATATGTGATAGCAGTAGGTAATGAGGAATGGGTTAAGGGTCTTCCACCCAATCAACCCTTGCACTTGGAATGCATCTTGGACACCAAAGTCTTGAAGAAGAGTAGGAAGAAGATCTACAAGCAGTACCTTGTCAAAAGGAGTGGCCTACCTGCTGAGGATGCCACTTGGATGACTGAAGATGACATTTTGAAAAATGGAACCACTATTTCTGATCTAGTTCCTCAATGGACTTGAGTCTTCTTCAACCCTGGGGAGTATGGTGCAGGAGCACCAAGAGGATCATGAAGATCCATGATTGTTTTTTCTTTGTTTCATGGTTGATCATGTTGTAATAAGGTCTTGAAGACCATTCTTATGCTTTTACATAAGGATCATGTCCAATAATGTCATGGGACAGTCATAAGCATCACGTATTGTTATGGGGTAGTTATGCATTGTAAGCCTTTCTAAGGCATGTAGGGAGGTGTCAAGAGGTCCAATGCCTTGTCAAAGGCTCCTTTATCTTGTACTAATGTTTGAGAGCATTGTAAAGTTTGAAAACATCGATGCATATGATAAAACATGTAATTAGGAGGAAAATAAAACAAAAAATTTCAACAGATCGGTAGTTACAAAGTAGTTTTTGTTGCAAGTATGAGGTTAACTAGTGTTGTCATTGATGTCAACATATTCATATTGCATTGATGAGAAGGATTGGATGAGCTGTGTGCTGAGGATATTGAGAAAATTAGTCTCAATCAGGAACAGTGAAGAACAGTGATGAGAAGAAGGCCAAAGTACTCAATAGGTTGAGGATTAGAGGATGCAGATTAAAGGGTTTGTAGATATGAGTCTTGAGATGTTCCAGTTAAGATTTTAGAGGTCCACATAAAGATTTGAAGAAGTTGTGATCGATCAAGTAGAACCAGTTCTAGAAGATACTCCGGAGTGACAGAGTGTTACAAAAAGGTCCGGTGAACTCTGGAAGTGCATTGTCCTATTCTGCGGATTGGAAGAAGTGTTTGGGATGTCCTTGTGATGTGTCATCTCAGTTTGTTCATGGTTTGGAGGTCCAGAAGCACCATTTTGCATTGTGACAGTGGTGACAAACTGTGTTCTTGAAGTTCCAGATGAAGGAGAGAAGAATTCCAGTGAGCTGATAAAGTGCGGAAGTTTTTGGTGACTCAGGAAACGTTTTGGTGATCCTTAGATCATGCACAAGTCTTATTGGCGGTCCACATTGAAGTTAGAGTTTGGATTTGATGAAATGACCACCGGTTGTTGGTGTTCTTCCTGTGATTGGCTGACTGGTTGTATTACACGTCTTGCAGATGATCTTGTAGGTGTTTGCCGACTTAGATGATTGTTCCTAAGTTGGTGCCTTGTATAAATAAGGGATTGAGAATTCATTTTGAAGTGTGTTTGGATGATGAGTGTGTGGTAGCAAAGAGGAGTGCGAAAGGCAGAGCAAATGTTTTTGGGCTTAAATGGAACTGATCCAGACATGGTAATGATGTCAATCTCTAGTTCAAGTTTGTAATACTTATGATCTTGTAGACAGTGTGTCTCTTATAGGTAGTGTGCCTCCTTATGAGCAGTGTGCTTGAGCAGTGAGCCCTAATTGGCATGTGCCATCCATATTTCTTATTCTTCTAACAGAGAATAATCCTTGGGCTAATCACCCCGTGGTTTTTCCTTCAACTGGGTTTTCCACGTCAAAATCTTGGTGTTCAATGTGTTGATGTTTATCTGCTCCTGTCTTTATGTGTTTTGCTTTCATGAATGGTTAACTGATATGTTATTAACTAACAAAGAAGAATCAAGTGTTTGAAGTAGAAGCAAGGTTTTATACAACTGATTCACCCCCCCCCTCTTAGTTTTGTGCCCTAGATCTAACAATTGGTATCAGAGCTAAGTTCCTCTAAAAGGAGCTTAATCGCTTGAGGAGATCTAGGATGTCGTCATACAAGAAGGATAGTCTGAAGTTTGATGGAATGAACTTCTCTCTCTGGAAAGGTCGCATGAAATGTTACTTGGAGTGTATGGGAAAAGCATACTTGTCCATGGTCACAAAACCATATATACCTCTGCAGGGTGGTCCGACAACTCTAAATGAAATCACAGATGCTAAAAACAATCTACGGACCAAAGAAGCTCTTCTTAGCGCATTGACTGACTCATAACTCTCAAATGTTATTGACCTACCAACTGCCTATGAGATCTGGGTTAAACTGGAACTTCTGCATGAAGGAGATGAGTTTGTTAAGAGTGCAAGGCTACAAAGTCTCAAAGGAAAATTTGAAAGATTGAAGATGAGAGATGATGAAAATATCACTACCTTTATGCCAAGATTAAATGAGCTGGTGTGTGGAATTAGGAATGCTGGTGGAATTCTGGATGAAAATGAGATTATTTGCAAAATTCTCAGATCCCTCCCTACTGCCTACAAAATCAAGGTTGCTGCCATTGATGAACTCAGAGCCCATACAACTGTCATAAGAGAGCAATTGGCTGGCAAATTGGCTGCATTTGAAATGACCGAGTTTGGAGATGATCCCCCCAAGACTGAATCTGCATTCAAAGCCAGTGCCTATGTGAAAGGTAAACAAAGATTTGATCGGGAGAAAACTCTTCAAGGAAGCTGTCATGGTATGATCAAGCAAGGAAAGACATGGAAGAGGAAGAAGCAGAAACAACTCACTTGAAGCTCTCATTGCAAAAAGACTACCAAGAGGATCCGGTAAGTATGAAGGAAAATTACCCTTTAATTTCTTCAATTGCAATAACATTGGTCATTTTGCTTCAAGATGTCCGAAAAGATCTGCAAGGTCAAATTCTAACAGACAAAGGTTCCAAAAGAACTGTTATTATGTTCATGAAGAAGATGATGATGGAATAACAGATGATGAATCAGAAATAGGAAACAAATCCAGAAATGAATGGGTGTTTATTGCCATTAAGGAAAAAGATCCAATATCCTCTGAATCTGTCAATCATAAGGTTTTAGAAAGAGCTTTGGCTGCCCAAATTGAAGAAAAGGATGATTGGGTTATTGACAGTGGATGCTCACACCATATGACAGGTGACAAGAACAAGTTCTTAGATTTGGAAAGGTATGAAGGAGGAGTGGTAAAGTTTGGTGATAATTCTGCTGGTAGAATCAGAGGTAGGGGAACTATTTCTTTTGATGGAAAGAGCAAAACTGGTAATGTACTATATGTTGAAGGATTGAAGCACAATCTTCTCAGTGTTGGACAGTTGGTAGACAAAGGTTATGATCTCAGGTTCAAAAATGGAAGATGTAGGATCTTTGAAAGTTCCAGAACTGAAATTGCATCCGGTACTCAAACAAAAGGTAATATCTTCCATCTAGTTGGTTCTAATAAAAGTTGTTTGTTTGTTCAAATTGATCAGAGTTGGTTATGGCATAGAAGAATGTGTCATGTAAATTTTGATAACATCATCAAGATAAGCAATACTCAGGCTATAAGAGATCTTCCAAAATTGGTGAAACCTACAAACAGTTTGTGCAAAGAATGTCAGCTAGGTAAACAGAGCAGAGTCTCTTTCAAAAGCAAGGATCAATCCTCTATCGGATTATTGGAATTAGTTCATACTGATCTATGTGGTCCAACAAGAATCAAGAGTATGCAAGGTGATAGATATTTTATGTTACTGATTGATGACCATTCTCGGATGATGTGGGTTACCTTTCTAAAAGAGAAATCAGAAGCCTTTGAGAAGTTCAAAATCTTCAAAGCTATGGTAGAGAATCAAACTGGATTGAAGCTGAAATATCTGAGGTCTGATAGAGGTGGTGAATTCACATCTGGTGAATTCATAGACTTTTGTGAGAAGCATGGTATAAAGAGACAGTTGTCTGCTCCTAGGACTCCACAGTAGAATGGAGTAGTTGAGAGAAAGAACTGGACCATTCAGGAAGCATCCAGGACAATGATGATGGAAGCAAATGTTCCTCAGATGTTTTGGAGAGAAGCTGTCAGTACTGCAGTATACACTCTCAATCAAGTTCAAATCAGAAACAATACCGGTAAGACTCCCTATGAAATTTGGTTTGGTATAACTCCTACTGTGAGATATTTTAGAGTATTTGGTAGCAAATGTTACATTAAAAGAGATGAAGATCTAGGAAAGTTTGATGCTAGAAGTGATGAAGGAATCTTCTTGGGTTACTCCACTCAAAGCAAAGCATACCGATGTTACAATAAGAGACTGAGAAAGATGATAGAAAGTACAAATGTGAAGGTTGATGAAGGAATTGAGAAGCCCTCAAGGTTTTATGGATATGATGAAGATGATCAGGGTGATGTTCTAGTTCAAGGAACTCCATCCTCTCCTGAAAGTCAGATTCAGACTGATCCAGTAAATCAGGAAGAAGAGGTTTGTCTGAATGAGCCTGATCAAGAAACAGTAGTGCAAGAAACTCCCAAAGTTCCAAGGTATGTAACTCTAAACCACTCTGAAGATCAGATCATAGGTGACAAAAGCAAAGGGGTACAAACAAGGAGCAGAATTGCTCAAAATTCAAATGAATACTGTTTGATTTCAAAGATTGAACCTAAACAATTAATGAAGCTTGTAATGATGAAAACTGGACCAAAGCAATGGAGGAAGAGTTGATGCAAATTGAGAAAAATCACACTTGGGATCTTGTTCCTAGACCTAGAGACAAGAATGTGATTGGAACCAAATGGGTCTTCCGAAACAAATTAAATGAAGTTGGTGAAGTAATCAGAAATAAAGCCAGATTGGTCTGCAAAGGCTACTCTCAAATAGAAGGAATTGATTTTGAAGAAACCTTTGCTCCAGTGGCAAGAATTGAAGCTGTCAGATTACTTCTTGCATTTGCTGCCTTCAAAGACTTCAAGGTATATCAGATGGATGTTAAGTCTGCCTTCCTAAATGGTGATTTGGAAGAAGAAGTATACATTGAGCAACCAGATGGATTTCAATTGTCTGATCATGCTGATATGGTCTGCAAGTTGAAAAAGGCACTGTATGGATTGAAGCAAGCCCCAAGAGCTTGGTATGAAAGATTGGATAAACATCTTTTGAAGATTGATTTCAACAAAGGTACTGCTGACAGTAATTTATATTTCAAAATTGATCATGAAAACATCTTAATTGTTGAAGTGTTTGTGGATGATATCATTTTTGGAGGAAGAGATAGTATGTGTAAAACTTTTGCAAATCAGATGAAAAGTGAATTTGAGATGTCTATGCTTGGTGAAATAAATTTCTTCTTGGGTCTGCAAACTACTCAAACAAAGAAAGGGATCTTCATTTCTTAGAACAAATATTTGAAAGAATTGTTGAGGAAATTTGCGATGGAAGATTCAAAGCCAATGAATACTCCCATGGCAACCGAATGCAAGTTGAACAAAGATGATGACTCTCCTAAGGCAGATCAGACAAAGTACAGATCAATGATTGGTGGATTGTTGTATCTCACTCAGACTAGACTAGATATAATGCAGGTTGTTGGTCTTGTGGCAAGATTTCAGGTGGATCCCAGAGAATCTCATGTCATGGCAATCAAAAGAATTTTTAGGTACTTAAAAGGAACAATTGAGTATGACCTATGGTATCCTAGAGATCAAGATTTTTCTCTTCATGCATATACAGATGCAGATTGGGTAGGAGATGTGGATGATAGAAAGAGTACAAGTGGAGGAGCATTCTTTTTGGGCAAAAGGTGGGTTTCTTGGCTAAGCAAGAAACAAGAGGCAATCTCTCTGTCTATAATTGAAGCAGAATACATTGCTGCAGCAGGTAGTTGCACTCAAATTTTATGGATGAAGCAAATGTTAAGAGACATTAAAGTAGAATATGAGGAGCCTATCACAATTTTCTGTGACAATTCAAGTGCAATAAATATTTCTAAGAATCCGGTGTTGTATTCTAAGACCAAGCACATATCTATCAAGTTTCACTTTCTGAGAGAACAAGTAAACAAGGATGAAGTCAGATTGGAGTATGTACCCTCTAAGGATCAGATTGCAGATATCTTTACTAAACCTCTTCCCAAGGACTCTTTTTAGTATCTCAGGGAGAAATTAGGGGTCATGGCCCCTCCGGTGATAAACTAGGATGCACTGATGTGCATCAGTTCGGTGGATTTCACAGTCATATCTTGTGATCCAGATTGGTGATGGGGAGTTGCTACTCAGGGGGAGTAGCTAGTATGATTCTGATGTGTTAGAATTGCAAGTATGAGCCCTTTGCCATTGATTTCAAAGGGGGAGAGAAGACATGTGAAAAACAAGTGGTTGATGATCAAAGGGGGAGCAGTAAAGGAAGAGAAGACATGTGAAGAGTTGTTGCTGATAGGGGGAGCTGTGACAGAAAGGAGTAGTTCTTGTCTTGATGGTTTTTCACATCATATGTTGCCATCAATGACAAAGGGGGAGATTGTTGCAAGTATGAGGTTAACCAGTGTTGTCATTGATGTCAACATACTCATATTGCTTTGATGAGAAGGATTGGATGAGCTGTGTGCTGAGGATATTGAGAAAATTAGTCTCAATCAGGAACAGTGAAGAACAGTGATGAGAAGAAGGCCAAAGTACTCAATAGGTTGAGGATCAGAGGATGCGGATTAAAGGGTTTGTAAATATGAGTCTTGAGATGTTCTAGTTAAGATTTCAGAGGTCCACATAAAGATTTGAAGAAGTTGTGATCTATCAAGTAGAATTAGTTTTGGAAGATACTCCGGAGTGACAGAGTGTTACAAAAAGGTTTGGTGAGCTCCAGAAGTGCATTGTCCTATTCTGCGGATTGGAAGAAGTGTTTGGGATGTCCTTGTGATGTGTCATCTCAGTTTGTTCATGGTTTGGAGGTCCGAAAGCACCTTTTTACATTGTGACAGTGGTGACAGATTGTGTTCTTGAAGTTTCAGATGAAGGAGAGAAGAATTCTAGTGAGCTGATAAAGTGCGGATGTTCTTGGTGACTCAGGAAAGGTTTTGGTGATCCTTGGATCATGCACAAGTCTTATTGGTGGTCCACATTGAAGTTAGAGTTTGGATTTGATGAAATGACCACCGGTTGTTGGTGTTCTTCCTGTGACTGGCCGATCGGTTGTATTACACGTCTTGCGGATGATCTTGTAGGTGTTTGCCGACTTAGATGATTGTTCCTAAGTCAGTGCCTTGTATAAATAAGGGATTGAGAATTCATTTTGAAGTGTGTTTGGATGATGAGTGTGTGGTAGCGAAGAGGAGCGCAAAAGGCAGAGTAGATGTTTTTGGGCTTAAATGGAACTGATCCAGATATGGTAAAGATGTCAATCTCCAGTTCAAGTTTGTAATACTTATGATCTTGTAGACAGTGTGTCTCTTGTAGGCAGTGTGCCTCCTTGTGAGCAGTGTGCTCAAGCAGTGAGCCCTAATTGGCATGTGCCATCCATTTTTCTTATTCTTCTAACAGAGAATAATCCTTGGGTTAATCACCCCGTGGTTTTTCCCTTAACTTGGTTTTCCACGTCAAAATCTTGGTGTTCAATGTGTTGATGTTTATCTGCTTCTGTGTTTATGCATTTTGCTTTCATGAATGGTTAACTGATATGTTATTAACTAACAAAGAAGAATCAAGTGTTTGAAGTAGAAGCAAGGTTTTGTACAACTAATTCACCCCCCCTCTCAGTTGTGTGCCCTAGATCTAACAGTTTTCTACCTTCCCACCAATCCAAACTACTTGAAACTACTTCCCTTGGTCAAGGCAGACTCCTTTTAAGCCTCCCAAGTGATGGTTGTAAGTAATTCAATTGATTCAAGGAGAAATAAAGAAGTGAAACTCTATTTTCTACCCATTTTATTGTTTCAGTCGTTGTTCCAGGGCACCTAGTACGACTATATGGATGAGGGGTGACTTCATGATATGACTGACTAAAAGTACTGTGAGTAGCCTTTCAAATGCATGTAGTTTGAGTTCTTGAAATGTTTGTAGAGCACAGATATTTGTATCTTTCTGAAAATGGTTTGATAAACCCTCATCTAGGGTTTCTAATAGAAAACTATGTATTTTGCACCATTCCACTGAATCAAACCCTCCTTGATCAGTGGAATGGATTCATTGATGTTTATTTTAATGCTTTTCAAAGGTATTTTGGGAAAGATCCTATTTTTTATGGAGTTTTCTTGAAGTGACCTAGCAAAACCATGTGCTAGGCAAGTGTAAAGAAGAACAGTGTACGCCAAATCTATTGTAGTTGGTGGTGGGGCCTCAAAACCTAAAAAAGTCTTGGTTTGGGCATGAGATTGAGGTGTCTAACTAGTGTAGGAAGTTCTGTGAGTCTTTGGAAGGGTGGTTGCTTTGCAAAATAGGCCTAATTGGCCATAGGCTACAAAGGGAGTAGTTATAGGTTAGACCATATTGTCCAAAACAAGGTCAACCCAAATTGATATATGTTGAAGGCAATCCAAAAGGGTATCTTAGGATTGTCTAAGATTTAAGTTTGCAGGACACCATAGGAAGTTATTGCTGACTATTTCCATTTGGAGGGCTATAAGGTTTAGGATAGTCTTACAAAGGAAGTGGGTTTTGTAGGGTTGCAAGACTATATTGGATGGATGGGACATGTTATCCAAGTTGCCTAAAGACCTTGTAGGTGTCTACCCTACCATGATTAAGTCACTTGAATAGGACCTCACTTGAGCCTTGGGTATGGGATTGTGAACCAATTTGTTGAGAGTTGATTAGATCCTCAGAGCCTCTACATCACACACTATAGCTTGTATCTAGCCTACCAGTGGTGACGTGTAGCTAAAGAAATAAATATGTAAATTCATTCTAGTTACTTCAAAATTTGCAAGAAAGATGCAGCGGCTAATGAAAGAGGGTTTAAACCCTTCAAAAATGAAGTGCCTCCTTTAAATAAGGAGGCTCACGCCCACTTAAAAACTCATAGCAATGTTTATTCAAAGGTGGTAGCTAGTTTTAAAATCACCAAAAATTACATAAAATGCATTGATATCCTTTAATGCTCTCCATGTTCCTTCCCAAAATCATATGTTCCCCCTTATTATTTGGTACAGTTGTTTTCTATAGTCAATATGAGGTACAAATATCTAGGAATTTGGTATAGCTAGTCTAAGAATAAATGGGGCCAATAAATATTCATTCTTCCTCATTCAAAAATTTTGTTAAATATTTTCAATGAATATATAGATAATTTCACAACTTCACAACTGAAGTTTGATCAAAATAATATTTCATTGATTCTGTATATAACTCCAAACCAGGGAAAGCACTCAAATATTGATTATTATTTTCTATGTAAACCTTTTGGTAATCTTTCAATCTGCAACTTCATTGAATGCTAAAAAAAAAACTTCAAAATGATCTTTAACTTTTTAGCACAAATCTCCACAAATTACAAAGATTAAGCACACATCTGAATCCTGAATGAATCCACCCACAAATTGGCTAGGAGGGTTTCTGTCTTCGAAACCAATCTTTGCTATAGGGTTTTCATCCTAGGGTAGAAAGATGAACATTTTCTCAATCTTCAAAGTTGGGGTTTTGAAAATAAAATGCCAAGAATGAATTTCTCTTTTGACATCCTCCTTTTTATATAGAAGGGTTATATAGTATTTTTTGAGGATGCTTTTGTAGATAGACTTCCTAATGATAGGTTGATTGTAAAAGTTGACATGACAAGGAACCAAATGTTCCCACTTTGAAGCCAAAGTGAAAAGTAAGTCCAAGGAGACGTTGAAGAAAATTTTAAGGTAACATATTTAGATTAAACATGGATATGGTATTTAAGGTATGCATACCTTCATTTTGGAGGATTGAGTATATTATAGAAGAAACAAATGGTGAGAGGATTTACCACCAATTGAGGAGCCAACGAGTTCATGTGATAGTTATATTTTGGCAAAGAAACAAAAGGAAAAATTTTGAACAGAAATGTCTTACAAAGGAAGAGCACCATTAGAACTTGTGCACACTAATTTATGTGGTCAAATGTAGACTCCATCATTGGGTGGAAGTATTTATATTCTAACTTTTATTGATGATTTTAGTAGGAAAACACAAATTTATTTTCTCAAGAAGAAGGCTAAAGCCTTCAAAATGTTCAAGGATTTCAAAGCAATTGTTGAGAATTAAAGTGGCCAATACATCAAGATACTTAGATCAAATAGAGGTGGTGAATACAAGTCAAATAATTTCTTAGATTTTTGTAGAACTTTATCATGGAATTAAGAAACTTAGTTTACTACAAGGTGCACAACATAGCAACATGGTGTCATAGAGAGGAAGAATGGAACAATAATGTATGTTTTGAGGAGTATGTTAAATACCAAAAACTTGAATAATGAATACTAGGTAGAAGCAATAGCATGTACGGTGTGTATTCTAAACAAATGTCCTACAAAGATTGTTAAAGATAAAATTCCATAGAAAGCATGGAATAGTAAGAATCATGGTGTATCTAATTTAAGAATTTTTGGATGTGTTGCATATGCACATGTTCTAGAAGAAATGAGAATAAAATTGAATGATAGAGGCAAAAAAATGTATCTTTCTTGTTTTCTATAAATAGTCAAAAGCTTACAACTTGTATAATCCCATTGCCAAGGAGATAATCATTAGTCAATATATTAAATTCAAAGAAGAAGAAGAAGCATGGGCTATAAGTGTTGATAGATCAATTATAGTTGCAACACCAATACTTCAAAATGAAGAAGAATAAAAAAAACAAAGATTTCAAGGTGGTCAACCTAGTCCACAAGCAATAACAAGTACTCCAACAAGAAATATTCAAGGAGATAATTCAGGAGAGTTAAGAACACCAAAGAAATTTGTACAAGGTGAACCATCTAGTCATCCTAATCCAAACTCACAAACTGTAAGTGATGAATCTAATCCTACACTTGCCTCATTAAGATCAAGGTATAGAGGTAAGAAAACTAGAACTTTGCAAGAGATTTATGATTAAGGAGAAGAAAATTCATATTTACATTCAAATTTTGATTTATTCTCTCATGATCTTATATATTTTAAGGATGAAATCAAGGAAGAAAATTGGATGAAGAGATGGATCTTCTATTGAAAGGAATGACACATGGGAGCTAGTAGATCTACCTGAAGGTAAGGAATGTGCAGGATTCAAATGGGTCTATAAGAGCAAGTTCAATGAAAGTGATAAAGTTGAAAAGTATAAATCAAGGTTAGTAGAAAAAGGTTTTGCGTAATAGCATGGAATTGATTACAATAGGAAATTTGTACCTATTGCAAAGCTTAATATAGTTAGAATGGTCTTAGCCATAGAAATACTAAACAATTGGAAAGTTTACTAGATAGATGTCAAATCAACATTTTTGAATAGTTTTCTAGAGGAAAAGTCAATGTGCATTAACCATCAAGACATGAAGTGTGTGGGCATAAAGACAAGGTATGTAGATTGAAGAAAGATCTTCATGGTCTCAAACAAGCACCAAGGGCATGGTATAGTTTAATTTATTCATTCATGGTTAGTAAAGGATTTAGTAGAAGCAATAGTGAGCCTACATTGTATACAAAAATCAACAAGCAAGACCATCTTTTGATTGTATATTTATATGTTGATGATTTAATCTTTACTAGAGATTTGACTATAGACATGTTCAAATCATCTATAAAGAAAGAGTTTGAAATGACATATTTAGGGTTCATGAGATATTTTCTAGTCATTAAGTTGTACAACTAGATAGAAGAATTTTTATTTGTCAATATAAGTATGCCAAGGATGTGTCAAGGAGATTTGGGATGTTGAATTATAACCCAACACCAACTCCAGTTGCAACATGAACTAAACTCAATAAGGAGGGAAGGGTAAGTGCATGGAAATGGGGGACCAAAAGGGGTTCAAAAGTGGCCACTTTTTTCTGAAATCAGAAAAAACTAATCTTGCATGAGAAATTAAAGATAGCCACGCTCAAAATTAGAAGATGTGATAAGAACAAGTTTTGTAGTTCTCCAAGTCTAGTTTCAAAACTACTATCTAAAATTGGTGGAGATAAGAGGTTCAAATAGGGGGAGCACACAAAGTTCTCTTGTTTTTGTCAGAAAATATAACATAGTCTCTGGTGTGCTCCCCCTAAAATTTCAAAGTTCTTTTAAGTATTATACAAATCACAACAGTGGAAAATTAGCTAACACCATAGTTTATGTATTTTTTTCTATTAATTTTTAATGAATATATGAAATTTTTTATGAATTTTCAAAGTGGACACATCCTGAAAAATGAAAATTTGAGCGTGCTCCCCCTAATTTTTTTGAAAATTAATCAAAACTATTTTTTTTAATTTGTATAGAATTGAGTTTTTTCAATTTGTATAGAATTGAGTCTAGAATCTAAAAATGTAATTTGTTTTAAATTTCGATAAACATGTAAAAAATGACACTAGAAATACTAGACATGGATTTTCTAAAAAAAAAAGAATAGATCAACAAAAAATAGAAGATGGAAACCTTAATGTTATTATATTTTTGAAAAAATACATGGTTAGAAAGCTAATTAAAAACTTGAAGTCGTCCTCGCATTTTTTCAATTGACATTAACAAACATGTAAAGCAAAGGGGGAGCACACATGGTATTTGGTTGAATTTTCTAACTTTTATTGAAAACACATCCTTGGCATCTGAAAGGTACCTCCAAACCTTTGGGTTGGATTCCCAAGGAAAATCCAACACTTAGGTTTGGAATTTACCAAAGCAATGAAAAATGTGATCACATTATGGTGCGATCACATTATAACGTGATCACATTTTAAAGTAGTTAAAATGAATTTTATGCATCTCTCTCTCTCTCTCTCTCTCTCTCTCTCTCTCTCTCTCTCTCTCTCTCTCTCTCTCTCCTTCCTATCATTCATCTTCATTTCTTTGTGTCCATTTGACTTCTTTTTCCACCTCCTCCCCACTCTTTTTCACCTCCTAACCCTAGTTTTCCTAGTTTTCCTTTTCCTTTCCAATTTTCCTATCGATCCCACCAATTTTTCCCTATTTTACTATTTTCCACATCTCCTCTCATCATTATTCCCATCTAATTAACTTTCACTTTATCTTGTTTCCATTTCATCCTCACAATTTATATCCTCATCCCTCTTTGCATGTCCTAGTTTTCTTGTTTCCATTTCCTTTGTCGATAAGGGAGAGGGAAAGGGAGGAAAAGGGGGAGAGGAGGTAAATGCAGGGGAAAGAGAGGTGAGAGATAGGGAGATATAGAGATAGAGAGAGATAGAGAGAGGAAGTCCTAGTTTTCTTGTTTCCATTTCCTTTGTCGATAAGGGAGAGGGAGAGGGAGAGGGAGAGAAGGGGAGATAGAGAGGAAAGATAGGGAGATAGATAAATGATAGGGGAGAGAGAGGTGAGAGATATGGAGATAGTGAGAGATAGATAGATAAAGAGAGAGGGAACAAATAGGGAGAGATAGAGAGATAGGGAGATACATAGAGATAGAGGAGACAGAGGGGAGAGATAAGGAGATATAGAGTCAGGGAGATGTCCAGAGACAGGGAGAGTGATTGTGAGGTAGAGGGATGATATAGATAGGGAGATAGGGTGGTAGAGGTTTAGGGTTGCTTGAGTTTAGGGTTTAAACAGTTTAGGGGTTAGGGGTTAGGGTTTAGGAGTTTAGGGTTAAGGGTGAGGACTGATAGGGATAGATAGAGGAGACAGAGGGGAGAGATAAGGAGATAGAGAGTGAGGGAGATGTCCAGAGACATAGGGAGAGAGATTGAGAGGTAGAGGTTTAGGGTTGCTTGGGTTTAGGTTTTAGGGGTTAGAGTTTAGGGTTTAGGAAGAGAAAGAAAGAGAGAAAGATATAGAGAGAGATAGCTAGAGAAAGGAGACAAAGGGGAGAGATAGGGAGATAGAGAGTGAGGGAGATGTCTAGAGAGATAAGGAGAGAGATTGATAGGTATAGGGATAATAAATATAGGGAGATAGAGGTTTATGGTTTCACGAGTTTAGGGGTTAGGGGTTAGAGGTTAAGAGTCAGGGTTTTGGGTTTAGGGGCATTATTTAGGGTTTAGGGTTATAGGGTTTCTTGGGTTTAGGGTTTAGGGGTTAGGGGTATAGGGTTTCTTGGGTTTAGGGTTTAAGGGTTAGGGGTTTATGGTTTATGGTTTATGGTTTGGGGTTAAGAGAGAAAGAGGATCAATAGGGAGATATAGAGGAGATAGACGAGAGAGATAGGGAGATAGAGTGTGAGTGAGATGCCTAGAGACATAGGGAGAGAGATTGAGAGGTAGAGGGTATTAAAATTCACAAGACAATTGAGAGGGGGTTGAATTAGTTATAGCAAAACTTAACTTCTTTCAAACATCAACACATTAACCACTTAATTATGATTTAACCATGAAAGCATATAATCAAAAACTTGAACACATTCACACATTCAACACATGAGACACCAAATTTTTATGTGGAAACCTAACGAGGGAAAAACCATGGTGAATGTTAGCTCACAATATAAATGATATATCAAAATTTACAACAAGGCTCACTATCAGAGGCTTACTGCCCAGAATGCTCATTGCAAAAGGAGGGACTCATTGCCAATGGGGCGGCTCACTGCCTGTGGGTGGGTCACTGCTAGAGTTGGTGAACTGAGATAGTAGCATCTACATTATGCCAAGGTTCAGTTCCATTAAAGCACAATAAATTTCCTCTGCTCTGCTCTACCTTTTTACTTTGCACTTATCTTCACATCTTCACAAATTCCATGAGTTGTTCATGAATTAATTACATGTATTTATACAATTTATCAACCTTGGAATGTAGATCAAGGTTGGCATTACAATCATCAACCATTGAAACAATCTCCAAGGTCTGTACACACACATACATTAGAATAGGTCTGGACCTAAATAGATTTGTGAAGGAGAAGAATGAATGTGGACCATACCATGCCTTAGCTGGGACTCAAATGCAATCTTCCATGCTACAACATGCTATCACAAACTCCAAAGTATAATCGCAAGTAGTGAAAACAACCAAGTCAGCTAAAACTAGTGTTAATACTAAGACCTTTAGGAACACACTTCATGCACGATCCAGATTACACTTTGTGGACCAATCAAAAGGTAGGAACATGATCTAGAGACATCCACAAGCATGTTACAATCACCAAGAACTTCCACACAACCCCCAAACATTCTATTCAAAAGATTCTTCAAACCGAAGCACTTAAACACTACTGTCATAAAGGAAATATCACTTGCAAAGCACCAAATCATGAACCATTTGAACTAAAGGCACATAACATCATTACAAACTTGATTCTAGAACCATGAACTATAAAACTTAAATGCAGAGAAATGGGGAGCATAATACATTCTCCCTGTCACCATTTAACACTTAGAAAAATAGTTTTTACTCTAGTGAACATAACTCACTCAAATCTTCATACCAGAGGCTCAAACTTGAAGCATAGCAACTAAAGACATCCCTTACCATATCTTCCAAACCACAGACAAAGATATTCAATCTACAAGATATGCGAAGAAAAACATTGTATTGTTCTTCTCAGACACTTGCTCAAACTTATTCAAATAATTTCCTTAGATGCTTACCTTACGTGCTGACATCAATGACAAAACTTACTACTCATAATTGCAACAATCTCCCCCTTTGTCAATGATGGAAAAATGTATGATGTGAAAAACCGTCAAGACAAACAAATTTGCTTTGATTTTTTGCTCCCTCTTACTTTATGCTTTCTCTGACTGCAACTTTCTCCTTAGGTTTTTCACATGAACTTCTCTCTGCCTTTGACATCAATGGTAAAGGGTGCTAGACCATTTCTTTTTCTTTACTACAAAACTCCCCCTGTCATCAACACTGTAACACTTACTTTTCTTAATCATGAACTCATATCAGCAACATCTACCTGCTCCCCCTGAGAGGTAGAATTCAAAACATCAATCTAGATCAAAAGATGAAACTTTTGACACCACTAGACTGATGCACTTCCTATGCATCTTAGTTTAGAGAAAGAGGGGTAATAACCCCTAACTTCTCCCTAAGATACTCAAAAGTATCCTTAGGAAGAGGCTTAGTGAAAATATCTGTAATCTGATCCTTTGTAGACACATATTCCATCTTTACTTCATTTTTTGTTACCTTTTCTCTCAAGAAGTGATACCTTATTGATATATGCTTTGTTCTTGAGTGCATCACTAGATTTTTTGAAATATTTATAGCACTTGTATTGTCACAAAAGATTGAAAGTAGCTCTTCATATACAACTCTTATGTCCTTGAATGTTTGCTTCATCCAAAGTACTTGGGTACAACATGCTGCAACAATATATTTTACTTCTACACTAGACAAAGAAATTGATTCTTGCTTCTTGCTTAACCATGAAACCAATCTGTTACCTAAGAGGAAAGCACCTCCACTTATACTTTTTCTATCAGCAGCATCTCCAGCCCAATTTGCATCTGTATAAGCAATAAGAGTGAAATCAGTATCTTTGGGATACCACAATCCATAGTCTAAAGTGCCTTTTAAATACCTCATGATCCTCTTAACTTCCATCACATGTGACTCTCTAGGATCTTCTTGAAATCTTGCCACAAGACAAACTGCATGCATTATATATGATCTTGTATGGGTTAGATAAGGTAGTCCTCCAATCATAGACCTATACTTTTTCTGATCAGTCTTAGGTGATTCATGATTCTTGCTCATCTTGCAACCAATTACCATAGGAGTACATACTGGCTTATAATCCTCCATTCCAAATTTCTTCAACAATTCTTTCACATACTTGGACTGAGAAATAAAAATTCCTTTTTTTGATTGAGTAATCTACAATCCTAGAAAGAAATTCATTTCACCAAACATAGACATCTCAAACTCCTTTTGCATTTCCTCTACAAATTTCTTACACATACCTTCATTGCCTCCAAAGATAATATCATCAACAAAGACCACAACAATCAGAATTTGATCATCATTAATTTTCAAGTAGAGATTACTATCTACAGTACCTTTACTAAACCCTAATCGCAACAAATACTTATTCAACCTTGCATACCAAGCTCTAGGAGCTTGCTTGATTCCATACATGGCTTTCTTCAATCTACACAACATGTCACCTTGGTCTGATGACTAAAATCCTTCTTGTTGTTCAATGTAAACCTCTTCTTCCAGCTCTCCATTCAAGAATGCAGACTGTACATCCATCTGATACACTTTGAAATCTTGGTGTGCTACAAATGCCAAAAACATTCTTATTGCTTCAATCCTTGCCACAGGAGCATAAGGCTCCTCAAAGTCTATACCTTCAACCTGGGAATTTATCTTTTGCATACCAGTCTTGCTTTGTTTCTTACTACTCCATTTTCATTCATCTTATTTCTGAAAACCCATTTAGTTCCAATCACATTCTTATCAGCATGTCTAGGAACCAATTCCCAAGTTTGATTCTTCTCTATCTGCATCAGCTCTTCTTCCATAGATTTTACCCAAATTTCATCTTTGCAGGCTTCTGAACTTACATTTTTAGGTTCAATATGTGAAATTAAATAGTAGTTCACCTATTCCTTTGTAGCTCTTTTCCTTGTCAATACCCCTTTGCTTTTGTCACCAATAATCTGATGTTCAGAATGATTAATCCTTACATACCTGGGAGTCTTAACAACACTTTTTAGAGCCTTTTCTTCTTCAACTTGACTGTCTTCTTGTTCAATCTATTCTTCATTGACTGTAATAATAGGTTCATCTGATTCATAGCCATTCTGATATGATATTATTTCTCTATCTTCATCAACCTTCACATTATCATTCTCAATGATCTTTCTCAGTCTATTATTGTAGCATCGGTAGGCCTTACTCTTAGTAGAGTATGCAAGAAAAATTCCTTCATCACACCTAGCATCAAACTTGCCCAACTCTTCTTCTCTTCTAATATAACATTTGCTTCCAAAAAAATTGAAATATTTCATTATAGGAACTCTTCCATACCACAATACATAAGGAGTTTTAGTACCATTACCTTTGACTTGAAGTTTGTTTTGAATGGAGACAACAATATGCATAGTTTCTCTCCAATACACTTCCAGTAGGTCTGCCTCTTTCATCATTGACCTAGTAGCCTCTTGAACTATCACGTTCTTTCTTTCAACAACCCCATTCTACTGAGGAGTCCTAGGAGTAGACAACTATCTTTTTATCCCATGTTCTTCACAAAAAATATTGAATTCATTTGATGTAAACTCACCTCCTCTATTAGACCTTAGGCATTTGATCGTCAATTCTAACTCATTCTCAACCATTGCCTTGAAAGCATTGAACTTATCTAAGGCTTCTGATTTATCTCTCAAAAATGTGACCCAAGTCATTCTAGAGTATCGTCATGAATGTTGTTCTCCCAAAAGTTGTCAAACATTTCACTGTCAACCATAGTCGATCAAGATTGCTCTGTGATGCATTGCATTAGACATTTTTTTGCTAGTAACTTCTTCAAAAGATTCATCAAATAGCTCATTAACTCATATCATCATGCTAAATCTCAGCACCAATTATCTAGCTAGGGCATCAAGGTTTTTAATAAAAGCTCCCCCTAAACTAGAGCTCCCAATTTACTTTCCAGAGGAAGTATCTGCACTAGAGGCTGGGGTGGATCTATCCTTGACCTCATTTACATCCTTCTTAATCTAGATTTTGCTCATCTTCTTCTTGGTTTCTTCTAGATCAACCTTGTTCTTTCCTTTGTCTTCCCTCTTCTTTGTAATCCTCTTTTCTGGAGGATTATTTCTTTTTACATTCTTGCTTCTGCAGAATTTTGCAAAGTGTCCAGGCTTATTGCAATTATAGAAAACAACATTCCTCTATCCTTGGTTCCTTCCATTGATTGGATTAATTCTTGATCTGCATTGGTTAGCCATATGCCCAAATCTATTGCATGTAAAGCATTTTCCATTGAAAGACTGAGTATTCCTTCCATTGTTGAAACCTTTCCTAATCTGACTTCTACATCCATTTGCTCTATGACCAATTCACTTGCAATTGAAACATTGAGCGAAGAATGTTAGAACATTTTGATTCATACTGCTCCTACATTGAGTAGTCTTATGACCAAACTTATTGCAATTAAAACAATAGCCATTGAAAGATGGGTACCTTTGAGCACTTGGTTGCCTGACTGGAGGTCTTCTAGGTCAGTTTCTTTGATTCCAGACCTTGTTGCCTTTGAATCTCTTCATCTCAGTGTTAACTTTTCTTGATTTAGAACTTTATCCTCTTTCAAAACCCAAACCTTGCTAGTCATCTGGACTTTTCTGACTATCAATCAACTCATCAAGCTTTACAGAGCTTATTTTGAACTTTTCTTTGTAACTGTTAGCTATTTCCAGATCATGTTTCAGAAGCACATCTTTTGCCAAATTTTCACATTCTTGAGACTTGCCTTTCACAACTTGATTTAAATGCTCCTCAGCTTTTTCTTTTTCTTCAATTAGCATTGATAAACTATTCAGAGTTTCATTTGTTTCTTTCAATTGTTCACTTAGCTCTTTGCTCCTTTCCTTGGATTTCTTGACTTGCTTCCTTAGCTTTAGGATGCATTCATCAACTTGCTTGACATTCTCCTTCAAATCTCAGATATCTTCTTCATACTTATCAAGATCTTTAAGAGTAGTTCTCAGTTCTTCATTACTGACATATGTGCAATCATAAATTGTGACACTACCTGGAGTAGGATATCTTCTGGTTGCCACGTGTTCACTTTCCTAGATTTTC
Organism: Cunninghamia lanceolata; assembly: GCA_027924645.1. Classification (NCBI taxonomy): domain Eukaryota; kingdom Viridiplantae; phylum Streptophyta; class Pinopsida; order Cupressales; family Cupressaceae; genus Cunninghamia; species Cunninghamia lanceolata. The sequence goes on along the minus strand of BSBN01000189.1, from coordinate 3,269,299 downwards.
CTTAAGTTGTTAGGCTTCTTCCAAGGAACCTTTGATACCAATTGTTGAAATGCACAAGACAACTGAGAGCGGGGGTTCAAATTAGTTATAGAAAAAACTTAACTTCTTTCAAACATCAACACATTAACCACTTAATTATGATTTAACCATGAAAGCATATAATCAAAAACTTGAACATATTCAGACATTCAACACATGAGACACCGGATTTTTACGTGGAAAACCCAATGAGGGAAAAACCACAGTGAGTGTTATCTCACAATACAAATGATATATCAAAATTTACAACAAGGCTCACTACCTTGGGGCTCACTGCCTCAAATGCTCATTGCAAAAGAAGGGGCTCACTACCAATGGCATGGCTCATTGCTGGTGGGTGGCTCACTACCAGAGTTGGTGAACTGAGATAGTAGCATCTACATTATGCCAAGGTTCAATTCCATTGAAGCACAATAAATTCCCCTACTTTGCTCTACCTTTTTACTTCACACTTATCTTCACAACTTCCTTGAGTTGTTCACGACTTCATTACATGCATTTATACAATTCATCAACCTTGGAATATACATCAGGGTTGGTACTACAATCATCAACCATTGGAACAATCTCCAAGGTTGGTATACACACATAGATTAAAATAGGTCTGGACCTAAACAAATTTGTGAAGGAGAAGAATGAATGTGGACCATACCATGCCTTAGTTGAGACTCAAATGCAATCTTCCATGCTACAACATGCTATCACAAATTGTAAAGTATAATCACAAGTAGTAAAAAAAACTAAGTCGGCTAAAATTGGCTTTAACACTAAGACCTTTAGGAACACGCTTCATGCACAATCTAGATTACACTTTGCAGACCAATCAAAAGGTAGGAACATGATCTAGAGACATCCACAAGCACGTTATAATCACAAAGAACTTCCATAGAACCCCCAAACATTCTATCCAAAAGATTCTCCAACCAGAGCACTTAAACATTACTGTCGGCCACTGTCATAAAGGAAAGATCACTTGTAGAGTACCAAATCATGAACCATTTAAACTAAAGGCACACAACATCATTACAAACTGTTGCAAGTATGGGCCTAACCAGTTTTGTCATTGATGTCAACATACTCCTATTGCATTGATGATAAGGATTGGATGAGCTATATGCTGAGGATATTGAGAAAATTAAGTCCTATCAAGAATAGAGAAGAACAGTGAAGACAGTGAGATAAAGATCCTAGCTAAGATAAAGATGAGAGGATGTGCATCAAAGGGTTTGTAGATATGTGTCTCAAGATGATCCAGTAAAGATTTTAGAGGTCCGCATGAAGATATGAAGAAGTTATGGCCACTTAAGTAAAACTGGTTCCGACAGATGTTCAGAGGTAATAGAGTGATACAAATAGGTCTGGTGAGATCCAGAAATGAAATATCTTATTCTGCAGATTCGGTGGAATGTTTAGGAAGTCAATGTGAATTGACAACTCAATTGGTTAGTGGTCTGGAGGTCCGCAAGCATCTATTCCTTTATGACAGTGATGACAGACTATGTTCCTGAAGTTCCAGATGAAGGAGAGAATAATTTCAATAAGCAGGTGTAGTGTGGATGTTCTTGATTATTTAGGCGAGCTTGTGGTGGTCTTTAGACTATGTCTAGTTCATGTTGAAGGTTCGCACTGAAGATTGAGCTAGAAATTGAAGAATTACTTCCAGATGATGATGTTCTTCCCAAGTCAGGCCAACCGGATGAGTTACACATCTTGCGGATGATCTTGAAGAGTTTCTGTGAGGAATGGTGTGCTCCTAAAGGAAGATTGAAGTCTCAGATCTATGTGGCTGATAGTGTGTTGATCTGTGTAAATTCTTTTTGTAATTAGTCATGTTGTATTTATGCATTTGCTCTGTATTGTATGCCGAATTGGATAAATATCCCTAAGTTGATGTCTTGTATAAATAAAGAGTTGTAAAGTCATTTCAAAGGAGCTGTGTTGAGATGAGAGTGTGGTAGAGAGGAGGAAAGTGAAAAGTAGAGCAGAAGTATTAGGCTTAAATGGAACTGACTCAAGTATGGTGAAGATGCTATTCTTCAGTTCAAGTATGTAATACTTATAATTCTGTAGATAGTGTGTCTCTTGTAGGCAGTGGGCCTCTTGTGAGCAGTGTGCTCGGGCAGTGAGCCCTAATTGACATGTGCCATTTTGTTCTTTCTATTCTTCTAACACATAATACAATATTAGGTTAGTCACCCTGTGGTTTTTCCCTTAACCGAGTTTTCCATGCCAAAATCTTGGTGTCTTATGTGTTAATATCTTTCTGCTCTTGATTTAATGCATTATGTTTCCATGACTGATTTATTATTATGCTACTGAATTAGTAAGTGGATTTAAGTGGTTAATTGCAAGCAAGTTTTGGACAACTGATTCACCCCCCCTCTCAGTTGTCTATCCTGAATCTATAAATTGGTATCAGAGCAAGGTTCCTCTAAAAGAGCTTAACTACTTGAGGAGATCTACGATGTCATCCTACAAGAAGGATAGTCTAAGGTTTGATGGAACCAATTTCACTCTTTCAAAAAGTTGCATGGAATGTCACTTGCAATGTATGGGAATGCAGTATTGGATCATGGCTTCAAAGAAGTATACTCCTCCACAGAACGGTCCAAAAATCGTAGATGAAATCAAAGATGCTGAAAACAATCTGCAGACTAAAGAAGCTCTTCTATGTGCCTTGTCTGATTTAGAGCTGACAAATGTTGTCAACCTACAAACTAGTTTTGAGTTTTGGGAAAAACTGGAACTTCTGCATGAAGCAGACAAGTATGTTAAATGTGCCAAGCTACAAAGTCTGAAAGGAAAATTCAAAAATCTGAAGATGAGAGAAGATGAAAATATCACTACATTTATGCCACGAGTAAATGAGCTTGTTTGTGGCATTAGATGTGTTGGTGGAGTCTTGGATGAAGATGAGATTGTTGGTAAAGTTCTCAGATCCCTTCTTGATTCTTACAAGTACAAGGTTGCTGCTATTGAAGAATTCAGATCTATTTCAGGTATCACAAGAGATCAATTGGTTGGTAAATTGGCTACATTTGAATTGATTGAGTTTGGAGATGCCACCCCTAAGACTGAATCTGCATTCAAAGCTAGTGCCTTTCTAGAAGGGAAACAAAAGTTTGATCCGGGAGAGAACTCTTCAAGGAAACTATCATGGTATGAAAAAGAAAGAAAAAACTTGGAAGAAGATGAAGCAGAAGCTGCTCAACTTGAAGCCCTTATTGCAAAAAGACTGCCAAGAGGATCCGACAAGTATAAGGGGAAATTACCTTTTAAGTGTTTTAACTGCAATAGGATTGGTCATTTTGCCTCAAGGTGTCTAGAAAGATTTTCAAGGCCAAATCCTAATAGATCAAGGTTCCAAGAGAATTGTTACTATGTTCATGAAGATGATGATAATGAAGGAGTAACAGATGATGAATTAGATACATGAAACAAATCAAGAAGTGACTGGGTGTTTATTGCCATCAAGGAAGAAGATCCAATGCCCTTTGAATCTGTCAATCATAAAATTGTAGAAAGAGCTCTGGCTACCCAAGTTGAAGAAAAGGATGATTGGGTCATTGACAGTGGATGCTGTCACCATATGATAGGTGACAAAAATAAGTTCATAGATTTGGAAAGGTATGAAGGAGGAGTGGTAAAGTCTGGTGATAACTCTGCTGGCAGAATCAGAGGAAGAGGAACCATTTCTTTTGATGGAAAGAACAAAACCAGTAATTGACTGTATGTTGAAGGTCTGAAGCACAATCTCCTTAGTGTTGGACAATTGGTGGACAAAGGCTATGATCTCCGATTCAAGAATGGAAAATGCAAGATCTTTGAAAGTTTCAGAACAGAGATTGCATCTAGTGCTCAAACTAAAGGTAATATCTTTCACTTAGTTGGTACTGGTAAAAGTTGCTTATTTGTTCAAATTGATCAGAGTTGGTTGTGGCATAGGAGAATGTGTCATGTGAATTTTGATAATATCATCAAGATAAGCAACACTCAAGCTGTAGGAGATCTTCCAAGAGTTGTGAAACCTACTAATAGCTTGTGCAAAGAGTGTTAGTTGGGTAAGCATAGAAGAGTCACATTTAAAAGTAAGAAACAATCTTCTACCGGATTATTAGACTTAGTTCATACTGATTTATGTGGTCCGACAAGAATCAAAAGTGTGCAAGGTGATAGATATTTCATGCTATTAATTGATGACTACTCCCGGATGATGTGGGTGACTTTTCTGAAAGAAAAATCAAAAGCTCTTGAGAAATTCAAAATATTCAAGGCTATGGTAGAGAATGAAACTGGATTAAAATTAAAATGTCTGAGGTCTGACAGAGGTGGAGAATTCACATCCGGTGATTTCATAGAATTATGTGAGAAACATGGAATAAAAAGATAGTTGTCTGCTCCTAGGACTCCACAACAGAATGGAGTAGTGGAGAGAAAGAACTAGACCATCCAGGAAGCATCTAGAACCATGATGATGGAAGCAAATGTTCCTCAGATCTATTGGAGAGAAGTTGTAAGCACTGCAGTTTATACTCTCAATCGAGTACAAATCAGAAGCAATACCAGTAAGACTCCTTATGAACTTTGGTTTGGCATCACTCCCACTATAAGGTATTTCAAAATCTTTGGTAGAAAATGTTACATTAAAAGAGATGAAGATCTAGGAAAATTTGATGCTAGAAGTGATGAAGGAATATTCTTAGGTTATTCTACTCAAAGCAAAGCATACCAATGTTATAACAAGAGATTAAGGAAGATTGTGGAAAGTACAAATGTAAAGGTTGATGAAGGTATTGAAAAACCCTCAAGGTTTTATGAATATGATGAAGATGATCAAAATGATGCTTTTATTCAAGAAGTCCAAGTTCCCTCTGAAATTCAAATTCAAGTTGATCCGGTAAATCTAGAAGAAGAGATAAGTTTGAATGAAGTTGTTTAAGAATCAAAAGTGCAAGAAACTCCCAAAGTTCCCAGGTATGTAAGACTGAATCACTCTGAAGATTAGATCATAGGTGATAAAAGCAAAGGTGTACAAACAAGAAGAAGGATTGCTCAAGTTTTAGAAGAGTATTCTCTGATTTCGAAGATTGAACCTAAGACAGTGAATGAAGCTTGCAATGATGAAAACTGGACTAAAGCAATGGAGGAAGAGATGATGCAAATTGAGAAAAATCACACTTGGGATCTTGTTCCTAGACCTAAAAATAAGAATGTGATTGGAACCAAATGGGTCTTCCGGAATAAACTGAATGAAGATGGTGAAGTAGTCAGAAACAAAGCCAGATTGGTCTGCAAGGGCTACTCCCAAGTAGAAGGAGTTGATTTTGAAGAAACTTTTTCTTTGGTGGTAAGAATTGAAGCAGTTAGATTATTTCTTGCTTTTGCTGCCTTCAAGGATTTCAAAGTATATCAAATGGATGTCAAATCTACCTTCCTAAATGGTGACTTGGAAGAAGAAGTATACATTGAGTAACCAGATGGATTTCAATTGTCTGATCATGGTGATATGGTTTGCAAGTTAAAGAAAGCTCTATATGGACTAAAGCAAGCCCCAAGAGCCTGGTATGAAAGATTGGATAAGCATCTCTTGAAGATTGGTTTCAATAAAGGTACTGCTGATAGTAATTTGTACTTCAAAATTGATCATGAAAATACCTTGATTGTTGAAGTGTTTGTTGATGATATCATTTTTGGAGGAAGAGATAGTATTTGCAAGACTTTTCCAAATCAAAAGTGAATTTGAGATGTCCATGTTTGGGGAAATGAATTTTTTCTTGGGTCTACAAATCACTCAAACAAAGAAAGGAATCTTCATTTCTCAGACCAAATATGTGAAAGAATTGTTGAAGAAATTTGGGATGGAAGACTCAAAGCCAATGAGTACTCCCATGGAAACCAGATGTAAGTTGAGAAAAGATGATGATTCTCCCAAGGCTGATCAGAAAAAGTACAGGTCAATGATTGGAGGATTGTTGTATCTCACTCAAACTAGACCTGACATTATGAATGATGTTGGTCTTGTTGCTAGATTCCAAGCTGATCCTAGAGAATCTCACGTCATGGCAATCAAGAGGATTTTTAGATATCTAAAAGGGACAATTGAGTATGGTCTATGGTATCCTAGAGATCATGATTTCTCTCTTCATGCATATACAAATGCGGATTGGGCAGGAGATGTGGATGACCAGAAGAGTACTAGTGGTGGAGCATTCTTTTTGGGAAAGAGATTGGTTTCTCGGCTGAGCAAGAAACAAGAGGCAATATCTCTATCCACTGCAGAAGCAGAATATATTTTAGTAGCAGGTAGTTGCACTCAGGTTTTGTGGATGAAGCAAATGCTAAGAGACATCAGAGTGGAGTATGAGGAGCCTATCACAATCTTCTGTGATAACTCAAGTGCAATAAATATATCTAAGAATCCAGTGTTGCATTCAAAGACTAAACATATATCCATCAAGTTTCACTTTTTGAGAGAGAAAGTGAACAAGAATGAAGTTAGATTGGAGTTTGTACATTCCAAGGATCAGATTGCAGATATTTTTACTAAACCTCTTCCTAAGGACTCTTTGAGTATCTCAGGGAGAAGTTAGGGGTTATTACCCCTCTGGTTCTAAGTTAAGGTGCACTGATGTGCATCAGTATGGTGGATCTCACAGTCATATCTTGTGGACCAGATTGATATTTGGGAAGCTGCCACTCATGGGGAACAGCTGGTATGATTCTGAATTGGTGCAAGTATGTGCCCTTTTCCATTGATGTCAAAGGGGGAGAGAAGACATGTGAAAAACAAGTGGTTGCTAATTAAAGGGGGAGTAGTAAAGGAATAGAAGACATGTGAATGGTTGTTGTTGATAGGGGGAGTTGTGTCAGTAAGAAAAGGTTCTTGTCTTGATGGTCAAAATAGTTTTTCACATCATATGTTGCCATCAATGACAAAGGGGGAGATTGTTGCAAGTATGGGCCTAACCGGTGTTGTCATTGATGTCAACATACTCCTGTTGCATTGATGATAAGGATTGGATGAGCTATATGCTGAGGATATTGAGAAAATTAAGTCCTATCAGGAACATAGAAGAATAGTGAAGCAGTGAGGTAAAGATCCTAGCTAAGATGAAGATCAGAGGATGCGCATCAAAGGGTTTGTAGATATGTGTCTCAAGATGATCCATTAAAGATTTCAAAGGTCCGCATGAAGATATGAAGAAGTTATGGCCACTTAAGTAAAACTGGTTCCGACAGATGTTCAGAGGTGATAGAGTGATATAGATAGGTCTGGTGAGATCCAGAAATGAAATATCTTGTTCTACAGATTCGGTGGAATGTTTAGGAAGTCAATGTGAATTGACAACTCAATTGGTTAGTGGTCTGGAGGTCCGCAAGCATCTATTCCTTTATGACAGTGATGACAAAGTGTGTTCCTAAGGTTTCAGATGAAGGAGAGAATGATTTTAGTAAGCAGATGTAGTGTGGATGTTCTTGATGATTCAGGCAAGCTTGTGGTTGTCTTTGGACTATGTCCAGTTCATGTTGAAGGTCCACATTGAAGATTGAGCTAGAAATTGAAGAATTACTTCCAAATGATGATGTTCTTCCCAAGTTAGGCCGACCGGATGAGTTACACATCCTGTGGATGATCTTGAAGAGTTTTTGTGAGGAATGGCATGCTCCTAAAGGAAGATTGAAGTCTCAGATCTGTGTGGCTGACAGTGTGTTGATCCACCTGAAGTCTTTTTGTAATTAGTCATGTTGTATTTATGTATTTGCTTTGTATTGTATGCTGACTTGGATAAATATCCCTAAGTCGATGTCTTGTATAAATAAGGAGTAGTAAAGTCATTTCAAAGGAGCTGTGTTGAAATGAGAGTGTGGTAGAGAGGAGGAAAGCGAAAAGTAGAGCAGAAGTATTGGGCTTAAATGGAACTGAGTCAAGCATGGTGAATATGCTATTCTTTAGTTCAAGTATGTAATACTTGTAATTCTGTAGATAGTGTGTCTCTTGTAGGTAGTGGGCCTCTTGTGAGCAGTGTGCTCGGGCAGTGAGCCCTAATTGGCATGTGCCATTTTGTTCTTTCTATTCTTCTAATAGAGAATACAATTTTGGGTTAGTCACCCCATGGTTTTTCCCTTAACCAAGTTTTCTATGTCAAAATATTGGTGTCTTATGTGTTAATATGTTTCTGCTCTTGATTTAATGCATTATGTTTCCATGAATGATTTATTATTATGCTACTGAATTAGTAAGTGGATTTAAGTGGTTAATTGCAAGAAAGTTTTGGACAACTGATTCACCCCCCTCTCAGTTGTATGTCCTGAATCTAACACAAACTTGATCCTAGAAATGCAAACTATAAAACTTAAATGCAGAGAAATGTGGAGCAAAATACATTCTCCCTGTCACCATCTAAAACTCAGAAAAATAGTTTTTACTCTGGTGAACAGAACTCACTCAAATATTCATACCGGAGGATCAAACTTGAAACATAGCAACTACAGACATCCCTTATCATATCTTCCACTGTAGACAAAGATATTCAATCTCTAGGGTATGCAGAGAAAAACATTGTACTGTTCTTCTCAGACACTTGTTTAAACTCATTCAAATAATTTCCTCATATGCTGACCTTAGGTGTTGACATCAATGACAACACTTACTGCTCATACTTGCAATAGAGGGATGATAGATATAGGGAAATAGGGTAGACATAGGGAGGTAGAGGCTTAGGGTTGCTCAAGTTTAGGGTTTAGGGGCTAGGGGTTAGCGATTAGGGTTTAGGGGTTTAGGGTTTAGAGTTTAGAGAGAGAGAGGACGATAGGGAGATATAGAGGAGACACAGGGGAGAGATAGGGAGATAGAGAGTGAAGGAGATGTCCAAATACATAGGGAGGGATATTGAAAGGTAGAGGGATGATAAAGATAGGAAGATAGGGAGATAGAGGTTTAGGGTTGCTCGGTCTTAAGGTTTAGAGGTTATGGTTTGACATTTAAAGGTTTAGGGTTTATGAGTTTAGAGAGGGGGGAGATATAGAGGAGACAGAGGGGAGAGATAGGGAGATAGAGAGTGAGGGAGATGTATAGAGACATAGGGAGAGAGATTGAGAGGTAGAGGGATGATAGAGATAGGGAGATGGGAGAGAGATAGGTAGATAGAGGTTTAGGGTTTCTTAGGTTTAGGGTTTAGAGTTTAGGGGTTAGGGGAATTAATTAGGGTTTAGAGGTTAGAAGTTAGGATTTAGGGTTTAAGGTTTAGGGGTTAGGGGAATTAATTAGGGTTTAGAGGTTAGAGGTTAGGATTTAGGGTTTAGGGTTTAGGGGTTAGGATTTAGAGGTTTAGGATTTAGGGTTTAGAAGTTTAGGGAGAGTTAGAAAGATATAGAGAGACGAGGGGAGAGATAGGGGGATAGAGAATGAGGGGGATGTCTAGAGACATAGGGAGAGAGATTGAGATGTATATGGATGATAAAGATAGGCAGATAGAGGTTTATGGTTTAGGGTTTTGAGGTTAGGGTTTAGGGTTTAGGGTTTAGAGTTTAGGGTTTAGGGGTTAGGGTTTAGAGAGAGAGAGAGCTTTTGGTTTAGGGTTTAGGGAACTTGGGGTTTAGGGTTTAGGATAGAGAGAGAGGGGAGATGTCCAGAGACATAAGGAGAGAGATTGATAGGTAGAGCGATGATATAGATAGGGAGATAGGGGAGAGATAGGGGTTAGGGGTTGGGGTTTAGGGAACTTAGACCTACCTTAAGTGTGGGGTGGACATATTAATGGAATAAAGAGATAGAGGGATGATAGAGATAGGGATATAAAGATTTAGGGGTTAGGGTTTAGGTCCAGATAGAAAGAGATAGAGAGTGTTAGAAAGAGATAGCTAGAGAGAGAGAAAGAGTTTGTGAAATAGTAGAAGAGAGGATGATAAATAGAAATTTAGCTAGTTTAAAATGTGCTCACATTATAATGTGTTGGCTTTATAATGTGAGTGTGTTTTGAACTAGTTAAAATGATGTCTAACGTCTTGTAAAAAGGCATGCCACATGATTTTTGGTGCATATGCTCTATTTTATTCCATGTTCTACACTTTTTCTGACATTGAAAGAGACTTTTCATGATTTTGAGGTTCTCCCATCATTGGTTGACAAAATTGATGCACTTTTTGTTCTTGTTTGGATGCACAAGATTCCAATTACATGTTTTAAATACAAATTTGATATTGGAAAGAATTTTTTTCATGTTTTGAGGGATTGCAACACTAGATTGAATAAATTAACTATTTTTTTGTTTTACATTGACAAAAACTATGTAACTGTGCATGTTTTGTATTATAACTTGATAAATTATCAGATATTTTTTGTGTTCCTTTGACCATTTCTTTAGAGTGATATAGAATTCAATACAATGCCAAAGAATGAACAAAAACTCTAACACCAAAGGAGCGTGAAGCCGAGAATGCAAACAAAAGAGAATGAATGAGATAACTTTTTGACAATAAGAAATTGAACTTCACAAATGAAGGTGAACCATCTTTGTTGATTGAATTGGATGATGAAGCATTGAAGAGAGAGAGAGAGAGAGAAGGAATTAGAGAAACAAAGGGATCAAATGAAAAAACTTTGTGCAAGTAAGAACTCAAATGCGCCCGAGAACTTGAAGGTATGTCATCTTTGCCATCTCAATTCGATAATGTCAAAAATGTTCAATCTCCAATTGAAAATTATGATGCATTTGCAAATCTTGTAGTAGATGATACACCAATTGATCATCTCCTAGGTGCTAAATATGACCATGCAGGCACATTTTCTTCCCACAAGCATGGATTTCACATAGGTACACCACCTTGCTATGCAAGTGCACCACCTGATGATATAGGTGCACTTTCATAAAGCCTCACCTCTGTCTTTTCACCCTTTTCCTAGCATTTATGAAACCTAACTGACCCCCTGACCTACCTAAAAGACCCTAGGTTTAGTCATATACCAGTCCGCCAACTCTTGCAAGTTTATGGAAGCTCCTAACTCTCTCACCCTAATGCTTATGTCGAGGAATAGCCACAATGCTTGCCATAGCTTTGTCTCTTCTTGTCTCTTTTTCTTCTAAGCTTGTGAGTGTAAATGATGAAAAATGGGCCCCCTTGCCACTATATGTAGGCCCCTCAAACCCTAATTTTCCTCCATGACCTAGACTTTTATCCTTGGCATCCCCTTTCCACCCCCAAACATCTATTTTTGCTTCTTTTTCATCCTATCCACTTTTTTCAATCTCTGTATTAGGTGTTTTCTTTCCTTCACCCTTCCTTTGAGATTTTACTTATATTTTTTTAAGTTTTGACTAAACTCTCGAGGGGAATCCATCATCCATTATTCCCTTTTTCATCACCGGCTGGGGCATATTTTTTATTCTTTGACATGATGCCACCTTGATGGGACACCATATCAAAGAGGGGAGAAATGTAGACACCTAAAAATGACAATGTGTTCACTATCATTTTCGACATAGTCCTAACACCACCCCTTTCATGTTAACATGTCTTTTAAATTAATTAAATAATTTTATTATTTAATTAATTTATACCTCTTTCATTAATCATTTTCTCATATTAAATAAATAAAATTTTATTTATTTATTTACTTTACCATTTCCTCTTAAATTAATTAATAAAATCTATTTATTCAATTAATTTATAATTTTCTAACAAATTCCTCACCATAAATTAATTAAATAATTTTATTATTTAATTAATTTACCCTCTCACATGTCCTCATCCTTATCACTAGGTACAATTATTAAATAATTGATCCAAAATTAAATTAGCTCTTCATCTCAACCATCCATTATCATACTACATCTTTTAATCTCAACCATTCACATAAAAGAATGTTCTAGAAATCCTTATCCATGCCCTATAATCCTCTCATCTAATCTTAGCCATCCATTTTATCTCTTAATCCTAGCCATCCATCCTATCACTCAACACCCTATAAATTGAGCCTCTCACATCATTATCACAACACATGAGCCATATGAAAGTATATGTTATCAAAGTCCATACCATTATCATTATCATTTGCTTTCATTATTGCCATTGTCATACCTAGGTATGATGGTTTTGTGAGCAGTCCACATGCATTATATATCAAAATAACAAATCTAATAGAGATAGGGTGCACTCTACTCCGTTCTATCATGTGTGAAGGGGTGATTGAAGGTGAAGGTATTGAGTTATATTGCATTATCTTCCATTATTTACCTAGAGTCATTTTCTCATCCACAAAGGTAACATTCTATTTATGTGTTCCTATCTCTCAAGAGGGAGAATTGTCGTGTGTAGCCACCTCAAAAGTACTAATCAATATAATAGTGATAGTAAGCTCCCTTTTAAATAATATCTCATAGTAAACTCACTTTTAAATAATATCTCATATACAATTGTTCTGTCTAAGCATAGCCAAGACTTGGTATCCTTGAGACCTTAGGGAGGCTCTTTTTAAAATTTCCTTTCAAGAGAAGAGTTGACTCCCAACTCTTGAGATCAGCACACTTTATGACCATGTCATTTTTCCCATCAACAGTAACCTTCAAAAGTCATTAGGAAATACATCACTAAACTCCTACACAATTGTATTATCATTAAGCTTTGGTTCCTTTTCCTCTTCCTTTTCTAAAATCTTCACCATGAATTCCTTACAAGAGTTGTGATCTACTTTCTTCACTTGCATTGCCAAAAGAGTTCTCAAGACTAAGGGTCTATAAATTCCTTGGAGAGACATAGTGTTCTAAAATCATCCATGAATTCTATACTCTTTTCAAAATAATCAAAACACATGTTGTGAGGCCTGAACCAATCCATGTCAAGTATCATATCATAGGAACTCAACTAGGTGACAAATAAATCAACATGTTTCCTTAAAGGCCTTATTTCAATTTATGCTTCCCTTAGATAATGATTAATCACCTATTTCTTACACAAAACAAACCCTACCAACATGCACTCATTGCTTAATTTATTAAAATAAAATTTACACTTTTCTATTAATGATGGTGTAATGAAACTTTTAGTAGCTCCTAAATCAGTCAACACAAAAATTGTTAAACCATGAAAAATATCTTTGAGATTGATTAAAGTGGCTTGGTTATCTACATTTATCTTATTCATAATCACATAAATCTTAGGATGAAAATTTAAACCCCCACTAGTATATTGAGAGCAATCCCTCTAAAACGATCACTACCACATATCCAACAACCTATCTTTGAAACTATACTCTTAAGTCTCATTTTTTCTATAATTTGGTCTCATGTAATCATTATTGTTATTACTATATATTCTCATTTCCATTCCTTTTGAATTTGTCACTTCTATTCACTTGGGTAACTCCTCCAACATTGTGTCAATTATTAGTTGTCATCCTCGGCCTAAAAAACCTAATTTGGATTTGATTCTCTACTTCTACTCATACTTATGTGTTGGGATAAGGTGCCATTAACCTTATAAATCCTAATATTGTATTTATTCCATTTATTATTTGTAATTTGTAATTACCCATAAGGGATGTACAAGTTTCACTGACATGGTAAAATTATTTACTGTCCACAGTAATTACGGAGTTACTGCATGGTAAGTTCCGGAGTTACCGGTAGCAATTATAGATGTTATTTACTATGGTAAATGGTAATTGGTCAAAGTGGGGTGCACATGTGGAGGAATAATCTATTTTTAGTGTTATGAGGCATGTCATAGATGTTGTAAGAGAGTGTAAGAGATTCTATGACAACTATAAGTTGTCATAAGAATCTATGACACTAATAATAGCATATAACGTGTCATAAGATGTTGTAAGTGGCTATTTTTGGCCCCAAGGCGTTCAAACTTGCATGGGCACTTTTTCCCAAGTGTAGGATGCATGTATGATAGCATTTGACCCTGTAAGAGCCTATTCTTGGCCATGGACGCCCAAGGTTGTGTTGTTGACTCTTGACAAGCGTTATGGGTTTGTAAGAAGTCATTTAATGTCTTGAGGTTGTGTAGATTCTATAAAAACCATAGCATAGTAGATGAGAGTGATATAACAGTTTACAGGTACCCAGGTTTTGCTGGAGTGAAGGTTGAAGGACAGAGGAAGTGAATGTATTTGTAATCTCCTTTTGTGAAGATAATACAACTTGGCCTCTTTTTTGGGTGAAGTTTTTTACCCGTAAGGGTTTTCTCCACGTTAAACACTTGTGTTATATGCTTCATTATGCTTCTGGTATATTTCTATATTGTGGGTTTATGTTTTGATTACAATCTCCATTAATAACACACAGTTAAAGTTTGCTGAAATTTATCTCAAATTAGATTTCCATTAAAGTAGTGTTGCTTTCATTTCTATCATTTGGTATCAGAGCCTAGCCAACTTTGACTCTTGGATGGTAGTGTGGAAGCTATAGCTGCAGAGGGAGATTTGGTTGTATTTGTTTTGCAAATCTTGTGTTGTTATTATAGCTGCATCCACCGTTGCATCAACCTCTCAAATGGACATTGAGAAGTTCAACGGAATGAGGTATGAGTTGTGGAAGTTGAAAATGGAAGATTTGTTGGAAGAAAGAAACCAATGGTTGGATGTCCAAAAAGAGAAGAAACCTGATGATGTCACTCAAGATGAGTGGGATAGACTGGATAAGAAGGCACGAGGAACCATCCGGTTGTGTCTTTCAGACTTTGTCCTGTTGAATGTCACAAAAGAAGAGATTGCATACAAATTGTGGAAATGGTTGGGTGAGATCTATCAAGCCAAGAGTATGGTAAATAAACTTTATTTAAAAAGAAAATTGTTTTCCATGAAAATGAAAGAGGGTGAGTCAGATGCAGACCATTTAAATTCTTTTAATTTATTGGTGAGTTAGCTTGATTCAGTAGATGTTGAGGTTAGTGAGGAAGATAAATGTATCTTGCTTCTATGTTCTTTACCTGAGTCTTGGGAGAATGTTATCCTTGCTATCATTGCTAACCTTGTGGATCTGAAGTTGGATGCTCTTGTTTCAGTGTTACTGTCATAGGAATTGAGGAAGAAGAGTTCGGATAGTTTAGGGGACGCTCTCAGTATCAAGGGAAGGTCTAAGGAAAGGGGACCTAAAGGACATCAGAAAGGGGCTAAGGATAAGTCCAAGGGCCGGTCTAAGACTCCTGGTAAAAAGAACAGAGTTAAGTGTTGGAACTGCAGTAAAAGGGGACATGTGAAGGAGTGCATAAACCTCAAGAAACACTGGGAGAGTGCTTCAGATAAGTCCTTGAATGCAGGTGAAGAAGTTTTATTTTCTGCATGTAATCTTGTTTCTAATGATCACTGGTTGGTTGACTCAAGATGCTCATTTCATATGACCCTGCATAAGGAATGGTTCTCCTCATATGAAGAATATGATGGAGGTAATATCTACCTTGGTGACAACTCTACATATCTGATTATTAGGAAAGGAAAGGTATTGTTGTGTTTCAGTGATGGGAGGATTAAAACCCTCCTTGGTGTTTTGCATGTTCTTGGATTATTTAGAAATCTGATTTTAGTTTTGAAGTTGAATGATTTGGGAATACAGTGACATTTGACAAGTATGGCTGTAGATTGGTGAGAGGGAACTTGGTGGTAGCAAAAGGGAAGAGATTCAGGAACTTGTTTAAGCTTGAAGCCACTACAGTTTGTAATGTCTCCTATGTATCTGAGGCCACTACTAAAAATACATGTATGTTGTGGCACCGTAGATTGGGCCACACAAGCAATAATGTATTGAAAAATATTAAGAATAAAAATTTGTTGGATGGTTTCTCTTATTCTGATGAGCACTTTGATTTCTGTGAGCATTGTGTGTTTGGTAAACAAAATAGAAAATCATTTCCTCCATGAAGCAATAGAGCAAAAGAGAAGTTAGAAATTATTCATACGGATGTGTTTGGACCCGTGGATAATGAATTTATTAGAAAATCTCATTATTTTGCAACCTTCATTAATGACGTATCCAGATTTACATAGATTTATTTTATGAAGCATAAATCAGAAGTTTTCACTAAGTTTAAGGAATTCAAAGTTTTAGTAGAGAACCAATCAGGTTTAAAGATAAAAATATTAAGATCTGACAATGGAGGGGAATATTTCTCTAAGGAATTTGATAGGTTTTGCAAGCATGCAGGTATAATCAAACAAAAGACAACTCTGTATACACCACAGCAGAATGGTGTTGTAGAAGGGATGAATTGAACAATTATGGAAAGGGCCAGAAGTATGCTTAGTGATGCACAATTGGGCAAATGCTTTTGGGCAGAGGCTGTGTGTACTACTTGCTACTTAATAAATAGATCTCCTTGTAAGTCTCTTGATTAGACATAAGAAGCCTTCTATTTCACATTTAAGGGTTTTTGGTTGTGAGGCTTTTGTTCATGTGCCTAAGGAAAAGTGATCTAAGTTGGATCCAAAGGCTAAAAAGTGTACATTCATTAGATATAGTGATAATGTGAAAGGTTATAAGCTTTGGAATCCACTAACCCGCAAGATTATCTTTTCTAGAGATGTAATTTTAGGAAACTTAGAGCTATTTCTGAACCTGAGAAGCCAAAAGAAAAAGATGAAAAAGTAAAGAAGGTGCACTTTGATTTAGAGCAGCAAGATGCACCTTAGGAAGAATAAAATGTTGGATTGGAGGGTGAAGAAGAAGAAGAAGATTCAAGTAGTTCTGATGAAGATGAATCTGTTGTGACAGAAGAAGTTGGTGTAGATGATCATGTAGAAGAACAAGTAGAGTCTCTTACTCCACCCTTAAGGAATTCCACAAGACAATAGAATCTAGTTGACAGGTATAGCGCACCAGATTTCTGTTGTGTATATGCTTTATTGAGTACTAACGATGAACCTAGATCCTACAGGGAAGCTATTTCTACAGATGATAGTAAGTCTTGGCAGCTAGCCATGCAGGAGGAGATGATGGCTTTGGACTGTAATAACACCTGGGATCTTGTTCATTTTCCCAAAGGAAGAAAGGCCATAGGATGTAAGTGGGTCTTCAAGAAGAAGTTTGGAGCAGACGGATCATTGGAGAAGTACAAGGCTAGACTGGTAGCCAAGGGCTACTCCTAGAGAGAGGGAGTTGATTTTGGTGAGATATTCTCTCCTGTTGCTAGATTGACTTCTATTAGATTTCTCTTATCCATTGCTACAGCTTATGATTGGGAGATTGAACAAATAGATGTTAAGACTGTGTTCTTGCATGGAGATCTTGAAGAAGAAATTTATATGCAACAACCTATAGGTTTTGAGGTAAAAGGAAAAGAACATTGGGTTTGTACGTTAAAGAGGTCTTTTTATGGTTTAAAATAGTCCCCCAAAATGTGGTAGCAAAAGTTTGATTCATTTGTTTTGAAATTGGGTTTTGTTAGAAGCGAGGAGGATCATTGTGTTTACATTCATTGTGTTGATGATTCTATACTGGTTATTGATTTGTATGTTGATGACATATTTTTCAGCAATACTTATGGTATAGTCGATGAGCTTAAAGCCTAACTTTTAGGTGCATTTGAGATGAAGGATCTTGGTGCTGCAAGGTATATTTTGGGAATGGAGATTAGGAGGGACAGAGTTAACAAAAATCTTTGGTTGTCACAAAGTAAGTATGTGAATACTATTTTGCAGAGGTTTAGTTTGCAAGATTGTAATCTAGTTAGAGTTCCTTTACCCATTGGTACTAAGCTTTCATTAGATATTTGTCCAAAGACTGAGGATGATCTTGAGGATATGTCTAATGTGCCATATGCTAGTGCTGTAGGGAGTTTGATGTATACAATGGTTTGCACTAGACCAGATATTGCCCAAGCAGTGGGAGTTTTGAGCAGATTTATGTCTAACCCTGGTAGACAGCATTAGAACTATGCGAAGAGGGTGTTTAAATATCTTGCAGGTACTCCTGATCATTGTTTGGTTTATTTTGGTACTAATAGTGCTGATAAATCTTTGGACATATAGGGTTTTGTTGATGTAGATTAGGCAAGTGACTTGGATAGTCGAAGGTCCACTAGTGGCTATGTGTTTACTCTGTTTGGAGGTGCAGTGAGTTGGATGAGTAAGAGGCAACCCACAGTTGCTTTGTCCACTACAGAAGCAGAGTATATGGTTGCTACTCATGTCTCTAAGGAGGTAGTTTGGTTGAGGAGATTGTGTACAGGCATTGGTTTTGATTGTAGGAACATTCAGATTGGTTGTGATAGCCAGAGTGCTATTTGTTGGCTAAGAATCCCATGTATCATGCTCAAACTAATCATGTTGATGTTCAGTATCACTTTGTTCGAGAGTTGATTGCAAATGAAGAGATTGAGCTAAAGAAGAGACACTCAGGAGAATGTTGCAAATTCATTGACCAAGCCTATGAGCACAAAGAAGTTTGTGTGGTGTAGAGAGGCCATGGGCCTTGTTTCTAGTCCTTGATTATTTTTCATTTAATTTCCTATAGGTTGATTTACAATGTATAATGTCAAGTGGGAGAATGTTGGGATAAGGTGCCATTAACCTTGTAAATCCCAATATTGTATTTATTCCATTTATTATTTGTAATTTGTAATTACCCATAAGGGATGTACAAGTTTCACCGGCAGTAGTAAAAATTATTTACTATCCACGGTAATTACGGAGTTATTGCACGGTAAGTTCCAGAGTTACCGGCAGTAGTTACAGGATGTTATTTACTATGTTAAATGGTAATTGGTCAAAGTGGGGTGCACATGTGGAGGAATAATCTATTTTTAGTGTTATGACGCACGTCATAGATGCTGTAAGAGAGTGTAAGAGATTCTATGACAACTGTAAGTTGTCATAAGAATCTATGACAGCTGTAAGTTGTCATAAGAATCTATGACACTAATAATAGCATATGACACATCATAAGATGCTATAAGTGGCTATTTTTGGCTCCACGACATTCAAGCTTGCATGGGCACTTTTTCCCAAGTGTAGGATGCATGTATGATAGCATTTATGACCCCGTAAGAGCCTATTCTTGGCCATGGACGCCCAAGGTTATGTTGTTGACTCTTGACAAGTGTTATGGGCTTGTAAGAAGTCATTTAATGTCTTGAGGTTGTGTAAATTCTATAAAAACCATAGCATAGTAGATGAGAGTGATATAATAGTTTACAGGTACCTAGGTTCTGCCAGAGTGAAGGTTGAAGGACAGAGGAAGTGAATGTATTTGTAATCTCCTTTTGTGAAGATAATACAACTTGGCCTCTTTTTTTGGTGAAGTTTTTTACCCGCAAGGGTTTTCTCCATGTTAAACACTTGTGTTATATGCTTCATTATGCTTCTGGTATATTTCTATATTGTGGGTTTATGTTTTGATTACAATCTCCATTAATAACACATAGTTAAAGTTTGCTGAAATTTATCTCGAATCAGATTTCCATTGAAGTAGTGTTGCTTTCATTTCTAACAATATGTTGCCTCTATTCTTCAACAATTGTTGTTGACTCTTTCACATATGCCATGGTATTAGGTTTCACAAGATTGGTGATACTACTTGTTGGTATAATATTTTATTCACCTTGGATATATTATATTGAAAGCGTGATATTGCACCTACAAAATAAGATTACTTAGGATAATTAGGATATTTATTTATTCTCACCTAAATAGCTAATAATGATATGCGTATACCCTAACGTGAGGTACATAAGTGCCTCCACTACCTTGTCAATCCTTGATTTGTGGTAGTTAGGTTCCACCTCTATTTAGTCAAGGCCACTTCTATCTTAGTTAGGTTGAGCAAATTGATTCACTAATTGGTAATCTGATTCTTGACTTCATAGTTAGACTGAGTTAAATCACCTCTTGATTAAGAGTGATTGAGAGATAACTCATACCTCTTGGGCATGTCATCTCCTTGATTGATGCATCCAAAAGGCTTATATGTTTGTATGTTACTCATTGTAACTAGCCTCATAATATTGAATATAGAATAACGTTATTCTATTCATCTAGATTTGTGATTACCTTATAGGCATTTGGTATTAGGTAGGTTTATTCTTCATAAAAATTCTAACATGGTATTAGAGACACGATGTCCTAAAGTTAGTCTATTTATAGGATTAGAGATCACAATTTCTCATAAAAAAAGTATGCTCTTCTGTTGCATCAAATTATGATATGGAGAATTAGAAAAACTTAATAAAAATACTAGATTTAGGTATTTTTATTTGTGACTTTGTTTTAAAAATAGCTTTGGGCAATTTTTCAACTAAATCTAACCTCACCATTGAGTTCCTAGAATCTAAGAAAGTTATTTTTTCCGTCGGATGTGTGTAAATTAGAAATTAGAGGCTAGATCTATAAGGCTTTAAAGTTGGGAGGTGCATGCTAGATCTAATAGGTATTTGATCCTTTAGATGATTTTGGGTCAATCATGACCAAGTTACATTGTGTCTATAAGGTCCAAGAACCCATAGATTGACTATCAAATCATCAAAATCAAAGAACTTTTGGCCCCTATCAAGATTTTCTCTCCTCCTTTGCTATACAAATTGTATGGTCACAAAAAATTAAAAATTATTTAATGCATAGGATTATGTCTACACAATATGTGTAGGGTACTATATAGTAGCAACATGATAACACAACACCACTACTAGCAATGCTTGCCACTAACCCCGCACTATAGGTACCACCCCTTGTAGTGGCCACCATTACTCTATCATCAGCAACAATCCTCTAGTGGAGGCACCACCTATCCATCCTCATGGGTTCCAAGCCACCATCAAACCTAGTAAGCAATTTCTTTCCAATTATGAGAGGTTTCAAATTTTAACTCAATGGTTTTAGGGTCCCAGGGTAGTTTTGGAGAAATCTGATGATGATATTGGTATAATGCAGTATGAAAGAATATTTTGGGGCATTTTCAATTATTTTTAGGTTATCAGCTCTTCCTTCCTAAGATGGCCCCTCTCCATTTACATTCTAGTTTTGGCACTTCAATTTAAAAGACTCCATTCTAGGTCATATCAACTCCATTTTTTGAGTAATTTCTTTTGTATGGGATAATTTTTTGAGAGTTTCATAGTGGTGCAAATAGTTTTTGATTTTGGTGTTTAGATTTTATAAAATTATAGATTCTCACATGTATTATTGAGTAGTTCTTATTTTGGGAACTTCCAAAACTCCATTTGGGCTCATTTGTAATGTTTTTAGGTGAATTTTTTTGAAAGTCCATAATGTTTTGTGTACTTCTCATTGCTGTAGTCTGATCTATCCCATCCTATATCAAAATTTGCAGTCTTAGCTCTATGGTCTATTTTGGCATTTATAATACACTAAGATCAAGACCACTTTATTGATTTGGCAAGTGGCAACTATAAGCACATTAATTATAAAGTGCAATAATCATAATTTTCTAGGAGATCTTTGATTAAGTGTATTTGATTTTGTTAGTTTCTTGATTGAGTAATCTTGGGTGAGCTAATCATGTATCTCACTCTCACTCATTTTCGTTTGAGTATTCTATGTAATCCTCCTAAAACATGGAAGGTGAAATGTGGTTACTATGAGAAGATAAATCATACTGAAGATGAATGATTTTTTAAGTAAATTGATGAATTAAAGAAACTTCTTCAAAATAATCACATTAGTTTGCTAGATTCTTGTAATCTAACATAAGAAAATATATAAAGTGCTCATACTCATACAACTTGTGTGGATAGATCATTTAGGGAGGAGTAGTGAAGTTAGATGACATGTACTGAGATCTCATTTTCATCTCTTGTTCCTCCATATAAATCTAGTGTTGCTTCATCCATGACTTCTAATGATTGCTTGCAACAAGCTCATATCAAACTTACATATACAAATTAATGGGATGAGTACTTGGTAGATATGTCAAGTTTGTTTTGTGAATCACATTTTGTAGATTTAGAGGACACCATTAAGGACATTCATATCCTCTTTGATGACAATTCTATCATAGATGTTGTCTCATCTTTCTCTTTGGATTTTGTTCTACATTCATTTCCACAAGGTTCTAATTTGTCAAAATTTTTAGTTAGGCTTGATACTCCAAATTTGATTGTGGCACCTCTTGGCACCAACATGGAAACACTTGAGCAACTTCTAGAGACAACATATATTATGGGTTATTGGTGTAATATTTTATTCACATTGAATATAATATATCCAAAGTGTGATATTGTACCTATTTAATAAGTTTACTTAGGACAATTAGGATATTTAATTATTATCACCTAAGTAGATAATAATGACATGTGTATACCTTGACTTGAGGTACACAAGTGTTACCATTGCCTCATCAACCCTTTATTAGTGGTAGTTAGGTGCCATCTTTATCTTAGTCAGGTTGAGTGAACTGATCCACTAATTGGTAGTGCAACTCTTGATTGAGAGTGATTGAGAGTTAACTTATACCTCTTGATCATGCCATCTCCTTAATTCATGCTTCTAAAAGGCCTATATATTTGTATGTTAGTCATTGTAATTGGTCTCATAATATTGAATATAGAATATCATTATTTTGTTCATCTAGATTTATGATTAGTTTATACTTATTTGGTCTTGGGTAGGTTTGTTGTTCATAGAAAATTCTAACACTACTTGTGCAAGACACTCAATGCTTCATTAAAACATTGGGGCACCTTTTCTAACCTTTGGGCTATGCTTTCACAATGCTTGGTATCCTACCATGGCTCATGATATTTTTCTCTCTTACACATTTCATTAGTCATTTCATATGATTTAATGGACTCCTTAAGATGCCTGTGTTTTGCTTGGTAGTTGCTTCAAATGTGTGATCTTTCATGTTTGGTGTCTAGTTTCTATTTATATGCATATCTCTTTGCTATATCCTTGTTCATGTATTGCACCTAGGTTTACCTGCATTCCATTAGTCATCATCCATGTGTATATTTCACATCCTAACACCTACATTTAACATTAGTTTTCTTGCAAAATTAAGCATGGTCATTACCTACATCGTGTGTAGTTGTCGTCTTCATTGCCATCATGCATCCTCGCATGGGACATTACACAATACAAAAATTGATTAAACTTAGTGACCTTCATTGCTTTCATAATTTCACACCTATGCACAATGTTGATACTCATGTTGATTAAAACTAAAATTTAGACATGCTAAAAGTTTAGATTAAAAATTCTTAATATTCTAAAAATATTAATTTTTTTGGAGAATAACTTTTGAATTGTTTGGAAGTGCAGATAATACAAGAATGATCTCGAACTCACAAAAAATGACGTGCACCCTATGTCATAAGATTCTTTTGTGTCCAATTCAACTTTTGCCAACTCTTCCAAAAGAAACGTGATTATCAATTAACAAGATGGTACATCATACAATGGAGGACCATCATGGAGAAAGATGACACCTATATGGAAGAAAATGTGTGTTTTCAAATAAAAAAAATGTTTAGGCATGTTATATTTCATATTTTAAAGTGGGTGGGGGTAAGTCACGAGGGAATATTAGGTATGAAAAATAAGTACGTCGAGGAGCGCCCTTGTAAAAACATGTCTGAACATTGGCAAATGAGAAGAGGGGGCGTGGAAACATAAGATAGGCACCTAGAAAAAATGTGTTCTAACAAATCATGTAAGGGGGGGATACAAGTCAAAAAGGTTTAAGAAAGAATCATGGTGAACGAAGGACTCGGGATTCAATTGGACGAGAAGCTTTCCTACAAATTATTATACACATTAAATAGGTCAAGGTTACAGATTGACTATTATTGAGTGCCTTGCTAATAGTGCATAGATATATGGAACTAGGCGCCCGTCTAACAATGCAAGTACCATTTGAAATGGAATAAAAATGGCAGAGACCCATGTGAGCTTCATACCATGGAGATTCAAGAAGATATGAATGAGAGATTTCTACGAGGTAAGCAATATTTGCATGGGACGACAAGGAGAGAAGATAAGACTGACACGAAAGAAATGACTTTTTATTTTTGTGAAGAGAAGTATAAATAGAAGATGGACGCCCATAGGAAGGCCTTCATCTTGCTTTTCTTGCCCTTTTTGTTTTGTACCTAGCAACAGCACTACATTTTTTTTTGGGTAGAAATATTGGAAGAAGAGTCTATTTAGGCAATTCTTCTTATGTGCATGTAATATGGTAGGGAAAATAATGTAATCTTTGATTTAAGTTTTGTAATCTATAAGTGTAGAAATTATATTGTGTTTCAACCTTTTATGTAAGTGCATCTCTTTTAAGCATAATGAGTATTTGTTTAGGGTTTCACTAAGTATCATTTGTACATGTAATATGGTGATGCTCTCTTTTCATCTTCATTTCCAAATATACGAATAGAATTTAATGCATTCCTTAAATTTTTGCAAAATCCAAGTCATTCCAAGACAAACTAACAACCTAAACAAGGTTCAGAGTGAAAAATCCTAGGCCAAACTACATAAACCTAACAAGAAACTTAAATGTAAACCTAAATCTAACCCTAAAGCCCTAATTTAACCACTTAACCTAGAAAACAAGGAAAACCCTACATCGCGGGTTCCAAACAAAACCTAGACAAAGGGGAACAAACAAAAGCACACAGAAGAATAGGAAACCCATGAAAACAAATCAAAATCACAAGACAAATAATAAACAAGGTGGGAAAATTAAAAAAACAAAGCGACAAAACAAACCTTATAAATGTGAAGGAGAAGACAAGAAAATGCAAAGCTCATTTTGTGCGATTTTGAGTACCCATGCATGAAATTCTTCTTAAATCGAGAAAATTCAATATCAAATTGAGTTCACTTTGACAAGGAACAATGCTCGGCTGCTTTGAGCTCAAAATTATATGATTTTGAATGCAAAGTGTAAAATTAGGGAAAATTTGATTAAATACAAACGTATTAAACCAATTCATGTGCCACTAATGTTGACAAGATGGCGGGAATTGGAAGTCCAGGAGGAACAAGGACTTTGGACTCATATCTCAAAAATCTCAAGTTCCCTGAAACTTGACAAGTTTGACAACAAAACAATGAAGACAAAAAGGTCCAAGACCATTTATGGGAATCAAAATGCAACAAGGACATGGAACAAAGTTCCAAAGTCCGACAAACTTCTAGATGTTCTAACTTCTAGGACAAAAGGTGAGTCAAGAGTTTACTTAGGACTTGGGATCTCGGGGATTTGGAAAATTGTGAAACTTGAAGAAAAAAAGACACTAAAACAAAGGCAGAAAAAGTCCTAAAACAAAGAAAAGGAAAAATCAAAAGACCCAAAATAGATCAAAATACAACAAATCTAAAGGAAATGAAAGAAAACAAAGAACAAAAGGAAAACCAAAAGAGGGGGGTCCCCAATTGCTAAAGAAAAATGATGGGGTGTGTATGCAAGGCATACCAAATTTACTTAGTCGATACCTAACTATACGAACCTTGAAGAGATATTCACCTCTTTTTAGGAGGTTTGTAATATATTCCCATAATTGCTCAAATTGGTGTGTCGTTTCAATCATCAACAATTATTAGAAAATTGGATGTTGTAATTTAATTGAGGCTAATGGAAACCTTATGTATCTCATTTCTATTAGACATGAGATAATGCACAATATAAGTCTAGTTTCAACATATATGCAAGAGCCTACCAAAACACACCTTTGAATATCAAAGAGAATATTGGGATATGTTAATCAAACAAGCATTTATTGAATTTGGTGTCATTTGTCTAAAGATTATGGGTTGGTTGGATATCAATAGTGATTGGGCATGTTCAAATGGTAATTAACAAATGCATGTTGGATACATTTTATGTTGGGATAAAATATTGTATCATTGTCTACATGGAAGTAGCTAACTGTGTCATTATCTTTAGGTGAGGGAAAATATATTGTAGTAATTTTTGCATCATGTCAAGTAGTTTGGTAGAGAAGAAATTTAGGCAATTTGAAATTATTTCAAGACTTGGTAACTAATATTTTAATGCAATTGCCTATGATTGTTTTCACTTAATGGTAAATAAGTATTCTTTAAATAAAATGCACTCTATTGTGACTTAATTAGTTAAGACTTTTTTCACTCATATAATTTAAATGTTTTTTTTCTATAAAATTTCAAGCTCAAAAAAATATTCCAAAAATCAACCTATATTTTAATTGTTTAAATAATAATTAACAAAAATAAAAAATTTATTTATAAAAATTACAACATTAAATATATCAATTCTCTTTTTATAAGTAAAAATAAAAAAACTCTATGAATTAACAATATATAAATAAATAATGTTTTTCCACAACTAATTATAAGTAATTCTTTTCTTTTTATCTGAGAGGTATCTGGATTTCAACACTTGCAGTAATAATCTAATAGAGCGAGACCAACTACTCCTCTAGGCCGCACGATTTCCTGGTAGTGGACCCACACTGTGCATGGTTGGATTAATCGGAGCTCAAACCTGCGTCGATTACCTATGTCTTTCGATGGCTAGACCAACTGATCTACACCTGGGATCAACTAATTATAACTACTATTACTTATAGAAAGTATAATACAAACGGACATATTTATCCCTCCCACATATTCCATATATTGAACTTTTAACACTAGGTGTCTCCATTAGAGGTGGCTAGTAAATGGAGATAAACATCTAAATTATGAAAGTAAGAAAGATTGTGCGGGTACGTAAGACGGGGAGAGTTGTCCACTAAACAAACCTCCTCCCCAACATGAAAGTATGTCCAAGGAAGCCAGCTCAGCCATCTGCTAACACATCCCATCTTCTCGTCCAGGAAAACCCCGGGCACTTTTGGAACGACGTCCCGCTTGTTGACAAGCCTCAAAACTTTGAGCCCAATATCCTCCGCCTTTTTGGCAAATGCAAGATTTCCTACTCTTGGAGAGGCGTAGGAAAACACTGTTACAGGAATATCAAAAAAATGGTTATCTCTAAGGATTCGTTTTGTATCATAAGCACTCAACGTTGCCAGAGCAGCTCCTAAGCTGTGTCCAGTAAACGTTATGCTTAGATTCTCGATTTCATTCTCGTAAACATGGAGCAATCTCCTTATCTCTGCAATCACCAGACCTCTTGCGTTCATGTTCACGAGATTTCCAGCAGAATCTTCCGCCTGACGCATGGTCGAAGTATAGCAGTTGAGGAATCCACTCTCAAATCGAACTCCATCATTTACAGATGGAATTAGTGATTCCCGATCTTTCCTTGTTCTTTGACATATGTGAGATAATCTAGCGGGCACGAGAAAATCCCTGAGATCTTGTATCCATTCTTGAGTTGTCTGGGTTCCTCTCCATGCAACAACAATGTCTCGTCGTCCAAGCCTCTTAATCTCCATTGCACTGTCGCAGACTGCAATAAACCCTAACCAAACAGCTCTGTCTTTTGACTTGTCCCCGAAAAATGAGCCTAACACACCAGTATTGGCGTATATATACTCAGTGACTCTGTAGCCACATTCAGACATACCCATCTTCTCCAACAGTTCTCTCTTACTGTACTTGCATGTACCATAATATTTGGAACCACTTTCACCATTAAATGCGCCATAACAAACCTTTGCAAAGTCTCCATACCTGAGAGCTTCAGCTTTGAGAATGGGATCAATGGGATCAAGCAAACCATTCCAATTGTGGGCACCTTATATATCTCTCCATATATCACACAGCTGCTGAGATTGGGTTACTTGTTCTCCATATCTATTATCATGAACACGGGCTGAAGATGGTTGTGATGAGCTAGAGTGGCAAACTAAACTATTACATGACGGATTGTCAATATCCACAGAGGGGAACGAAAATATACCACCCATCTTCTCAAAATGCAGGCTGGGATGCTTATCAAAGGAATAGCAGGGCACTAGGTTGAGTCCTAACTGATCAATGGAAGATTAAATCTACAAATATAGATTTTGATTATACAGAAGTGAACTATAAATACACAATCAATCACGACTGCTGCAGAGATAAAAGGAGATATTCTCGAAAGAACTTTTACTATTCACAAAACTTGCTATTTAAGGGGTGCACAGTCATCGTTCATTATTCGCTATTTCACGACATTCCAATCTCGGACAACATCGATGTCTGTAAATTATTCTTTTTGTTTTTTTTGGAAGGATTGATTGAATGTTTAGACTTGGAGTATTCTACTTATATATCATCCACTTAAATATCACCATTTTAATGGTCATAATAATTTTATACCTCATTCTCAATAAAAATTAGTAAATATTTTTTATTGGCCAAAATTAACTTTATCTGTTCAAATGAATGATATTTAAGAATGGCTGACAGAAACATAGCTATCCACGCTTTTTCATTTTAACCACGTTTTTATTCGGCATTATTTGCTTGTTCAAACTACTTATCGCAGAGGTAGTGTTGAGCTCGACAGTGGCATGTAATGGCCGTAGATAGCGCTTTATTCAGTGTTTAATATATATCCCACGTGTTTCGTTTCGCTATCATATCTGCGGCGTAGAGAACCCAAACACAACCACGTGTGCTGTACTCTCAACTAAGAAAATGGGCAGCCCATCTTCAAAGAAGGTGGCGCAGAGGTAGTGTTGAGCTCAACAATGGCATCTCACGGACGTAGAGAGCGTCGGGAAGACAGACGCAACCTCTGTGTTGTACTATCAACTGAGAAAAGGGCAGCTCATCTTCTAGACCATACTGTAGTACCTTGCTTTTCAATAATTAAATATATTTTAATAATTTTAGATATGACTACCATTATGATTACAGGATAACGAGAAGAAATACTGAACAAATCAAATTGCAATAGATTAGAACAAGCAGCCAAGCCGTGGAAGATTATATGACTTTATTTTGAAAATGGTTTCACTTTATTAGCATTTCTTGATAGAAAATGCTAAGAATAGTACTAATATTCATTGAGATAACATTTAAAAAATGAAAGGAATAAAAGATTATATAATGTATTAGAGTTTTAAAAACTAGAGAGGAATAAGGAAAGTGACAGTTCGAAAAAGAAGAATAGAAATGATGAAGTAGAAGGAAGAACACATTAGATATATTGTTAGTGTTAAACTTTATCATATATTATTTATTCTAAGTAGTATAATTAGCACATGGCTTTAAGCCACCTTAGGTGGCTAGGTGTTGACTTGGAGAGTTCAACAAAACTCTCCAAACTATGTGTTGATATCCTTTTGCCACTTGGTGAGTGAAGTGTTGAAGTCAACTCAACCTCCTCACTTCTCCTCACCTATATGTACTTGCTATTGTGCATAGTTTATCTATTGCAATTTTACTGCTTTCACTCCATTTTGTGTAATCAACATTCACTTAGATGATTGCGGTTTCTATTATGGTATTAGAACTTTCTTGAGTGCATTGCTGGTTCAATTGCAGTTTTTTTTTAAAATTTGGTCGCTATGTTTGCAAGGTGGAAAGCATGGGGTTTGGAGCAATCATCAACTTGCATTTGCAAGGGCAAGACGTGCATAAGACCATCTTCCTTCATTCACAATCACACTAGAATCATCTCTATTTGGAGGGCATTCTCTTTTTTGTGGCAGTCTCTGTGGTGCGACCATCTGGTGGTAAGCCATCCCTGCTCTATTTGGAAGGTAGTCCTTTTTCTGTGTTTTCCTCTCTATGCAAAGCATTTTGGTCTATGTAGACGCTTGATTGATGGTTCTTGGTGATAAAATATTGAGAAAAATATGAACATAACAAATGCAACATATTTTTATTCATTAAAAATATTACAAATTTATAGCTGGAGTCAAACTCAACAACATTCTATAAATCTGGAATCTAACATGACACTTAACTAGATTGCTTGACAGCAAACTTAACTAACAATGACACATCTACACATCTAATTGACAACACAAATAAAACTGCCAGCACATACACTCTTCAGTTATTCATTAATCTCTAACATCCCCTCTTAATGAATGACTTAAAATAACTCCAACTCTCACATGAGCACAACATTGCTCCTCTGAAATCTTATTTACCACTCCTCCAACACCAAACAAAATGGAGGCATGTTGAGGAACCCATATTTCCTCTGACAACCTTTTTAAATTGTGCTTTGATGATCTCAAGATATCTAACAATCATTCAAATAATTGGATGTTTTTCTCTTCTTCATACCAGCAAAAATGCTCTCCATGAACCAACAACAAAGAAAGAAACTGTTTCACTGTGAGCGGTAACAAGGATGCAAGTCATACTAGCAATGCAATTGACTGTGAAAGCAAGAGTTGCACCCCTCTTCAAAGTACTGTTAACTTAGCAGGAGACAAGAAAGGCCTCTGCTGCAGACTCTTCTTAGCAGCTCGATCACCAAGAAAATCACCACCAATCAGTAGCGGCAAATGTGATCATGAAACAAAGGGCACAGGCAATTCTCAATCACCACAAATGAAGAACTACTGCATATCCCTCTTGGCTTCGCCCACACAGCAAAACAAACATAAGCTACATCAAAATAAAATTCAAGGAAACAAAATCTTTAATAAAATAAACCGTAGACTCGTTTTATATGGCAGCTATTGAGTGGCGGCTTCACACTCAAACAAACCCTTATCAGCATCCTTCTATGAGAAATAGAACACTAAATTTCTACAAGACACAAATGCCACAACAAACTTTAAGATGTTCACATTTTCTTGGGCACTCTCATGTAGTTATGCCCAATCTAACTTTGATACCATGATAAAATATTGAGAAAAATATGAATAGAACAAATGCAACATATTTTTTATTCATTAAAGATATTACAAATTTATAGCTGGAGTCAAACTCAACAACATCCTATAAATCTGGAATCTAACGTGACACTTAACTAGATTGCTTGACAGCAAACTTAGCTAACAATGACACATCTACACATCTAATTGACAGTACAAATAAAACTGCCAGCACATACACTCTTCAGTTATTTAATAATCTCAAACACTTGGCATAGAGGAGGTGGCATGAAAACCACCAGAGGTGTGCATAATAGAGGAAGTCATGTGCCAGAGGAACAAATCTGTAGTGTAGACACTTGATCTAGTGCATTTGAAGGAAGAAAGGGGTGTGTTTTTGGTGTGTGCAGAGGGTTGATTGTGCCCTGCATATAAGGTATCAAAGAAGGCTTGAGAAGCCACAAAGAAGCAGCCTGTTTGAAGGTGCACCTTGGGCAGACAAACACCCACGAAACACTTCAGGAGAACCCGTACACAGAAAAGGAGGAACAACAAAACCTCCATTTTGGGACGGTGAAACCGCGAAGAAGTCAAATGCCAGGTGCGACCTACCTAAAGTGGCCCTAAATGAGCCAAAAATTGGCCCATACCTCTATTTGGAAGCCATTAGAACCCACCTGTGCCTATTTCGGCATGATTTATGGAATGAACCTGTTTTTTGGCTGCAAATCTCTTGTGAAAGGTATCTTTGCTATTGCCTTTAGTATAAATTTTCCCACAATGCTCATGTTCAAAACCCCTATTTGCCATTAATTTGGCCACCCCTGCACCTCCTGGCTGCCATTTCTCTTCTGCCTGGCGTTCCCTTCCATATTTTTGGTTTTTTTCCCCTTATTCTCCATTTGCCCTAATTCGTGGGCTCCACTAATTTTGTCTTTTCATTTTGCAAAGCATATAAATTTATGCCTTTTTTAATGTTTCGTATATGGCAATTTTTTTAATTGTCTAAAAACATTGAGACAATATAAAATACAAAATTAGGGGGTAATTTAAACATAGGAGAAATTTAAGGTTCTTTTAAAAATTGTATGTTAAATTGCATTTTTTTTGTAAAAAGGCTAAGTACTAGGGTTCGATTGTATCGACCTATTTAGACCTATAGCACTACATGATAAAGTGCCGCATTTAGGGGGGACAAATTAAGCAAAGGGGTTATACATGCACTCAGTTATTAAGTGCCACAAATTTAGGGGGTGTCATTGAGTCTTTTCTTTCTATACTTCTAAGTCTACAAAATACATTTCATCTACATCAAGTCTATAAGTGTGATCACAACTATCTCCAAGAACTTTTGTTCATAGTACGACCTTGAAAACACCCAAAGGGAAGGTCAATGAACAAAGAAGTCACAAGCTAAGACCTTATAAGTCCAAGAGACTTTAATACTATAGAGGATTAAATGTCACATAATTTAACTCATTGAGGTTGCAATTAAAAGAAGGTGGGATTGAGAAACATGTGGATCAATTTAGCCTTACAAGCACTTTTCAAATTGAGAGTCTACGGTAAATGATCCATAATCCTGCAATGGATTCACACCAGTTCACATCTCACATTGAGAGCCTATGGTAAAAAGAAACTGAATATTGCATCGGATCACTTCTCAAATTTGGTTAATGTTCCTAAATTCTCATGATACTAGCTTCTATGGAGTTATTTCAATCACAGTTCAGCATCAACATCAAGGTACACAAACAACTACCAGATTCATGCATCTTTTCTCTCTTTTGGAGGGTAGGTTTTTCCCACCGCGTTTTCTACCTTATCTCCACTTCATGAGAGATATTAATTGTATATTGGTATTGTTGATGTGTTTTCCTTGCACATTCAACGCAGAATAAAATACTGGTGTACTTTATCCCCTCTTGAACAAAATCCCTCAAATGCTAAGCTAAGTGATCAGATGAGAGACTCCAAGGTTCTTGATTAGTTACTTTTGGTGTTGCGACCTAGGATAACTTAGTAGTAGGATACGAATTACTGCTTGACACAAAGGGGCTTACGTAAATTTTCAACAATAGGAAACTTGTTTCTCTTGGATAACATGTAACATAGCTTCCTCGAAGGTCTAACAATATGACGACTTAAGATATGACAGTGGAAGCTCTTGAATCTAAATCTAACAGGATTTTAAAGAAAATGAAAATAGAAATGGGCTTAGAAGACTCTAATCTAAATGCAAGCAATCACCACTGATTCACCAGAATCTCAACCACACTTTGCTTCGCCATAAGGTAACAACTACACAAAGGTGATGCTATCTTCTAAGGGAAAAGTAAGATTTTCAGATTACTTCTGCACACTAAGTAATTGAAGTTAAGCTCAGATAATGTTCAGACTAACCATGCACTACAATCTGCCATTGACAAATTATAAATGGTATGAACTATGGAGACACCGAACATGAATCAGCAACAACTTCCATAAGACATAAAACTAAATTGCTGAAAACAAAAAAAACTGATCTTATTCTATGAGTGAACACTTACAAACCATGCAATCATTTGAAATAACACAAATCACCATAAAAATTTCAGCAATGAATTTGTATTTATTTTAGCAGAGTCTTGAGCAACAATTTCTCAGAGCATTCCCCCTTTACAAATGAGAACAAAATGAGCTTATATAGGCCTCAAAATTCAATGGATGGCCAAGATTAAAACTTGAAATTGAGGGCCCATATTGTTCTATGCAGGCAAGTGGTTATAAAATTTACTAAAATTAGACCTTGCATTTATGATGTACCCACTAAGTGGAGTACCCTCATTTATGACCTTTCCTTTTTGTGGTAAACTCCACAAATCTAGTGATGACACGTGTAACCTCCTCCATAGGGACACTTGACAGAGTTTGAATGGTGCACTCTATGATTTGCAGCTCCTCTGTGCATTTGACAACTGTCATCTTCCAACCAGCCATGGATGTCTGAAACATGCCCATGAAAGTGAAAAGTGTGCAAATATCATTCAACAACTCCCTGGAACTAGCCTGTGTATGCAGAAAATACCTTGCATGCATCTTGTCTTTCAGCAAGTATTTATCAATCTCTCCATTGGAATCAACTACCTTGTTTACAAAAACAAGTATTTTGTTTTGCATTTCCTAAAGTACTTCTCTTGTTCGTGTGTTGTCACTCTCAATCTTTCCCAGAACTTGTTCCTTTATGCTGAGTGTACAATACCAGGAATGCAAGTTATATGTTAAACCTTGTTCAATTACTCCTTCATCCAACAATGTGGCACTTGGAGTATAAATCAACCTTTTCAACTGAGGCATAACTTCTTCCCTTACATTTTTGAATTTTGCACAAGTAATTAGAATATTCTAAACTCTGTCAAATATTGAAGCGACCTCCTTGTACAACTTCACAATTTCATCAACGAACCCGTCAGCTTTGATCTTGAAATCTACTGCCTAGTCTTGCAATACTTGAGATGAGGACCTCATTTCTTCTAAATGTACCACAGACTCCTGTGAAAGCAACACCGGTGGTGCAACCATCTCTTTAGCTTGGCTTACTAGCCTCATTAACTGCTGAATATAATGTTGAAATGCCAAGTTATCCTTCTCTAACTGAATCCTCTGTTCTTGTTCCTTTTGTAGTCTTTCTTTGATGACTGCAATTGAATCTTCCAACTCTTCTATCTCCTGTTCTACTATGGCTGGTCCCAAATCAAAAGTATTGATGTCATAAATCATCTGCTTCTACACTAATTTTTGGTATAGCAATATGCACTTGCC
The DNA here is from genome assembly GCA_027924645.1 of Cunninghamia lanceolata. Taxonomy (NCBI): domain Eukaryota; kingdom Viridiplantae; phylum Streptophyta; class Pinopsida; order Cupressales; family Cupressaceae; genus Cunninghamia; species Cunninghamia lanceolata. The sequence goes on along the minus strand of BSBN01000189.1, from coordinate 3,234,811 downwards.
TTGACCCTGAGATGCCTCTTGTGATCTTCGAGAATTTAGTAATTTTCTGCTTTCCATTGTCAGTTTTGGCTCTGCTCAGCGAGTCTTCCAAACTCAATAACAGACTTCTCCTTGACTTGATCTCTTAGCCACTCAGGTAGATCGGACAAGTCCTCCTGACTTTCTTCTTGAACTCCCTTTTGCTGAACAGTGGGAAGAGCCTTTTCATCAAACTCATACAACTCCTTGTCATTTTGATTTTCAGCTTCTGTTTCTATCATGACCACTTCTTGTTCCTTAGATGATTTTGACACCACTTCACCAATTTGATTACCTTGTTTGTTTCATTGATCAGCTTGTACTTTCAAACCTATTTGCTCATCATGTCTTACTTCATCTTCATCAATATTTATTATATTATTACCCTCATGTCTTGAAGATGCACTAGCGGCCTTCTGATCATTAGTCTTTGCCATCTCACTTGGCTGAATATCTTCATGCGGATCAGCACCTTCACCCTCTGAATCATTGGAATCACTGGATGACCCACTACTTGAAGTATCCTTGGACTGATGTACACTAACTCCTCCCATCAAGTTGTAAGTAAATTGGACATTTTTCTCCTGAAGCCTACAAATTTGGAAGTCTACATACTTTCTCGTATGTGCTACAATTGGCATCATCAAATCATCATTGCATGTGACTTCTTGTTCCTACCAATTGATGGTGAAGGGCCTGTCCCTCTTCTCTTCATACGAACTTTGTGAAAGTCTTTTGTGATGCTCCTCAAGCTGATCTGGAATGTTGATCACTCTTGTTGCTCTAACCAGATCCAAAGACAATCGGTAGCAACCTTTCTTTCTTATTTCTATGTCATCATATGCATCTATCCAGTGATCCTTGAGCTGTGGTCTGTGCTCGTATTTGCTCCCAAATTTTTTTTTGACTGTGCCAAATGGATCAAAGTTACTGCGTGCATCACTGTGGCACACCAAGTTGTAATCCTACAACTCTATCTCTAAATTTTTAGCTGCTTGCAATGACATGCAAGTATCAAGCCTCCAGATGTTGATTGGAAACTTTGTTGTGGTCTTTTTCCTCTTTCTATGAACTTTGTCGAATGCAACTAGCTGTCTTGTAACTTCTAGTAACACCATTCTATCAGTGGGGTATCTAGGAAACCTATACGGTAATGACAAGAAGCCCTCCACATGGATGTATGTGAATCTTGGAAACTAAATAAACCACTTTCCATATTTAGTTATGAAGTTCATGGCCTCCTTCGACAATCTCTTACATGTGTTTCCTTGCAACAATTTGACAATGTGCATGGAAAAGGCATCATTAAACCTTCTATAATGGGATGTAGCCTACAAGTGCAGCTGAGGATAGTAGTCATAAACCTTGAACTGTCCATCTCCGTTTCCAACTCTCCCCTTACAGTTCAGTCCTAGATATCTCTTGTTTTTGGTAAGCATATATATGATATACGAGCTCATGTAAAATGTTTTTGTCTCCTGTAAACCCTTTAACTGATCATCGATATTACTGCTGATCATTTCAGCCCAATCTATCATTCTCTTCCCACTGAAGATCTCTTCGATGAAGAAGAACATCCAAGGCTTGAAATTTGCTGATTGCAGGCAGCCCATGATGCGATTAAGAAATACAACCATGTAATTGATTTCTTGATGAAAATTAGATTTGTGAAGTTTCTTCGATACCCTTCTTACATGCGGTCTTGGTTGCACTAACCAACTGTTGTTTATCACCTCCATACATTTCTGAGGTCCAGCCAAATAAATTTGCAAGGTAGACTCCTTGTCGCAGAATGTAGTAGTTTTGTATAAGGGAATGTCAAAACCCTATGTGATGGCCTCTCTTTTCAGATGAGCTAGTACCTTGCCTTCCTTGGTTACAATGCATCTCTTTTCATGATTATAATGCTTAACACATTCTAGTATCAGTTCTAGGGACAACATTGCAGGAGGGAAGCAAGCAGCCTGAATAATCTCATTTTTCAACATCTACCTGATCAAATCTAATGGATTGGGCTTGTATAGATTTTGTCGAATCTCTTCCATGTTGATCCTCCTAAGATTGGTGTCACCGAGATTTCACCATTTTGACGCGATCTTTGTTTCAGGCCACGTTCCTTTCAAATCACTCCTCATCCGTGCCTGTCTGTCTTTCACACTCATTGCTCACCTACGTGAATACCCAGATATTAGCATAATAGGACAATGTATAAAAGACAAGCAAAAAAGACAAAGCTCACCGCACAATGCATGCAGGATAAAACAAATTTGCCATTCTACCTAGTTTATATCAATAGAAAATTGATAATGTGAGTTTTGTGAAAAAGAATGAAATTTGACCTATATCAATAATCCTAGCCAAATCTTGCTTTCGCTAGAATCTGCTCCCTAACACAATGCCCAATTTGCAAGTGTAGATGATTATGACAATAAAATCTCTTTATAAATGCCTTGGTTTCAAGTATTGCATGGCCAAATGAGACTCAGATTCCTCTCATAACCAGCCGTGTTTATTTTGTTGCAACAATTACAATTTATGCACATCTGAATAAACCACAAGTTCCAAAGACCTCAAATAATAAGCAGACACCCCCTTTTGTGATGGCACACAATGCAACAGAATGCAAGCTACAAGTTTTGCTCAGATATATGCCTAATGAAATGCCTGAGTGCTCGAGATATTTTTAGATACAAGCCTTTGAGGGACTCCGTGAACTACAAACCTCCATCTATAACATTCCTAAATGGAGTTTGAAGTGTCCTGAAAACATGCTAGACTGTCGATTATGAAATCACCTATTGCCAATGTGGACACAACATGCACAACTCTCCCTCAAAATGAACTTGAGTCACATCGACCACTGTGTAAACAAATTCGAATGCAACCACTACAACGTTGGTCCAGCCTGCGGACCCGTCAGATTTGTCACATAATATCAATGACTAGATTCTAAGGAATGTGCTTGATGGCCCTTCTCTGGCTCTAATGCACCATACTAAGTTTAGCATAAACCCCACGATTTCTGACATGATTTGAATGTGCCTAGGCAGTCCTTTCATCTTCTGACATATAATTCTAAACTGAGCACAAATGGCTCAACCACATACATGCGTCAGAGAGGCTCTTCAATAGCTTTGTAATGTCAAAAGATATCAAACCTGACATGTATGGAAGATGTGGATTGCACACTGGAGATAGGAAAACTTTTTGGTGGACCATCTGATTTAGAGTATCTTCGTGAATATTTGTTTAGGAGAATCCACCACGTTGGATATGTATGATTTGCAAATATAAAGATCATTGAGTGGGATTAGGAACGCGCCTTGTATTACTCTTGTCATGTGCATAAACTCCTGTTGAGCACCCCAGCGACGGACTCCATAATAAGGCATGCATAATGTGAAGACCATATATCATTCAAATCTACCCGTCGTTATGTATGCAGAATGGGCCTTTTGAGAGGTTGTGCACAAAATGGAAGGTGTGATTTGCAAAGAGGTCCATAAGAGTCCACCTGAGGTAGAGATTTTGAGTTGTTTTGACACTTAATACTTGTGCAAAGCGACATTAGTTCTCCGCTAGGAATAGCTAATGCATACTAAATATGAATGAGCATTTAGTACTCAAGCGGATGCCTTGGTAACATATGCATAATCTTCCTATTTACGAGGCCTCGATGGATACGTGCTTGATCACAATGAGTGAAGGCCTAGAAGTTAACTGCAAGGTGAGAATAGTGGATCCAGAGCCGACACTCGAGTATCTTATGCATATCATCTGCTTTTGCAAAGTGACTCCCATCATGTGCTTGGACGGACTTTTCAAACCATCACACATAGGGTGAAAAACAAATAGATTGCAGTGTGCAATAAAAGGTCCGCTTGATGACATTTCAAGGAAAGCACAAGGTCATAAAAAAGAACTTTAGCACCCATTTTTGAATGAACATGCATATAACATGAGCGACATGAATACCACATAACAGGGACCTATGGAATGGGTGGGGCTCCCAATATGCCCATGTATGAATTAATGTTCTAAGGTGACAGCATCTACATTGGCCCTCACATCTCCCACAAGCCGATAGCTATTTCCTACAAATTACACATGATTCAAAATTAAGCTATGCACAAACCAAATGACCCCTAAGGGGCTTGGGCTGAACACCATGTGCCCGTTCACCTAAGGTAAGCATGCGCTGCTTAATTTTGCAGTGATCGACTCTTCAAAGTATTCAATGGCTTCGATCATAACTCCCCACTACTTGCCAACCCCCACCCCCCCACAGATGCAGGGAAGCACAAAAGATGCACAACCAAAAACTCAAAACTTGGGGGTCCCCATGCTCGATGGGGCGATGTTGGAATACGTCACAACATCTGGTGACTCCACAAGAGAAATGTTCTTGAACATTTCAGGAATAAAGACTCATTCAAAACCCTAAATCATCAAATAACCTCATCAAGTCCATCCAATAGCTAAGAGACGCACTCAAAAGGAGAAAAGAGTCATAAATTGTATCATGACATTTCATCTCTACTGTTTCATAGGGTAAAAAAATTTCATTAAAAACTTCTTCAAGTGTTCTAGAGATAAGAAGGAATCAAAACTTCAAAATCCCTGTGTACACCCACATATCAGGTTAGATAACCATGAAAATTTAATCAAGGCATCAAAATCAAAAGCTTAGGACAACCATTTTTATCCTGAAGATCCAAGTGTGTGCAATTGGGTTCATTTCCATCCATCAGCACTCAAGATCACCTTAGTTCCTCCGCATTAAGCATGTGATTAGTACACACCTCATGAACTATTTGGACATGGCCCCACTACCAGCAAGCATCTATAGCCCCGACGGGTTTGTCTCGTAATTCCACTCGAGTAGAGCCCTACTGCCAATTAGGCGTTCATAGCCCCGGTAAAGTTTACTCGATTGTCCATCCAACTGAGTCAGAGTGTGTGATTTGTGATTTTCTTTTCTTTTCATTTCTTTTCTTTTCTTTTGATTTTCAACATGCTTTTTGCTTGGTAGACTACAATGTAGTACCGCTACGTGATAACTCAGCTAGCTGGGTGTGGACTTATGATGGCGGCAAAGGTGGACCTTTAGATTTTTCACTTAATGCGAGATCACAAAGATTCACTTAGGTACCTCTAGATTTTAAAAGTGAAAAATATATAAGATCTCAAAATAATTCAAGTCACTCTAAACAGTCAATTGATCCTCCTAGAGCAAGCAACATGCTATTGAACGCCAACAATGGAGTCCGCAATGGATCTATCCATCTGACGCAAGCTTATCAAAAGAAAACAAAAAGCATTCATTTAAAGATTAAACATTTTAAACATATAATCAAAGATCTTCATGTCAAAATATAATGTATGATTCCCTTCTCGAGTCAAGTACGGATCTTAACAAATAGATAAACTAAAGAAAATTACCTTCTGACTCAAAGAATCTCATGAATATTTATTCTCAAAATATACTTAACATCACCTCATAAATTCAACCAAAATGTGCTCTTATTGAAAATACCACCCCAAAAATGGGACCCTAGGGAAAGCCAAAAACTACAACAAAATCAAACAGGCCAAACATGCAGCAAACCTATCCTAAAACTAACCTATGAAAGCAAGAAACAACTATCCTAACTATGTACAAATAAGTCCCTGAAGGAACTTAGGGTTGGAATTAATGCTTTAGAAATTGTCTATTAACAGGCAATGTAATAGATTCTCCAGTGAGTGTTTTCAGTTCGAAAGCATTGTCTCCCAAAATTTCAGCAATTTGGTAAGGGCCTTTCCAAAGATTATCAAATTTGTCATGTTCACCCTTTCTTTCTTTAGCTTTTTCCCAATATAGAACTAAATCAGATATATGAAAGGATTTGATCTTTGCTTGTCTATCAAACCACCTCTTCACAACTCCTTGATGTTTTACAAAGTTTTCAAGTGCCATGTCTCATTTTTCTTCCAAGTGGAGCAGTTGTGACAACCTAGTTTGGACTTTGTCATTTTCTTCCATGTAATCCTACATAAATTGTAATGTGGGAATTCTTAGTTGGATTGGGAATACAGGATCTTGGCCATAAACTAGATGATAAGGGGATGTACCTAGGGAACCCTTTATTCTTGTCTTGTCTGCCCATAGAGCAAACTTAAGTTGTGTATGCCAATCTCTTGGGTTTTTGTCCAATAGCTTCTTAATTGCACCTAGGAAGTTTTTGTTGGTGGATTCTACTAGGCCATTTGCCTGCGGGTAATAGTTTGATGAAAATTTCAGTGTGATGCCATATTCAAAAGCCTAGTTGGAAAATTTTAGTGAAGTAAAAGCAGGACCATTATCACAAACAAGTGCATGTGGACATCCAAACCTAGTGATAATATTTTCTTCAAGAAATTTAATCACAACATTAGAAGTACAAAATTTTAAAGCATCACCTAGTGTAGTAATCAGTAGCGGTCAGAATATAGCTGTGTTGTGCCAAGGAAGGTGGGTTAATCATACCAATAAAATCCAAACCCCATTGAGCAAAAGGTCTTACTTCGATCACTGGTTGAAGTGGCATGGTTGGATTCTTTCCCTTGAAGCAGCTACCTGGCATGTGTGACATCTCTTGACATGGTCATATGCATTGTGAAACAAAGTATGCCAATAATAGCCTGCCCTCAGAATTTGGTGTGTTGTAGCTAAACCACCTCCGTGACATGTTCCAAATTTGCTGTGGAAGTGTTCCATTATCTGACCTACTTCATCTTTTCCTATGCATCTCAAATATATCCCTTCATGATTCTTTCATAACAAGACTGATCCTTGGAGTATAAATGCTGACTTTTTATTCTCAAAGCTCTTTTCTGGGTTGAATTCATTTGCATTGGACACTTTTGATTTAGCAGATAATATATAATGTCATTGTACCACTCATCAGGTGATACATCCTCAAGAGTATAAAGTTGTTGCACCAACCCTAGTCCATTAGCTACAATTGTTTGAGTCAATCCTTGTCCTCGAACAAGCTTCATTGGATGTATTTCAATATCATATTCTTGAACAGTGGCGACCCACTTACCTCTTCTTTCTCCCAATTCATTATGCAGAAGCAAGGTTTTGACTGCCACATTTGGGACAATAGCATATATTTTACTTCTCAAAATGTAATATCTGAATTTCCTAATTGCTTTGACCAATGCATAAGCTTGCTTTTTCACATTAGGATATCTCAGTTCAACATCTTTTAATGGTGTGCTTATGAAAGCTATTGGGTGTTCATCTTTTTCTTCATTTCTTTGTGTGAGAGTTGCTACACATGTATGCTCTGAAGCAAAAGAGTATAAATAAAATGGCCTTGTGTAATATGGGATTATCAAAATAGGAGCATCAACAATAGCTTGCTTGATTTCTTCAAATGCTTTTCTTGCAGGAATTGTCCATTCTATCTTTGCATCTTTCTTCAACATGTCATTCAATGGCTTAACAATCTCTGCAAATCCTATAATGAACTTTCTAACAAAGTTTATCTTCCCAAAGAATGACTTTAGCTCCTTCTTACTTGCAGGCATATCAATCTTGAAAATAGCCTCTATTCTGCTTGGATCTATTGAAATTCCCTTCTCTGAAATCACATGTCCCAATAATTTGCCTTCTGTTACTCCAAACATACACTTTTTTGGATTCAATGAGATTCCTTGTTTTCTACATCTTTGAAATACTTTCCTCAAATCCTCTATGTGATCTTCCCTTCTACGAGAGAAAACTATGAGATCATCCATGTATATGATTATACATTTTCCAATCAAATCATGAAAAGCAATGTCCATAGCTCTCTGAAAGGTTGCTCCTGCATTAATCAGTCCAAATGGCATTTGGCTATATGCATAATTTCCCCACTTGCAAGTGAAAGTAGTCTTCAATCTATCTTCTGGTTCCACCATAACTTGGTTGTATCCTGAATATCCATCTAAGAAATACATCATCTGGGAACCATTTATGATTTGCAAAACTTCATCCAATGAAGGCAGTGGATAATTGTCCTTTTTAGATGCTTGTTCAAATTCCTGAAATCCACACACAACCTTATCTCTCCATTTTTCTTACGAATAGGAAGAAGATTGGCAACCCACATTGAGTGCCTTATTGGAAATATTATCATCACGTTCAATAGCTTCTTTACCTCTTTGTATATCAGTGGTTCTAAAAGTGGATTGACATGTCTCTGGCTTTGTTTGAATGGCTTGCTATTGGGTTTCAGAGGAATGGTGTGTGTAATGATTGAGGTATCATAAGTTTTTAAATCATCATAGCTCCATGCTATAATGTCTGAAAATTCTTTCATGCATTTGAGTATACCTTCTTTTTCTTCAGGTCTACACACCTTTCCTATTAACACATCTTCTCTTCACCGTCTGTTCCCATATTGACAGGTTCACATTTATCTCCTTCAACCTTATGATCTCTCAATGCACTCAATTAATTTGAATCAAAGAGTCTTTCTAACTCAATCATTCCTCGTGGTATTGTATTATTCTTCAGGTTCAAGACACCCTCTGCATCAAATTCTGCTTACTCTAGATCTTCTTTGTCTATGATTTGAGCTTCAAAAACTCCAGAGTTGGTGATGAAATCCAATATGTGTTTATCATCATTGAACACCTAAACATTTGTAACATTATAAGGAACTGATGGTACTGAGACCAAGTCTATAGTGAAATTTTTTAACCCACTCATAGCAAGTGGTGTAAGTGAACTTGTAGACTGTGCTAGGGAATTAGCAACTTGATTCTTTGATTTGTAAACTAATTTGATGTTGAATGCATCAAAACTTTCAATCAAATCCCAAACACGCTTTCTATACCTCTTCAATCTCTTATCATGACAAACATACTTCTTTCTTATTTGCTTGACAATTACCTCAGAATCTCCATAAACATGTAGAATCTTAGCTCCTTTTTTGATAGCCATCAATAACCCATGAACTAATGATTCATATTCTGCAACATTATTTGTACATGGAAATTGCAGTCTATGCATAGCCAAGAATGATTTGCCTGATGGATTGATCAACTTGAACCCAACAGCAGCTCCTTGCTTCGACTTGGACCCATCAAAATGCAAAGTCCATACTTGATTTCCTTCTTGATCAATTGAAACTTTATTTGGATTTTCTTTTTTCTTACCCTTCTTGGGAATCTTTGGTGAAATTGGATCCTTCTTCAGTTGATCGTCACTCTTTTCAACTTTTTCAATTATTTCAGTTCTAGTGGGCAATTCCACAGGGTTATCTTCTTTCTTTACTTCTAGAATTTCTAGTTTTGCAGCCTGCGGAACTCTCCTATATACTTGTTCTAAGGCAACTTTACACATAGCATAGGAAAACTTAGAATGAAAAGCACTGTGTATCCGGCACCAGTTAGGTAATAACAGATCTTTGAAATTTGCTTGCTAACCCAACTCTGTTGCTTGTTGAACATTCTTGAGTATGAAATTTTGAAAATTTTCAAATGTACCATCTCCTTCATCAGAAGCAGACTCATAATTGTGATTTAACAAAATTTTAGTTTCATCAAAAGATTTCCGACCTTCATCTTCTTTCATTCTTGAACCTTGTAGCATGAGGACTTCTTCCGTATTTGGCCTGTAAATTCCCAAATCAGTTTCTAGGAATAAAACCTCATTATCTTCACCATATTCTGTGATCATAAGTCTCAATCTTGGAGTACTATCAATTCTGATTTGATTTGGAATTCCTTTCCATGGTAGCCATATGTGTGAGAAATCAGTAGCTACATACCCATTCAATCTTCTCGACCAATCTCTGCTCAGGAGCATGCCATATCCACATGGGATATCAACGACTGATATATCAATATAGTTCTGTATTCTTGGATCAGATGATAACTACATGTGTATATTATTCAGCTCTCTAACCACATGGACTTCTATCTTATCCAGTTGTGTAACCTTCTTCGTGGTCTTAGTAGGAATCAAACCCAGCCTTTTACATATTGAAAGTGGCATTACATTGCTTGATGCCCCTGAATCCATTAAACAATTGTGTAACATCTTCCCAAAAATATGGACTAATAATAAGAAAGGGGTAGGCTCATCTCTTCCTTGATAGAAAACTACTGACTTTTTGTTTGGTAACTTCGAATGTGCATTCTTTGCCATATCATTTGACCGTGTAATTTGATCTTTTGCAATATTTTCATTTTTACCAATACTTCCTTCTTTTATATCCTTTGTAAGGTCTTGGGCTATACATACCAAGTTCATATATGGAGAAGCGCCCTCTGGCACACTTTCCACAACATGTGCATTCTGAACATTGGATGAGTTAGAAGGGCTTGTTTTAGCATTCCTTGGAGTAGATGTATCATTGAAGCTGTTTAAAATAGTGTTTCTGATCTTAGGGATTCTCATCATTTCAACCAAAGGCATGCTCACCTTCACTTTCTTGAATTCTTCAGTAACAATTAAACTTAAATGTTTCAGTCCATCATTTGTTGCAGTGCCATCTCGTGAAAGATTGGCTGCTTGTGGATTGTCTCGTGGCTAAACTTCTCGCGTTGGAGTGGTTCTTTGAGCAACATCCCTTTGTCTATATTCTGGCGAATCCTTTGGAAAATTTGGATTATTACTAGCATTTGGATTTGGTGGAGTTTGAAAATTGTTTGGAGGAACTGAAGTGGTTAATGGATCCTATACTCGATGATTTTTTTGATAGACTTTTAGGGGTGGATTCCCAGCTAATTGTTGAAATGCTTGTACTTCCCCTATTGCTTCAGCTTGAAAGTCATTACTGAATGAAGAGTAATAATCTAGATTTTCAATTGGTCCATTCGTAGCTACTGGAGGAAACCTTCCATTGTACTCCATTGTGTCATAATCCATCACAGGAGGGAATGTGAAGTCTTCAATGATCAAGGCTTGATCATACCTTGTTGTAGGAACAATCTCATATCCTATCATTGCTTTAGGATCCTCTTGAGATTGCGTGCTTTGCATCTCCTTCTGAAATATATCAGCAGCTATTTTGAACTCTGTACACTGCAACTTAGATGCCGATTCGTGTTATGCAATTGACACCAACTTGATAAAGCTGCCTCAACTAAGAACACCTTGTTTGTTGGTCTAGAATCTGAATTTGAATTATTTTCCAACAGAGATGGAACATTCCCATTGTTTGGAGATGTATTCCATATTTTGTTTTGTCTTTGGAATCCTTGATTCGTTCCTCAAAATCCTTGATTATAACCTTGAAAATTTCCTTGGTCTCTTTGATTTCCTTAATATCCATTTTGATTTCCCTGATCCCTCTGATTTTCTTGAAAACTCCTTTGCATATTTTGTAGATGATTATTTTGATTTCTCATATGGGTAGTGGATAATCTCTTCACTTGTTCAATTAACTCTTTCATTTCATCCTTCTCTTCTTGAGTCCTTGTAGAGGATGAAGACCCTTGTAAGTACACAGGTTGTGCTGGTGAGGCCTATGAAATGGGTGTTCCTGGATGCAACATCATCTGATTGCTAGATGTCAGAATTGGATTCATTACATGAGTATGCTGTGTCAAAGCTTGGTTGATTCCTTGAATCTGATTTGGCATAGCTAGATGTCCCAGGTGATTAAGTGGCCCTTGAGTGTTCATGCCCAAGTCAGTATTCACTTTGACAGTCTCGGCATAGGCTTCTATTAGAGTAGTTGGAGGTGCAGTTGCTCTCTTCACAAACATGGAAGTAAGGTGGTCTAGTGCTACATAATATACTTCCCTCGCCATTGCATCATCAACATTATATGAAGTTTGCAACCTTGTATAAGCCTTATGAAATTGATTATTGAAAGAACTGATAGGTTCATGTTCTTACCTCTTGACATCAATGAACTGTTTGTAGAGCTTTGACGGAGTGATGGGAATCCTAGACTTTTTTAGAAAGGTGTTTTTCAGTCTTTGCCAATTATTGATGGAACCTGCAAGTAGATGAATGTACCAAAAGTATGCGTCTTCTCCTAGTGAATAAGGAAACAATCTACATGCTACATCTTCATGCTCAATTCTTCTGTTTCAAAGAGTATCCTCAAAAATCTTAATATGTTCCTCTGCTGTCCCGTTCACATCAATGATCTAAAATTTGGAGTAGAATTGTTTAGGACTCTTGGGCATTTCATGGTAATTCGTGAAAACAACAAGAGGAGAGGCATATATCGGAAGCCAAGCCATTTGAATGTTTTCTTGTTGCACTAGAACTATTTGAGTAACTCCTTGTGTATTACTTGGTTGAGCAATTCTTGTATTTCGTGGTGGAGTTTGAAACAAATCTACGATGACCTCTACGCTAGGTGATCCTTCACTTGAATTTGTCTTCTTATTGTGCTTGGCTTTGGAATTGAAATCCAATTCAACCAACTCTTTTGAAGCTTGTGGTGTAGACCTTAGAATCCTCTGGTGCTTTTCAGGTGAAAAAAAAACAATGTGCTCCAATGTGTCTAACTTTGTATTCCAAGAGATTCCCTCCTTCTAGCACCAATTCTGTTGATATATTTTCCTTGCACATTCAATGCAAAATAAAATACTGGTGTACTCTATCCCCTCTTGAATAAAATCCAAAATGCTAAGCTAAGTGATTAGATGAGTAGACTCCAAGGTTCTTGATTAGTTACTTTTAGTGTTGCGACCTGGGATAACTTAGTAGTAGGATACTCATGAATTACTGTTTGACACAAAGGGACTTACGTAAATGTTCAACAATAGGAAACTTATTTCTCTTGGAGAACATGTAACATAGCTTCCTCGAAGGTATAAAAATATGACAACTTAAGATATGATAGTGGAAGCTCTTGAATCCAAATCTAACAAGATTTTAAAGAAAATGCAAAAGGAAATGGGCTTAGAAGACTCTAATCTAAATGCAAGCAATCAACACTGATTCACCAGAATCTCAACCACACTTTGCTTCGCCATAAGGTACCAACTACACAAAGGTGATGCTATCTTCTAAGGGAAAAGTAAGATTTTCAGATTACTTCTCCACACTTTAAGTAATTGAAGTTCAGCTCAGATAATGTCTAGACTAACCATGCACTACAATCTGCCATCGACAAATTATAAATGGTATGAACTATGGAGACACCGAACATGAATCAGCAACAACAACTTCCATAAAACATAAAACTAAATTGCTAAAAACAAACTAAACTGATCTTATTCTATGAGTGAACACTTAGAAACCATGCAATCATTTGATACAACACAAATTGCCATGAAAATTTCAGCAATGAATTTGTATTTATTTCAACAGAGTCTTTAGCAACAATTTCTCAGAGCATTCCCCCTTTACAAATGAGAACAAAATGGGCTTATATAGGCCTCAAAATTCAATGGATGGCCAAGATTAAAACTTGAAATCGAGGGCCCATATTGTGCCACGCAGGCAAGTGGTTACAAAATTTACTAAAATTGGACATTGCATTTATGATGTACCCACTAAGTGGAGTACCCTCATTTATGACCTTTCCTTTTATTGGTAAACTCCACAAATCTAGTGATGACATGTGTAACCTCCTCCATAGGGACACTTGGCAGAGTTTGAATGGTGCACTCTATGATTTGCAGCTCCTTTGTGCATTTGGCAACTGTCATCTCCCAACCAGCCATGGATGTCCGAAACATGCCCATGAAAGTGGAAAGTGTGCAAATATCATTCAACAACTCCTTGGAAATAGCCTGTGTATGCTGAAAATACCTTGCACGCATCTTGTCTTTCAGCAAGTATTCATCAATCTCTCCATTGGAATCAACTACCTTGTTTAAGAAAACAAGTATTTTGTTTCAAATGCATTTCTTGAAGTACTCTTGTTCAAGTGCTGTCACTCTCAATCTTTCCCAGAACTTGTTCCTTTATGCCAAGTGCACAATACCAGGAATGGAAATTATATGTTGAACCTTGTTCAATCACTCCATCCAGCAATGTGGCACTTGGAGTATAAATCAGCCTTTTCAATTGAGTCATAACTTCTTCCCTTACATTTTTGAATTCTGCACAAGTAATTAGAATATTCTAAATTTTGTCAAATATTGAAGCAGCCTCCTTGTACAACTTCACAATTTCATCAACGAACTCGTGAGCTTTGATCTTGAAATTTGCTGCCCAGTCTTGCAATACTTGAGATGAGGACCTCATTTCTTCCAAATGTTCCATAGTCTCATATGAGAGCAACGCTGGTGGTGCAACCATCTCTTCATCTTGGCTTATTGGCCTCATTAATTGCTGAATATAATGCCAAAATGCCAAGTTATCCTTCTCTAACTGAATCCTCTGTTCTTGTTCCTTTCGTAGTCCTTCTTTGATGGCTGCAACCGAATCTTCCAACTCTTCTATCTCCTATTCTGTTGTGGCTGGTCCCAAATCAAAAGTATTTATGTCATATGCACTTGGAAAACCATCATCTGCTTCTACAGTGATTTTTGGGACAACAATATGCACTTGCCTTGACCCTGAGCTGCCTCTTGTGATCTTCAAGAATTTAGTAATTTTCTGCTTTCCATTGTTAGTTTTGGCTCTACTCAGCAAGTCTTCCTAACTTAGGATGGGTACCCTTTCAATAACAGACTTCTCCTTGACCTGATCTCTTAGCCACTTAGGCAGATCGAACAAGTCCTTCTGACTTTGTTCTTGAACTCCCTTTTGTTGAACAGTGGGAAGAACCTCTTCATCAAACTCATACAACTCCTTATCGTTTTGATTTTCAGCTTCTGTTTCTATCATGACCACTTCTTGTTCCTTAGATGATTTTGACACCACTTCAATAATTTGATTACCTTGTTTGTTTCACTAATCAGCTTGTACTTTCAAAGCTGTCTGCTCATCATGTCTTACTTCATCTTCATCAATATTTATTATATTATTACCCTCCTATCTTGAAGAGGCACTAGCTACCTTCTGATCATTAGTCTTTTCCTTCTTACTTGGGTGAATATCTTCATGCGGATCAGCACCTTCACCCTCTGAATCATTGGAGTCACTAGATGACCCACTACTTGAAGTATCCTTGGACTGATGTACATTAACTCCTCCCATCAAGTTGTAATTAAATTGGACATTTTTCTCCTGAAGCCTACGAATTTGGAAGTCTACATAATTTCTCATATGCAGTACAATTGGCATCATCAAATCATCATTGTGTGTGACTTCTTGTTCCGACCAATTGATGGTGAAGGGCTTGTCCCTCTTCTCTTGATACGAATTTTGTGAAAGTCTTTTGTGATTCTCCTCAAGCTAATCCGGAATGTTGATCACTCTTGTTGCTCTGACCAGATCCAAAGACAATTGGTAGCAACCTTTCTTTCTTATTTCTATGTCATCATATGCATCTATCCAATGATCCTCGAGCTGTGGTCTGTGCTCATATTTGCTCCCAAATTTCTGTCTGACTGTGCCAAATGGATCAAAGTTACTACGTGCATCATTGTAACACACCAAGTTGTAAGCCTGCAACTCTATCTCTAAATTTTTAGCTGCTTGCAATGACATGCAAGTCTCAAGTCCCCTGATGCTGATTGGAAACTTTATTGTGGTCTTTTTCCTCTTCCTCTGATCTTTGTCAAATGCAACCAGCTGTCTTGTAACTTCCAGTAACACCATTCTGTTAGTGGGATATCTAAGCAACCTGTACGGTAATGACGAGAAGCCCTCCACACGGATGTATGTGAATATTGGAAACTGAATAAACCACTTTCCATATTTAGCTACGAAGTTCATGGCCTCCTTCAACAATCTCTTGCATGTGTTGCCTTGCAACAATTTGACAATGTGTATGAAAAAGGCATCATTAAACCTTCTATAATGGGATGTAGCTTGCAAGTGCAGTTGAGGATAGCAGTCATAAACCTTGAACTGTCTATCTCCATTTCCAACTCTCCCCTTGCAGTTCAGTCCTGGATATCTTTCATTTTTGGCAAGCATATATATGATATATGAGCTCATATAAAATGTTTTTGTCTCCTGCAAACCCTTTAACTGATCGTCAATATTACTGCTGATCATTTCAGCCCAATCTATCATCCTCTTCCCACTCATGATCTCTTCAATGAAGAAGAACATCCAAGGCTCGAAATTTGCTGATTGTGGGCAGCCCATGATGCGATTCAGAAATACAACCATGTAATTGATTTCTTGATGAAAATCAAATTTGTGAAGTTTCTTCGATACCCTGCTTACATGTGGTCTTGGTTGCACCAACCAACTGTTGTTTATCAGCTCCATACATTTCTCAGGTCTAGCCAAAAAAAGTTGCAAGGTAGACTTCTTGTTGCAGAATGTAGTAGTTTTGTATGAGGGAATGTCAAAAGCCTCTGCGATGGCCTCTCTTCTTAGATGAGCTAGTACCTTGCCATCCTTGGTTACAATGCATCTCTTTTCATGATTATAATGCTTAGCACATTCTAGTATCAGTTCTGGGGACAACATTGCAGGAGGGAAGCAAGCAGCATGAATAATCCCATTTTTCAATATCCGCCTAATCAAATCCGATGGATTGGGCTTGTATAGATTTTGTTGAATCACTTCCATGTTGGTGCTCCCAAGATTGGTGTCACCGAGATTTTGCCATTTTGATGTGATCTTTGTTTCGGCCCACATTCCTTTCAAATCACTCCTCATCCATGCCTGTCTGTCTTTCGTACTCATTGCTCACCTATATGGATACCCAGATATTAGCATAATAGGACAATGTATAAAAGACAAGCGAAAAAAACAAAGCTCACCGCACAATACATGCGGGATAAAACAAATTCACAATTCTACCTTGTTTATATCAATAGAAAATTGATAATGTGAGCTTTGTGAAAAGGAATGAAATTTGACCTATATCACTAATCCTATCCCAATCTTGCTTTCGCTAGAATCTGCTCCCTAACACAGTGCCCAATTTGCAAGTGCAGATGATAATGACAATAAAATCTCTTTATAAATGCCTTGGTTTCAAGTATTGCATGGCCGAATGAGTCTCAGATTCCTCTCTAACCAGCCATGTTTATTTTGTTGCAACAATTATAATTTATGCACATCTAAATAAACCACAAGTTCCAAAGACCTCAAATAATAAGTAGACACCCCATTTTGTGATGGCACAAAATGCAACAGAATGTAAGCTACAAGTTTTTCTCAGATATATGCCTGATGAAATGCCTGAGTGCTCGCGATATTTTTAGATACAAGCCTTTGAGGGACTCCGTGAACTGCAAACCTCCATCTATAGCATTCCTAAATGGAGTTTGAAGTCTCTTGCAAACATGCTAGACTGTTGATTATGAAATCACCTATTGCCAATGTGGACACAGCATACACAACTCTCCCTCAAAATGAACTTGAGTCACATCGACTGCCATGTAATCAAATTCAAATGCAACCACTGCAACGTTGGTCCAGCCTGCGGACCCATCAGATTTGTCACATAATATCAATGACCAAATTCTAAGGAACATGCTTGATGGCCCTTCTTTGGCTCTAATGTACTATACTAAGTTTAGCATAAACCCCACGATTTCTGACATGATTTGAATGTGCCTGGGCATCCCCTCCGTCTTCTAACATATAATTCTAAACTTAGCCCAAACGGCTCAACCACATACATGCGTCAGAGTGGCTCTTCAATAGCTTTGTAATGTAAAAAGATATCAAACCTGACGTGTATGCAAGATGTGGATTGCACAATGGAGATAGGAAAACTTTTTGGTGGACCATCCGATTTAGAGTATCTTCGCGAATATTTGTTTAGGAGAATCCACCGTGCTAGATATGTATGATTTGCAAATATAAAGATCCTTGAGCAGGCCCGAGAACGCGCCTTGGATTACCCCTGTCATGTGCGTAAACTCTTGCTGAGCACCCCAGCGGCAGACTCTATAATAAGGCATGCATAATGTGAAGACCATATATCATTCAAAGCTACCCGTCGCTATGTATGCAAAATGGGCCTTTCAAGAGGTCGTGCACAAAATGGAAGGCATGATTTGCAAAGGGGTCCATCAGAGTCAGCCTGAGGCGAAGATTTTGAGTTGTTTCGACACTTAATACTTGTGCAAAGCGATATTAGTTCTGCACCAAGAACAACTAATGCATACTAAATATGAATGAGCATTTGGTACTCAAGCAGATGCCTTGGTAACTTATGCATAATCATCCTATTTACGAGGCCTCGATGGATACATGCTTGATCAGAATGAGTGAAGGCCTAGAAGTTAATTGCAGGGTGAGAAGAGTGGATCCAGAGCGGACACTCGAGTATCTTATGCATATCATTTGCTTTTGCAAAGTGACTCCCATCATGTGCTTGGACGGACTTTTCAAACCATCGCGCATAAGGTGAAAAACAAATGGATTGCGGTGTGCAATAAAAGGTCCGCCTGATGACATTTCAAGGAAAGCGCAAGGTCACAAAAAGGAACTTTCGCACCCATTTTTGAATGAACATGCATATAACATGAGCGACATGAATACCACATAACGGGGACCTATGGAATGGGCGGGGCTCCCGATATGCCCATGTATGAATCAACGTTCTAAGGTGACATCATCTACATTGGCCCTCACAGCTCCCATAAGCCGACAGCTATTTCCTACAAATTACACATGATTCGAAATTAAGCTATGCACAAACCAAATGATCACTAAGGGGCTTGGGCCGAACACCATATGCCCGTTCACCTAAGGTAAGCATGCATTGATTAATTTTGCAGTGACCGACTCTTCAAAGTATTCAATGGCTTCGATCATAACTCCCCACTACTTGCCAACCCCCCCCCCCCCAGATGCAGGGAAGCACAAAAGACGCACAACCAAAAACTCAAAACTCGGGAGTCCCCATGCTCGATGGGGCAATGTTGGAATACGTCACAACAGGTACCTCACCAGACCTAGTAGCCAGGACACGTCTTCTTGTACCCACCTAAGCTATGCTTAAGGGGGAGTGTTAGTACTAAAATTTATCATATATTACTTATTCTAAGTAATATAATTAGTACATGGTTTTTTAAGCCACCTTAAGTGGCTAGTTGTTGACTTGGAGAGGTCAATACAACTCTCCAAGTTATGTGTTGACATTCGTTTACCACTTGGTGAGTGGAGTGTTGAAGTCAACTCCTAAGTCGATTGAACCTCCTCACTTCTCCTCACCTATATGTACTTGCTATTGTGCATAGTTTAGCTATTACAATTTTACTGCTTTCACTCCATTTTGTGTAATCAACATTCACTTTGATCGTCATGGTTTCTAATATATATTAGAAAAATATAGAAGATTGTCAATATACAAAAGTAGAAATTTAGAAAATAAAAAAAGTTAAATAATTATAATATTATAACAAGCTACCAGTTATAGGAATTTCTATCACTCTCTGTATCCAAATTCTTGTGATTTTCTCTCCCTTCCCGCTCTCTTTTTGTCTGTGCAGGACCTTCGGCCACCGCTACTCATAGACACCACTACCATGAATTTCAGGATCGTCCTTCCACCACTGGACTGCGAACCAATGGAAGATGGAGATTATGATACTGTGAAGTTGCGCCTTGTCTTCGACATTGATTGTCCATAGGTGGAATTTGCGGTAAGAATTGTAATCGAGAACTCCTTGCTTCATGCCTTTCCTCATTTGGAGAG
Organism: Cunninghamia lanceolata; assembly: GCA_027924645.1. NCBI lineage: Eukaryota > Viridiplantae > Streptophyta > Pinopsida > Cupressales > Cupressaceae > Cunninghamia > Cunninghamia lanceolata. The sequence goes on along the minus strand of BSBN01000189.1, from coordinate 3,215,138 downwards.
GTATTCAAATGTTGCTTCCATTTTTATTTCAAATATCATGGATTTGGTGCAAGACCCGACTATGTAGTGTCCATTGCCTTCTCCATGGTTTGTGAGCACACTTTCAATAGCCTTCGACGATTATAATATCTGCAATGGTGATGTGCCTATTAGAGGAATATTACCCATGAAGTTGCTCCACTCATGTCCAGCAGTTGCCTGTGTTTATAATGCTCTAAAAAACGGTCTCAGGATAGGTTGCATAAACACTTTGTCTGCTATGCTGGAGGCTCATAGATTTCAATTACCTCTTGGGTTGGCTACCAAGGCAAGAAAGGTTTTCGGAGGTAATCGCTTCATTCACCTACACTCTCCTGATCTGGCACCACGTCCATCGTCATTGGCTCTACAGAATTTTTCAATCCGCTCCACGACACTCACTCCTTCTTGTGAAATTTGCAAATCCTACAAAAATTGACTATATCCCTTTTTTTCTATTCGCTGTTTTGGCTTGGCCATGAACTCTTCTCTGGTCATTTTTTTGATGACTTTCTCTACATCAGCTTTAATGGCTACATATGTTATGTCGAAATTTTGTACTAATATTAATTTTTTAATATAAGTATCATGGGTGACTCTGTCGCCTTTTTCTTTAAAAATATATTATAACAAATTATATATTACATTATTTTAAAATATTTGTTTGTTTTGTGTTTGAGTATAGATTTATTTGTCTGCATGTGTTGTAATGTTTTGCACAAGGATTTAAAAGGATTTTAACTCATGCACAAGTGTATTTTGATTATGCAGTGTTTTCTTCCATGCACACACTTGGTTGAAGTTAGACTTGATTCTATAGCTACATGCAAAGATATGCCTCCATACAAAGGATGTTTATGGGCATACATATGAATATGTGTCAAGAAACATAGTAGACCACCAACAAAAGGAAAATGTATTATGAACTGACCAATGATGACTGGGAACATTTAATGATGCTTTGGAACTTGATTCATCTTGGACATCATTACGAGTTTTCAACTAAGAAGATGTACAAAGTGTTATGACCAATATCCTATGATATATACTTCTGTGCCTACTCTAAAAGATGAGGGTGTTGGCTATTAAGAGTTTGATGAGTGGTTAGTTGGTAAATGAGTGATTAAGCCAAAGAATTGAATAATCATTTTGTTTTGTCTTGATAGCATATATGGGAGTGAGATTAGCTAAGTAGAGAGCTCTACATGTTTGTAATCTCCCATCAATAATACTCCTACAAGAGAATAAAATATTTGTTATGCCATATAGAGTCTACTGGTTGCAAAAGGGATAACAACATACATTAAAGGAGTAATGCTTAGTCACATTCTACATTGGAGGATTTGTGGATGAAGTAATGTAATCCTAATGGATGCATTCGATGTGTTGTTGGGTAGACATTAGCAATATGATAAATGTGCACTCCATAATGAGAGAAAGAATACCTTTACCATCATGAAGGACAAGAAGAAGTTTGAATTATTTCTTATGAAGGATGAAGAAGAATGCAAAAAGGACAAGGTGATGCCAATCTAAACAAAGGAGTTTCTCAAAGATGAGGGAATCACATAAATACTATGTGCTAGTCATTAAGTCATCACACAAGGATACAGAAGAAATAGAGTTAAGCAACTCTAAGAAGAGAGATTGAAGTGCTACTCAGGGAATTCATGGATTTGATGGATGGTGGGATGTCAAGAGAATTGCCACTAGTGTGCAACATCTCACATCACATGGTTTTGATTTTAGGTTCTAGTTTACTAAATAAAGTGTTGCACATCATAAGCCCTAACATGAACATAGAGTTAAATAGACAAGTTGTTCAGAGTTGCTAGAATAATGTCTTATTTAGGAAAGTATGATCCCTTACACAATGTCTATAGTACTTGCATAAAAGAAGGGAGGAGAATGGATGATGTGTACAAACTCTTGTGGGATTAACAAATCTCCATTAAGTATTGATTCCTATTGCCACACATAGGTCATGTCATGGATCTTTTGAGTGGAACATATTAATTTTTAAAGATCAATCTCATGAGTGGATAGAATCAAATTAGAAACAAAGAAGGTGGTGAATGGAAGACAACATTTAGAATAAAGAAAGGATTGTATGAGTTGGTAGTGGCATCATTTGTGAAAACCAATAATCTAAGAACATTCATGAGGTTGATGATTGAGGTACCTAAGTTACTTTTGGGTGAGTTTATGGTTGTATATCTCAATCAAATTTGGTGTTAAAAAATCCAAGGGAGAAGCATCTTGCACACGTATAGTATGTATTCACATGGTTAAGAAGTGAAAAGTTATAAGTTAACTTGAGGAGGTTTAAATTTATGAGGAAGGATCTAACATTCTTAGGATTCATCTTATCTCAAAATAAATTTTGCATGAACCTAGAGAATTTCCACATGATTGTTGACTAGATAGAACTAAAGAGCACAAAATAGTTTGTAGTTTCCATGGGTTGATAAGATGCTACAAAAAATTCATTAAGAACTTTAGTGGTATTTGTGCAACCCTAACCCACTACATATAGAACGAAGGGTTAAATTTAATGATTATTGTTCCCAAGAGTGTCATGATCTTGAAGAACAAGGTGACAAAGGATCCTATGCTCATGCTTCCTCCTTTTGGAAAGTTCTGTAGGTTGATTGTGATGCCATTAGAAAGGTATTTGGTATAATGTTAATCCAAGAGGGTAGGCTAATTATGTACTTCTATGAGAAATTAAATGGGGTTAGGTAGAAGTGTTCTATATATGACTAGAAGTTCTACAATATTGTTCAAGCTTTCTACAAGTGGGGACATTAGTCACTACAAAAGGATTTTGTCTCATACACTAGCCACTAGGAGCTGAAATTTATTACATGAGATGCATTGTATATATTTCTAGGGTTATTCTTTTGTGGTGAAGCATACATTTCACAAAACCAACAAAGTACTTATGCCATAAGTTGAGGATAGATGTAATTTTCCAATGATGATAGTTGAATTAGTAGGCATGGATGAAATAAATGATTTGTATGGCATAGATTTTGATTTGTCGATGCATGGCATACATGCATAGGGAATTGGGTTGGAGGAAATGCCCATATAACTATTACTTTACACAAGAGGGATACTTTTATAGAAGACAACAAGTATGTATTCTACATAGTTTGATAAGAGAGAATCATAGTCATGAGTCATATAGTGGCACAAATGTAGAACATTTTGGTGCATACAAGATATAGGCCATGTTGGAGGAGAGATATTGTTTACTAAGATCACATAGAGATGTGAAAATATTTGTTAGGTATTACACAATAGGCCAAGTAGAAAAAGGAGTGGTGCATAACACATGAATGTATTAGCCATTGGGCATGCCAAATAATCATTGGGAGGAACCATCCAAGGATTTTGTCCTTAGATTACCACACACTCAAAGAGGTAAAGATTCTATCTCTATAGTTATTGTCAAGTTTACAAAAATGACACCTTATTCTTTGATAGAAGCCAAATGCTACATATAGGATTGTTGAGTTGTTTTCCAACAAGATAGCTAAATTTCATGTCGTACCATAAAGTATCACCTCAATTAGGAATATAATTTTCTTAGTCATTTTGGACACACCTTGTGGAAGTTGGGCACATAGCTCTATTCTAATTATACATACCATCTTTATACAAATGGTCAACGGTTGTTGTCAATTAGATTCTTAGAAATCTACTAAGGTTTTTCATGGGTGTAAACTAATGTAGTAGGACACTTTTTTGGTGCAAACTGCATTTGTTTATAACAATTCATTGAATAGGTTGACATGGAAGACACCATCGCAATTTGTGTATGGAACATATCCAAAGGGAATCGAATATATATTGATGTTTGAGGATGACAACTTATTCATCAATGTAGAGGTTGAAGAATTCATGCAACACATGAAAGCGGTTCATGCATGAGTTTAGAAATTGTTGCAAGTATGGGCTTGGCTGGTGTTGTCATTGATGTCAACATACTCCTATTGCATTAATGATAAGGATTGGATGAGCTGTAAGCTAAGAATATTGAGAAAATTAGTCTCAATCAGGAACAGTGAAGAATAGTGATGACAGTAAGGCAAAAGTCCAAGATAAGATGAGGATCAGAGGATACAGTTTAAAGGGTTTGTAGATATAAGTCTTGAGATGCTCCAGTCAAGTTTTTAGAGGTCCGCATGAAGATCTAAAGAAGTTATGGTCGCTCAAGTAGAATTGGTTCCAGCAGGTGTTTATAGATGACAAAATGACACAGATAGGTCCGGTGAGATCCGGATATGCATTATCCCATTTTACGGATTTAAGGAAGTGTTGAGGACGTCCTTGTGAAGTGTCAAGTAGATTGGTTCATGGTTTGAAGGTCCGGAAGAACCTATTCCTTTGTGACAGTGATGACAGACTGTGTTCTTGAGGTTCCGGATGAAGGAGAGAAGGATTCCAGTAAGCAGATGAAGTGCAGATGTTCTTGGTGATTCATGAAAGCTTGTGGTGATCTATGGATCATGTCTAGTTCATGTTGGTGGTCCGCATTGAAGTTAAAGTTCGTATTTGAAGAATACCCACTGGATGTTGGTGTTCTTCTTGAGATTGGCTGACCGGATGTATTACACGTCTTGTGGATGTCCTTGTAGGTGTTTGCCGACTTAGATGATTGTTCCTAAGTTGATGCCTTGTATAAATAAGGGATTGTGAAGTCATTCCAGTGTGTGTCTTGTGGAGATGAGAGTGTGGTAGCGAAGAAAGGAGCGAAAGGCAGAGCAGAAGTTTTTGGGCCTAAATGGAACTGATCCAAGCATGGTAAAGATGCTATTCTCTAGTTCAAGTTTATAATACTTGTTACTTTGTAGACAGTGGGTCTCTTGTATGCAGTGAGCCTCTTGTGAGTAGTGTGCTCAGGGAGTGAGCCCTAATTGGCATGTGCCTTTTGTTCTTTCTATTCTTCTAACAGAGAATACAATCTTGGGTTAATCACCCTGTGGTTTTTCCCTTAACTGGGTTTTCCACGTCAAAATCTTGGTGTCTTATGTGTTGATGAGTTTCTGCTTTTGATTTAATTGCATTATGTTTCATGAATGATATGCTGCTAATCACAAAGAAGATTTAAGTGTGGAAGTTTGCACAACTGATTCACCCCCCTCTTAGTTGTGTGCCCTATGTCTAACAATTGGTATTAGAGCCAAGTTCCTCTAAAAAGGAGCTTAACCACTTGAGGAGATCTAGGATGTCGTCTTACAAGAAGGATAGTCTGAAGTTTGATGGAACCAACTTTGGTCTTTGGAAAGGTCGCATGAAATGTCACTTGCAGTGTATGGGAATGGCGTACTGGTCCATGGTTACAAAAGCGTATGTACCTCCACAGGGTGGTTCGACAACCCTAAATGAAATCACAGATGCTAAAAGCAATCTGCAGACCAAAGAGGCTCTTATGAGTGCATTATCTGACTCAGAGCTCTCAAATGTTATTGACTTACCAACTGCCTTTGAGATTTGGAATAAACTGGAACTTTTGCATGAAGGAGACCAATATGTTAAATGTGCAAGGTTACAGAGTCTAAAAGGGAAATTTGAAAAACTAAAGATGAGAGATGATAAAAATATTACTACTTTTATGTCGAGAGTGAATGAGCTAGTTTGTGGAATTAGAAATGCTGGTGGAGTCTTGGATGAAAATGAGATTGTTGGTAAAATTCTTAGATCCCTTCCTGCTTCTTACAAAATCAAGGCTGCTGCCATTGAAGAATTTAGAGCCCATACAACTGTCTCAAGAGATCAATTGGCTGGGAAATTGGCTGCATTTGAAATGACAGAGTTTGGAGATGACCCCCCAAGACTAAATCTGCATTCAAAGCCAGTGCTTCTGCTAAAGGTAAACAAAGGTTTCATCTGGGAGAAAATTCTTCAAGGAAATTGTCATGGTATGAAAAAGCAAGAAAAGATCTAGAAGAAGAAGCAGAAATTGCTCAACTTGAAGCCCTTATTGCAAAGAGGCTGCCAAGAGGATCTAGTAAGTATGAAGGAAAATTACACTTTAAGTGTTTTAATTGCAATAAGATTGGTCATTTTGCCTCAAAGTGTCCAAAAAGATTTTCAAGGCAAAATCCTAATAAGCCAAGGTTCCAAAAGAACTGTTACTATGTATGGCAAAATCCTAATAAATGATTTGTATGGCATAGATTTTGATTTGTCGATGCATGGCATACATGCATAGGGAATTGGGTTGGAGGAAATGCCCATATAACTATTACTTTACACAAGAGGGATACTTTTATAGAAGACAACAAGTATGTATTCTACATAGTTTGATAAGAGAGAATCATAGTCATGAGTCGTATAGTGGCACAAATGTAGAACATTTTGGTGCATACAAGATATAGGCCATGTTGGAGGAGAGATATTGTTTACTAAGATCACATAGAGATGTGAAAATATTTGTTAGGTATTACACAATAGGCCAAGTAGAAAAAGGAGTGGTGCATAACACATGAATGTATTAGCCATTGGGCATGCCAAATAATCATTGGGAGGAACCATCCAAGGATTTTGTCCTTGGATTACCACACACTCAAAGAGGTAAAGATTCTATCTCTATAGTTATTATCAAGTTTACAAAAATGACACCTTATTCTTTGATAGAAGCCAAATGCTACATATAGGATTGTTGAGTTGCTTTCCAACAAGATAGCTAAATTTCATGTCGTACCATAAAGTATCACCTTAATTAGGAATATAATTTTCTTAGTCATTTTGGACACACCTTGTGGAAGTTGGGCACATAGCTCTATTCTAATTATACATACCATCTTTATACAAATGGTCAATAGTTGTTGTCAATTAGATTCTTAGAAATCTACTAAGGTTTTTCATGGGTGTAAACTAATGTAGTAGGACACTTTTTTGGTGCAAACTGCGTTTGTTTATAACAATTCATTGAATAGGTTGACATGGAAGACACCATCGCAATTTGTGTATGGAACATATCCAAAGGGAATCGAATATATATTGATGTTTGAGGATGACAACTTATTCATCAATGTAGAGGTTGAAGAATTCATGCAACACATGAAAGCGGTTCATGCATGAGTTTAGAAATTGTTGCAAGTATGGGCTTGATTGGTGTTGTCATTGATGTCAACATACTCCTATTGCATTAATGATAAGGATTGGATGAGCTGTAAGCTGAGAATATTGAGAAAATTAGTCTCAATCGGGAACAGTGAAGAACAGTGATGACAGTAAGGCAAAAGTCCAAGATAAGATGAGGATCAGAGGATACAGTTTAAAGGGTTTGTAGATATAAGTCTTGAGATGCTCCAGTCAAGTTTTTAGAGGTCTGCATGAAGATCTGAAGAAGTTATGGTCGCTCAAGTAGAATTGGTTCCGGTAGGTGTTTAGAGATGACAAAATGACACAGATAGGTCCGGTGAGATCCGGATATGCATTATCCCATTTTACGGATTTAAGGAAGTGTTGAGGACGTCCTTGTGAAGTGTCAAGTAGATTGGTTCATGGTTTGAAGGTCCGGAAGAACCTATTCCTTTGTGACAGTGATGACAGACTGTGTTCTTAAGGTTCCGGATGAAGGAGAGAAGGATTCCAGTAAGCAGATGAAGTGCGGATGTTCTTGGTGATTCATGAAAGCTTGTGATGATCTATGGATCATGTCTAGTTCATGTTGGTGGTCCGCATTGAAGTTAAAGTTCGTATTTGAAGAATACCCACTGGATGTTGGTGTTCTTCTTGAGACTGGCTGACCGGATGTATTACACGTCTTGTGGATGTCCTTGTAGGTGTTTGCCGACTTAGATGATTGTTCCTAAGTTGATGCCTTGTATAAATAAGGGATTGTGAAGTCATTCCAGTGTGTGTCTTGTGGAGATGAGAGTGTGGTAGCGAAGAAAGGAGCGAAAGGCAGAGCAGAAGTTTTTGGGCCTAAATGGAACTGATCCAAGCATGGTAAAGATGCTATTCTCTAGTTCAAGTTTATAATACTTGTTACTTTGTAGACATTGGGTCTCTTGTATGTAGTGAGCCTCTTCTGAGTAGTGTGCTCAGGGAGTGAGCCCTAATTGGCATGTGCCTTTTGTTCTTTCTATTCTTCTAACAGAGAATACAATCTTGGGTTAATCACCCTGTGGTTTTTCCCTTAACTGAGTTTTCCACATCAAAATCTTGCTGTCTTATGTGTTGATGAGTTTTTGCTTTTGATTTAATTGCATTATGTTTCATGAATGATATGCTGCTAATCACAAAGAAGATTTAAGTGTGGAAAGTTTGCACAACTGATTCACCCCCTCTTAGTTGTGTGCCCTATGTCTAACAATTGGTATTAGAGCCAAGTTCCTCTAAAAAGGAGCTTAACCACTTGAGGAGATCTAGGATGTCGTCTTACAAGAAGGATAGTCTGAAGTTTGATGGAACCAACTTTGGTCTTTGGAAAGGTCGCATGAAATGTCACTTGCAGTGTATGAGAATGGCGTACTGGTCCATGGTTACAAAAGCGTATGTACCTCCACAGGGTGGTTCGACAACCCTAAATGAAATCACAGATGCTAAAAGCAATCTGCAGACCAAAGAGGCTCTTATGAGTGTATTATCTGACTTAGAGCTCTCAAATGTTATTGACTTACCAACTGCCTTTGAGATTTGGAATAAACTGGAACTTTTGCATGAAGGAGACCAGTATGTTAAATGTGCAAGGTTACAGAGTCTAAAAGGGAAATTTGAAAAACTAAAGATGAGAGATGATAAAAATATTACTACTTTTATTACGAGAGTGAATGAGCTAGTTTGTGGAATTAGAAATGCTGGTGGAGTCTTGGATGAAAATGAGATTGTTGGTAAAATTCTCAGATCCCTTCCTGCTTCTTACAAAATCAAGGCTGCTGCCATTGAAGAATTTAGAGCCCATACAACTGTCTCAAGAGATCAATTGGCTAGGAAATTGGCTGCATTTGAAATGACAGAGTTTGGAGATGACCCCCCAAGACTAAATCTACGTTCAAAGCCAGTGCTTCTGCTAAAGGTAAACAAAGGTTTCATCCGGGAGAAAATTCTTCAAGGAAATTGTCATGGTATGAAAAAGCAAGAAAAGATCTGGAAGAAGAAGCAGAAACTGCTCAACTTGAAGCCCTTATTGCAAAGAGGCTACCAAGAGGATCCAGTAAGTATGAAGGAAAATTACACTTTAAGTGTTTTAACTGCAATAAGATTGGTCATTTTGCCTCAAAGTGTCCAAAAAGATTTTCAAGGCAAAATCCTAATAAGCTAAGGTTCCAAAAGAACTGTTACTATGTATGGCAAAATCCTAATAAATGATTTGTATGGCATAGATTTTGATTTGTCGATGCATGGCATACATGCATAGGGAATTGGGTTGGAGGAAATGCCCATATAACTATTACTTTACACAAGAGGGATACTTTTATAGAAGACAACAAGTATGTATTCTACATAGTTTGATAAGAGAGAATCATAGTCATGAGTCGTATAGTGGCACAAATGTAGAACATTTTGGTGCATACAAGATATAGGCCATGTTGGAGGAGAGATATTGTTTACTAAGATCACATAGAGATGTGAAAATATTTGTTAGGTATTACACAATAGGCCAAGTAGAAAAAGGAGTGGTGCATAACACATGAATGTATTAGCCATTGGGCATGCCAAATAATCATTGGGAGGAACCATCCAAGGATTTTGTCCTTGGATTACCACACACTCAAAGAGGTAAAGATTCTATCTCTATAGTTATTGTCAAGTTTACAAAAATGACACCTTATTCTTTGATAGAAGCCAAATGCTACATATAGGATTGTTGAGTTGTTTTCCAACAAGATAGCTAAATTTCATGTCGTACCATAAAGTATCACCTCAATTAGGAATATAATTTTCTTAGTCATTTTGGACACACCTTGTGGAAGTTGGGCACATAGCTCTATTCTAATTATACATACCATCTTTATACAAATGGTCAACGGTTGTTGTCAATTAGATTCTTAGAAATCTACTAAGGTTTTTCATGGGTGTAAACTAATGTAGTAGGACACTTTTTTGGTGCAAACTGCGTTTGTTTATAACAATTCATTGAATAGGTTGACATGGAAGACACCATCGCAATTTGTGTATGGAACATATCCAAAGGGAATCGAATATATATTGATGTTTGAGGATGACAACTTATTCATCAATGTAGAGGTTGAAGAATTCATGCAACACATGAAAGCGGTTCATGCATGAGTTTAGAAATTGTTGCAAGTATGGGCTTGACTGGTGTTGTTATTGATGTCAACATACTCCTATTGCATTAATGATAAGGATTGGATGAGCTGTAAGCTGAGAATATTGAGAAAATTAGTCTCAATCAGGAACAGTGAAGAACAGTGATGACAGTAAGGCAAAAGTCCAAGATAAGATGAGGATCAGAGGATACAGTTTAAAGGGTTTGTAGATATAAGTCTTGAGATGCTCCAGTCAAGTTTTTAGAGGTCCGCATGAAGATCTGAAGAAGTTATGGTCGCTCAAGTAGAATTGGTTCCGGCAGGTGTTTAGAGATGACAAAATGACACAGATAGGTCCGGTGAGATCTGGATATGCATTATCCCATTTTATGGATTTAAGGAAGTGTTGAGGACGTCCTTGTGAAGTGTCAAGTAGATTGGTTCATGGTTTGAAGGTCCGGAAGAACCTATTCCTTTGTGACAGTGATGACAGACTGTGTTCTTGAGGTTCCGGATGAAGGAGAGAAGGATTCCAGTAAGCAGATGAAGTGCGGATGTTCTTGGTGATTCATGAAAGCTTGTGGTGATCTATGGATCATGTCTAGTTCATGTTGGTGGTCCGTATTGAAGTTAAAGTTTGTATTTGAAGAATACCCACTGGATGTTGGTGTTCTCCTTGAGACTGGCTGACCGGATGTATTACATGTCTTGTGGATGTTCTTGTAGGTGTTTACCGACTTAGATGATTGTTCCTAAGTTGATGCCTTGTATAAATAAGGGATTGTGAAGTCATTCCAGTGTGTGTCTTGTGGAGATGAGAGTGTGGTAGCCAAGAAAGGAGCAAAAGGCAGAGCAGAAGTTTTTGGGCCTAAATGGAACTGATCCAAGCATGGTAAAGATGCTATTCTCCAGTTCAAGTTTGTAATACTTGTTACTTTGTAGACAGTGGGTCTCTTGTATGCAGTGAGCCTCTTGTGAGTAGTGTGCTCAGGCAGTGAGCCCTAATTGGCATGTGCCTTTTGTTCTTTCTATTCTTCTAACAGAGAATACAATCTTGGGTTAATCACCCTGTGGTTTTTCCCTTAACCGGGTTTTCCACGTCAAAATCTTGGTGTCTTATGTGTTGATGAGTTTCTACTTTTGATTTAATTGCATTATGTTTCATGAATGATATGCTGCTAATCACAAAGAAGATTTAAGTGTGGAAAGTTTGCGCAACTGATTCACCCCCCTCTTAGTTGTGTGCCCTATGTCTAACAATTAGTATTAGAGCCAAGTTCCTCTAAAAAGGAGCTTAACCACTTGAGGAGATCTAGGATGTCGTCTTACAAGAAGGATAGTCTGAAGTTTGATGGAACCAACTTTGCTCTTTGGAAAGGTCGCATGAAATGTCACTTGCAGTGTATGGGAATGGCATACTGGTCCATGGTTACAAAAGCGTATGTACCTCCACAGGGTGGTTCGACAATCCTAAATGAAATCACAGATGCTAAAAATAATTTGCAGACCAAAGAGGCTCTTATGAGTGCATTATCTGACTCAGAGCTCTCAAATGTTATTGACTTACCAACTGCCTTTGAGATTTGGAATAAACTGGAACTTTTGCATGAAGGAGACCAGTATGTTAAATGTGCAAGGTTACAGAGTCTAAAAGGGAAATTTGAAAAACTAAAGATGAGAGATGATGAAAATATTACTACTTTTATGCCGAGAGTGAATGAGCTAGTTTGTGGAATTAGAAATGCTAGTGGAGTCTTGGATGAAAATGAGATTGTTGGTAAAATTCTCAGATCCCTTCCTGCTTCTTACAAAATCAAGGCTGCTGCCATTGAAGAATTCAGAGCCCATATAATTGTCTCAAGAGATCAATTGGCTGGGAAATTCACTGCATTTGAAATGACAGAGTTTGGAGACGACCCCCCAAGACTAAATCTGCATTCAAAGCTAGTGCTTTTGCTAAAGGTAAACAAAGGTTTCATCCGGGAGAAAATTCTTCAAGGAAATTGTCATGGTATGAAAAAGCAAGAAAAGATCTGGAAGAAGAAGCAGAAACTGCTCAACTTGAAGCCCTTATTGCAAAGAGGCTGCCAAGAGGATCCGGTAAGTATGAAGGAAAATTACACTTTAAGTGTTTTAACTGCAATAAGATTGGTCATTTTGCCTCAAAGTGTCCCGAAAGATTTTCAAGGCAAAATCCTAATAAGCTAAGGTTCCAAAAGAACTGTTACTATGTACATGAAGATGATAATAATGAAGGAGTAATAGATGATGAATCAGAGATAGGAAACAAATCCAGAAATGAATGGGTGTTCATTGCCATCAAGGAAGAAGATCTAATGTCCTCTGTATCTGTCAATCTTAAGACTGTGGAAAGAGCTCTGGCTGCCCAAATTGAAGAGAAGGATGATTGGGTCATTGACAGTGGATGCTCTCACCATATGACTAGTGACAAAAATAAGTTTGTAGATCTAAAAAGGTATGAAGGAGTGGTAAAGTTTGGTGACAATTCTGCTGGTAGAATCAGAGGAAGAGGAACTATTTCTTTTGATGGAAGAAATAAAACTGGTAATGTACTGTATGTTGAAGGTTTGAAGCACAATTTTCTCAGCATTGGACAGTTGGTGGACAAAGGCTATGATCTCTGATTCAAGGATGGAAAATGCAAAATCTTTGAAAGTTCTGGAACAAAGATTGCATCTGGTACTCAAACTAAAGGTAATATCTTCCACTTGGTTGGTACTGGTAAAAACTACTTATTTGTTCAAGTTGATCAGAGTTGGTTATGGCATAGAAGGATGTGTCATGTGAATTTTGATAATATCATCAAGATAAGCAATACTCAGGCTGTAAGAGATCTTCCAAAATTGGTGAAACCTACTAACAGCTTGTGCAAGGAATGTCAGTTGGGTAAGCTGAGCAGAGTCTCATTCAAAAGCAAGGAACTGTCTTCTACCAGATTATTGGACTTAGTTCACACTGATCTTTGTGGTCCAGCAAGAATCAGGAGTATTCAAGGTGATAGATACTTCATGCTGCTAATTGATGACTATTCCTGGATGATGTGGGTAACCTTTCTAAAGGAGAAATCAGAAGCTCTTGAGAAATTCAAAATATTCAAGGCTATGGTAGAAAATGAAACAGGATTAAAGTTGAAATGTCTGAGGTCTGATAGAGGTGGAGAATTCACATCCGGTGAGTTCATAGAGTTCTGTGAGAAACATGGAATTAAGAGACAGTTGTCTACTCCTAGGACTCCATAGCATAATGGAGTAGTGGAGAGAAAGAACCGGACCATCGAGGAAGCATCTAGGACCATGATGATGGAAGCAAATGTTCCTCAGATCTATTGGAGAGAAGCTGGCAGCACTGCAGTCTATACTCTCAATAGAGTTCAAATCAGAAGCAATACTGGTAATACCCCTTATGAACTTTAGTTTGGCATTACTCCTACTATAAGATATTTCAGAGTCTTTGGTAGCAAATGTTACATCAAAAGAGATGAAGATCTAGGCAAGTTTGATGCTAGAAGTGATGAAGGAATATTCTTGTGTTACTTTACTCAAAGCAAAGTATACCTGTGTTATAACAAGAGACTAAGAAAGATGATAGAAAGTACAAATGTGAAGGTTGATGAGGGAATAGAGAAACCCTCAAGGTTTTATGAATATGATGAAGATGATTAGAACGGTGTTCTAGTTCAAGGCGTTCAATCCTCTTCTGAAAATCAGATCCAAACTGATTCGGTAAATCAAGAAGAAGAGATAAGTCTGAATGAGCCTGATCAAGAAGATGAAGTGCAAGAAACTCCCAAAGTTCCATGGTATGTGAGACTAAATCATTCTGAAGATCAGATCATAGGTGACAAAAGCAAAGGTGTGCAAACTAGAAGTAGAATTGCTCAAAATTCAAACATGAGTATTGTCTGATTTCAAAGATTGAACCTAAGACAATAAATGAAGCTTGCAATGATGAAAACTGGACTAAAGCAATGGAGGAAGAGTTGATGCAAATTGAGAAAAATCACACTTGGGATCTTGTTCCCAAACCTAGAAACAAGAATGTGATTGTAACCAAATGGGTCTTCCGGAACAAACTGAATGAAGTTGGTGAGGTAATCAGGAATAAAGACAGATTGGTCTACAAAGGCTATTCTCAAATAGAAGGAGTTGATTTTGAAGAAACCTTTGCTCCGGTGGCAAGAATTGAAGCAGTTAGATTATTTCTTGCATTTGCTGCTTTCAAGGATTTCAAGGTGTATCAAATGGACGTCAAATCTACCTTCCTGAATGGTGACTTGGAATAAGAAGTGTACATTGAGCAGCCAGATGGATTTCAGTTGTCTGACCATGGTGATATGGTTTGCAAGTTGAAGAAGGCATTGTATGGGTTGAAGCAAGCCTGAAGAGCCTGGTATGAAAGATTGGACAAGCATCTTTTGAAGATTGGTTTCAACAAAGGTACTGCTGATAGTAACTTATATTTCAAGATTGATCATGAAAACATCTTGATTGTTGAAGTGTTTGTTGATGATATCATTTTTGGAGGAAGAGATAGTATGTGTAAAACTTTTGCAAATCAAATGAAAAGTGAGTTTGAGATGTCCATGCTTGGTGAAATGAATTTCTTCTTGGGTCTGCAAATCACTTAAACAAAGAAAGGAATATTCATTTCTCAGACCAAATATGTGAAAAAATTGTTAAAGAAGTTTGGGATGGAAGATTCAAAGCCAATGAATACTCCCATGACAACCAGATGTAAGTTGAGCAAAGATGATGACTCTCCTAAGGTAGACCAGACAAAGTACAGATCAATAATTGGAGGATTGTTGTATCTCACTCAAACTAGACTAGATATTATGTAGGTTGTTGGTCTTGTTGCTAGATTTCAGGTTGATCCTAGGGAATCTCATGTCATGGCAATCAAGGGGATTTTTAGATATCTAAAAGGGACAGTTGAGTATGGTCTATGGTATCCTAGAGATCATGATTCCTCTCTTCATGCATATACAGATGCTGATTGGGCAGGAGATGTGGATGACTGGAAGAGTACCAGTGGTGGAGCATTCTTTTTAGGGAAGAGATTGGTTTCTTGGCTAAGCAAGAAACAAGAGGCAATATCTCTGTCCACAACTAAAGTAGAATACATTGTAGCAAGTAGGTAGTTGCGCTCAAGTTCTATGGATGAAGTAGATGCTAAGAGACATAAGAGTGGAGTATGAGGAGCCTATCACAATCTTCTATGATAATTCAAGTGCAATAAGTATATCCAAGAATCTGGTGTTGCATTCAAAGACTAAGCATATGTCTATTAAGTTTCACTTTCTAAGAGAGCAAGTGAATAAGAATGAGGTCAGATTGGAGTTTGTGTCATCCAAGGATCAGATTACAGATATCTTTACTAAACCTTTGCCTAAGGATTCTTTTGAATATCTTAGGGAGAAGCTAGGGGTTATTGCTCCTCTGATGATGAACTAAGGTGCACTAATGTGCATCAGTCTGGTGGGTATCACAGTCACATCTTGTGATCCAAATTGATGTTGGGGAGCTGCTACTCAGGGGGAGCAGTAGGTATGATTTTGATGTGATGGAATTGCAAGTATGTGCCCTTTCCCATTGATGTCAAAGGGGGAGAGAAGACATGTGAAAAACAAGTGGATGATAATCAAAGGGGGAGCAGTAAAAGAAGAGAAGACATGTGAATGGTTGTTGCTGATAGGGGGAGTTGTGATAGTAAGAAGAAGTTCTTGTCTTGATGATTTTTCACATGGGTTAAGTGGTTGGACTTGGGAGAATAATACAACAACACTTCTTACCACATCTCCATTGGCATTTCTCCATTTATAGCATTTTGTGGTTATGATGCATTAACATTTCTTGATTTAGTGTTCATAGATAGCATAGTACTAGTAGCTAATGACTTGGTTAAGCATAGCCAAAAGATGTTAAGATCACTCAAAGATTACCTCTAGCAAGCCCAAAATCAACAAAAGTTCTATGCAAATCATAAATGCACAGAGAGATCATTTGAGATTGGAGACATGTTTTTTCTAAAATTGTAACCATCTAGGAAATCTTCCATCAAAAGAAGTGGGTCTAAAAATCTGAAATGTCCCCAAACTGATTTTTAATACAAACCCAATTCTGAAAAATGATTTTTACGTTACAACACTCAAAAACTAGTGACTAGTTTATATAATATATAATCTGAAATATACCCACACAACTCCAAATCAATTTTATGATAAAAATCTGATGGAAACACACAGATATAGGTTTGAAACATAAAATTTTCCCAGCAGCAAACTATCATAACAAATTTGTATTTTCAGTCACTACCCACTATGCAAATTGCTGAAATACACAAAATACTACTCACTACAAAGCCTCAAAACTAATAGAAACACACCCAGAACTGATATGGCTATAGAATGGAATTGTAGATGATGTGTTACAATAGCACAGATAGTAAACCAAACCCCACACAACAACAAATAATAACAGCAACACAAACAACAACTGAAACATGCTATAGAAGCACCAAAAACTCCTACAACACAAGCAACTGCACTACTGAAACTTGTTCACACAAATGCAATCTCTAAATTAAGATTGCCATAGTAACCCAAGAACACCACCCATAGACTATTGGGAACTCATGTCCACCAGCCACAAGCTCCATCTTCAATGGTTTCCCTGTCCACTGAAGGTGAACAAAGCATCTGCTTTGCAAGAAAATAGAGAAATAGTCATTAACCTCCAAAATACCAAAGTTGCTTCCTTAAAATGAAATTTCCCTCCAACTTGGATGCCCAAAGATTCCCAATGCCCATCTTGGGAGTTACAACATTCACATGCCAAAAATGAAGCTTCCAGAAAACATTAATGACACCCCACCAACCAAATATCCTCCACCTTTGCAAATCTGCCCCAAATTACAAAATGAGAGATTCTTTCCAAAACCCACACCCATGGAGGAATATTGAGTTTTAAGATTAATGTATTCAATATTTATTTGCCCCTCAGCATTGGAAACTATTCTAGAACATATATAATATAAATCAACTATTTTCCCTCCAAATCCCTTGTAATTTGATTTATTATTTTAATAGTCATAGGGAAACTTGTCGAGAAAATAAAATTGTAGTGTTATTGTTGGAAAGGGTACATGACAAGTCCTCTATCCCAAAATTTTCTTGTCTCAAGCAGTGAAGATTAGGATGCTCAAGTATTTCTGGTTGCTCCCATGATGCATCCTCCATTGGCAAATTCTTCCATTTGATCAATTGTTCTGTGATGCTCTTGTTTCTTAATTTCTTCTCCCGTGTTTCTAAAATATTTTCTGGAATCAGAGTAAGTTTCCCTTCATCATCTAATGGTGTTAAATCAAGTGAAGTTACAACTTGTTGTCCTACCACTTTCTTCAAGCATGAAACATGAAAAACATTATGAATTTTACTACCTGAAGGAAGCTGCAATTCATAGGCCACCTCTCTAATTTTTTGGGTGATCTTGTATGGTCCATAATACTTGGGCTTGAGTTTTTCAGCCCCATTCTTCTTCAATGTGCTCTTCTTATATGGCTGCAATCTCACAAAACCAAATCACCCACCTCAAAAGTTCTTTCAATCCTCTTCCGATCAGCATACATTTTTTGTTGGTTCTGTGCACGATACAAGTTATCCTTAAGTGATGTCAAGATCTCCTAACTCTAATTAATTATATCACTTGCTGCTGGTACATGACTATCTGAGAACAATAAATCAGCAAATCAAAGAGCATCATACCTGTAGAGGGCTCTAAAATGAGTCATACCTATACACATATGAAAAGAGGAGTTGTAACAATACTTCCCAAGGTGCAACTATTTAACCCAAGCATGTTGTTGATCTGAGACATAATTTCTCAGGTATCCCTCTATCCACTTATTCACTATTTCACTTTGTCCATTAGTTTGTGGTGATGGAGTAAGAAAGACACTGAGAAGGGGGAGTGAATCGGTGTCTTATAAAATAGACTTGTTTTTGGCAAAATAAAAAATCATGCATAGAACCATTAATAAACTTTTACCAACTATGGACTTCAATCTTTTATGATGAAATGTAATGAACTATTAGCTTGTGAACATGGAAGAACAAGATAAGGCAGTTTTATAACTTCATTGGACTGAGCTAAGTATCAAAAATATTATGAATAAATGTACTGATCCAAAATGAGCTTCATGTCAACAATAATATGCAACAGTTAAATCATGAAACAAAGAACATAAACTCATGAACAAAACCAATGACCATAACACAAAATTTGACAAGTGGAAAACCCTCTAGGGATAGAAAACCACTCCATAAAATACCTCACTCGCTTAATCAAAATGTGCTTCACTAGCAAATACAAATGCCTCACTGGCTATTTGTGTTTCAATCAAATACAATGAATAATATGAGTCAATATAGAGGGTTACTTTGTTTCTCTACATTCGAATCCTTAATTGTCTCATTATTTGAGATTTAAGAAACAATACAACACTTTGAAATAACCTCAATGATGGTACAGTAAACACATATCAATCTCATAATAGATGTTTTTCATCTTATACCCTTTTATACTTTATCACTACCCTTTTGTTTCTTTCAATAAACAACTTGTATGAGTAGATGAACCATTTGAAGTAGATTCAAACTGAATCAATAACTATCAAGAAAGAGTGGTCAAACTGACCCACTTTGAGAATATAAAAAGCTTTCATAATGCCTTTTCAAACTGTGGTTACAAAAACCTTAAATATAGCAGTTTAAAAACTTTTAGTGTTAATAAAAAAAATGCCATCATAGATAGACCATAGGGTTAGGTCAAATGGATAAACCTTTTGTATACACCTACGAAACAACAATGTATACTACAAGAATATGCTCTATAAACCTTACAAGTGCAACACAACAAAACCCCTTCATGATATGTCCTAACAAATGGACCCTAATACACAAAACCCTTGAGTTCAATAAACTATGTAGCCCCTTTTTGAAGGATGTCGAATAAACCCATGTTATAATGCTTTTGAGTCTTTTGCAATAATAAATCTTTAACAACAGTTAAACAACCTTTCACATAATGCAACCAAGATTAAACAACTGTCTCCATTATGAGGTCGAACAGACCTATATTATAATCAAATCAACAATTGTTACGATCCTCAAATAAAACTGTCTTAGAGAGAACTTTGCAATATGTGAATAATGATTAAACAAGGAAACTTCTACATACTATGTCAAGGGTCCATGAATAAAAACTTCACGAAAAGAAAGAGAACCTAAACTTCTGTCGGTGTAACAAGAAACAATTCCTTTTTAACTCTCGTTAACAAAAAAATAGAAATTCCTTTCATTTTTGACAAGTCTTTCAAAGTAACGAAAATGAAAACCTTAAGCACATTATGAAAAATAGAAACCAAATAAAGAAAGGAACATGTATACCTGAAAATCATGTTGAGGAACAAAACTGCAACGGCCTCATTGTCTTAGTCCACATTCAACTTTGTCACTTCATGAAGCAGTCAACACACAAAATAATCCATGGCTTTCACCTTATTCTTTCATGATTTCACATCACAGAGTCAAACCCTAGCTCATAGAAAGAACATAACTAAGGCTTGCACTTTGCAAAATGATTCACTATCAAATCTTTTTGGCCGAAGATAACATTGTAACCTGAGATCCCGGTGTGCCCTAAGTGGCCCGGTGAAAACATAATGAAAAATGAACCTTGTTACCTATTGTTAAAACTGAAACCTACTGATTAGGTTAAATCCCTCAAGTGGCTCAAATGCGACATGATATAACATTGAAAAATAAAAACAAATGTGACCTTTTTGAACAAACCAAATGATAAGGACATATCTTTACTAAGCCTTTGTCACCTTAATGTAATATATCAACTGATGACCTTTGTAGCCCATATAAAATGAAGATATCAAAATGAATAAGAGTTCATCATTTAACTCTAATGCAACCATAGATGTGTTAGTTTCAAGAAGAGTAAATATCATCTTATGAACTCAAATCAATTGTGGACTTGTGAGATTCCAACTATCTACCTTACTGAACTCATGCCAACTGTATGTCAACTGTCATGGTACCATAGTGCCACTAACCATACCATATGCCAAACTGTTACAAGTACCATAGAACAAGTCCCTTAACATAGAAATGTAATATGATATCATATGCCATATGCCATAGGAGATCATGAGCACATCAAATATAAACAACTGTGAACAAATAAACATATCAACTATCATAGAGCATATAAGAGCATATCATCAAATATGAATTGGTAGAATCAAGCAATTGTATAGAGCATATCAATACTAATCATATGCCAAGAGCATCAATTATCATCTGTAACATGATCAGAACCATGAGAGTGTAACATGATATCATATGAATATCATATGCCAACTGTATATCACCATGAGAATGTAATAATAGCATAGCATGCATATCAACTGTCATAATAGCATGTGTCAATTGTAACATGATATCATCATGAGAGTATCATAGTACCACATCCAACATGTTTGAAGACTCTTCAAGACAGAACCTCATCAATACCAAGTGAACAACATTATGAGCATTGTCATCACAAAAGAACATCATGAATACCAAGTCAACCAAATACCTTTGTCTACCAACTGTCATGAAACCAACATGAGTAAACAAAAAACCTGAGAGTTTGTGTATTTGACATCAAGGATAACAGCTGAGAGGGCAACAAACTCCCCCTTTTTCCTTGATGGAAAAACACAACTCTCTCTCTCCCCCTTTTTGCATCAAAGACACAGGGAGGAAGAATTGTACAATTACGTCAAAGATAAATCAGAAACCATAAGCCAGTCTGCTAAGAAAAAATAGGGAATATAAACCATACCATTACTGTCCAATGGAACATGAAACATTTAGAATGGCCTGAAATACAACTGCATGGTCAGTACCATAGAAATGAGCACGTATCAAAACAATGATAACAACTGAAGATGCCAAGAAAAACCAAAGATAAGAGAACTGTCATCTGAGTAGAACATCACTGTTATTAGCATAATGATACACCACTAAAGTCTGAAAAAACAACATTGTATTAAGCACAATACCATCAAAGGGATGCACACATCTCATCAAATTAGTGAAACATTAAGAACACATGAAGGAGTATCAACATGAAAGTACAAACTTAGAGGCATGAACACTATAAGTAGGAACACTGATGCAAACTTTAGAATGCACTGAAAAGCACTATCACTTAGTATTGTCATCATATATGAATTGTAATGTCCTTGCTACTTACTATCTACCATGACACTTGCAATTACAATATGCTGCACCATGATCGCCTAGCAACATACACCACCTGCAAAGTTTGATATCAATGACAACTTGAGAGATAATAAACTCCCCTTGAGATGTTAACTTTCCTAGCAATGCATTGGTCTCTGTTCTAAGATCATTATGTTATTGTTAATGTAGATATTCACTACCCTGCAAAGAGATAACATATCATGTATATCCACAATGCATAAAATTGTTAGGATTGCATCATGTCCTCTCCAATATGTCTTAGTCCAACAAGCTCTTGTCACATGGATGGAAAACATTTGAACCATCAATCAAATCCTCATGCTACTCCCCCTGAGGTCTTACCATGTAACAATCTCTCATGATTTATATGTCAAGAATTGAAAGAATGATGTAACTGTTATGTCACTGTAATGTTTACATTGTGTGCTACAAAGCAAAGATGTTGCAAAGGAAAGATAACCAATCTAATAAAATGGACTTGATCATAGCTTACTATGAATGTCAAGGTTAAACCATTGTTCCATAATCCACTTTCATCATGAACTAAAACAAAAACACACTGCTATCTCACCAGTCCTACATTGTTAGTTAGGGACTCTCTAATAGAGATATCTCAGATGAACTGATGTCTTCAATAGAGACAACCTTTGAAAATCTTGCATAGACTTGATTCTCACTGATTGGGATATTATCATTTCTCCTTAAGAACTCACTTCATTTTAATGTTGTCCAATGTAGATTCATTTCCACTTCTATCATAGGTAAACAATGATGACTGTACTTCAAGAGATAGGATAGAGCAAAGCACTATAGACACTGAAACATGAATGTAAAATAATTAACTGTTGAAACATTGTCAACCAATAAAACTTATTGACTATCCTACAATTGACATCAAAACCAAAACAATCAGACTCATGGCAACCTATATTGTTGATTGTTTAAGGGGTTTGAAAGATACATTACAAATCAACTCCCCCTTGATTCATGCTTCTCTTTATGCACTTATAGATGTCACTTGTGTAGTATGCACAAGATTAGAGTTATCCTTCTGATTTTATTTTCTTCTCTAGACCAGTATAGGTTCTTTATTTTCCTTTTCAAGAACCTTCACTTGCTTTTTCCTGATTATGTAATCTCTAGATGGTTTTATCAACCTTCCTCTACACCATTGGCCTTGTGCCCAAGTTACATATTGTATTTATGACATAAAGTATAGTAGTCTTGACTAAGAGAGAAATAGTTTCTTCTAGGCAATTTGTAATTGACATACTTTGCATGCATCCAATAATTTCTTGCTAGGTGACCAAGTTTATTACAATTATAGCAAGCATTATTGTAGTCTTGATTTGACCAGCTATAAAAACTCTTCTCTTTATTCCATCCAAAATCATTTCTTTTATAATCTCTAGCCCTATGACCATAAACATGACATGCATAGCAATAAGCATGGAACTGAGAATAATTGTACCTGATTGAATGATATTGCTTAGTAGATGAATGCCTTGAGTGCTTGTTTGTACTCCTTTCATTATCAACAACTTTATCTTTTGCTTTCTTCATGGCTTCATTTTCAGGAGTAGTGAAATTCAGGTCTATCTTCTTCCTAGGAGCATCTCTTATCTTGGAACATTCTCCTTTCTCATAACCCAAGCTAGTGGTGTCCTTATGTTGTTTTTGCTTGCTCAATATGTCATTCAGGCATTCAGTGCTCTTGTCAAATTGAATATTCTTGTGAAGTTTAGAAGAAGCCTTTTCCAAATCTTTTCTCAAAGAGACTATTTCTTTTTCTAGTTTTAAGCATTCACTAGTCTTCACTTCAAGATCAAATTTTGTATACTCAGCAACCCATTTAACTTCTTCTATTTCAATTTTTAGACTTGTAATCGGTTTGTCAGATTTATCAACTTGATTGTTTAAGTTAATAACCTGATTTCTTGTCTCTTCACACTCTAAAGAAACTTTTACAAAATCTGAACATACCTTGTCTTTGGAGTCTTTTTCTTGTTGAAGCTGGTCTTCTAATCTCTGATTCTCTTTTCTGAGCTGCTTGATTGTATCTAGGGCACACAATAGTTCTCCTTCAACATCAACTTCACAATCAACTTCATCAAACTCATGTTCATCTTCATCCACAAAGAGGTTTGTTTCTTCATTATTAGTCTCAATAGCAAAAACATATTTTCTTTCATTTAATTCTTGTTCTCTTTCATTCACAATGATTTCTTCCTTTTTATCAAAATTCTCAACTGCAGAACCATTCTTTTTCAGGGGTGACATATGCAACAAATCATTGCTAGGCTTAACTGAGGCTTGTTTTACCATCTTTTGATCAGCATCTTTCTTTTCTCTATTCGAGACCTTATTTCTATTCTTCTTACCCATTGTACTCCACTACCAAGAACCCTTAAGTTGATTAAACTTCTTGCTAGGGTCTAGCTCTGATACTACTTGTTGGAGTATGAAAGACACTGAGAAGGGGGGGTGAATCAATGTCTTATAAAACAAACTTGTTTTTGGAAAAATAACAAATCATGCATAGAACCATTAATAAACTTTTACCAACTATGGACTTCAATCTTTTATGATGAACTGTAATGAACTATCAGCTTGTGAACATGGAAGAACAAGATAAGGTAGTTTTATAACTTCATTGGACTAAGATAATTATCAAAAATATTATGCATTTGTACTAATCCAAAATGAGCTTCATGTCAACAATAATATGCAATAGTTAAATCATGAAGCAAAGAACATAAACTCATGAACAGAACCAATGACCATAACACAAAAATTTGATGAGTGGAAAACTCTCTTGGGATGAAAAACCACTCCATAAAATGCCTCACTGGCTTATTCAAAATGTGCTTCACTAGCAAATATAGATGCCTCACTGGCTATTTGTGCCTCACTAGCTATTTGTGTCTCACTGGTTGTTTCAATCAAATACAATGAATAATATGAGTTAATACAGAGGGTTACTTTGTTTCTCTACATTCCAATCCTTAACTGTGTCATTATTTCAGATTCAAGAAACAATACAACACTTTGACATAACCTCAATGATGGTGCAATAAACACATATCAGTCTCATAACATATGTTTTTCATCTTATGCCCTTTTATTTCTTTCAATAAATAACTTGTATGAGTAGATGAACCATTTGAAGTAGATTCGAACTGAATCAATAACTGTCAAGAAAAAGTGGTCAAATTGACCCATTTTGAGAATATAAAGACCTTTCATAATGCCTTTTCAAACTGTGGTTACAAAAACCTTAACCATAACAGTTTAAAAACTTTTAGAGTTAATAAAAAAAATGCCACCATAGATAGACCATAGGCTTAGGTTAAATGGATTAACCTTTTGTATACACCTACGAAACAACAATGTATACTAGAATAATATGCTCTATAAACCTTACAAATGCAACACAACAAAACCCCTTCATGATATGTCCTAGCAAATGGACCCTAATACACAAAACCCCTGAGTTAAATAAATGGTGTAGCCCCTTTTTGAAGGATGTCAAATAAACCCATGTTACAATGCTTTTGAGTCTTTTGTAATAACAAATCTTTAACCACAGTTAAACAATCTTTCACATAATGCAACCAAGATTAAACAACTATCTCCATTATGAGGTCGAACAGACCTATATTATAATCAAATCAACAGTTGTTACCATCCTCGAATAAAACTATCTTAGAGGAAACTTTGCAATATGTGAATAAGGACTAAACAAGGAAACTTCTGCATACTGTGTCAAGGGTTCGTGAATAAAAACTTCACCAAAAGAAAGAGATCCTAAACTTTTGTTGGTATAATAAGAAACAATTCCTTTTTAACTCTTGTTAACAAAAAATAGAAATTCCTTTCATTTTTGACAAGTCTTTCAAAGTAATGAAACTGAAAACCTTAAGCACATTCTGCAAAATAGAAACTAAATAAAGAAGGGAACATGTACACCTAAAAATCATGTTGAGGAAGAAAACTACAATGGCCTCACTTTCTTAGTCCACATTCAGCTTTGTCACTTCACGAAGTAGTCAACACACAAAATAATCCATGGATTTCACCTTATTTTTTCATGATTTCACATCATAGAGTCAAACCCTATCTCAGGGAAAGATCATAACCAAAGTTTGCACTTTGCAAAATGATTCACTATCAAATCTTTTTGGACAATGATAACATTGTAACCTGAGATCCCAGTGTGCCCTAAGTGGGCCAGTGAAAACATAGTGAAAAATGAACCTTGTTACCTGTTGTTAAAACTGAAACCTATTGATCAGGTTAAATCCCTGAAGTGGCTCAAATGTGACATGCTATAACATTGAAAAATAAAAACAAATGCCACCTTTTTTAATAAACCAAATGATAAGGACATATCTGTTGATAATTGAGAGGGGGGTGAATCAGTTATCCTAATTATTTCTTCTTTTTGAACTTTCTTATTAATCAATGAAGCATTAATTCAAACAATCAAACATAACCATGAAATGGAGATACACATGACACAATATTTTTGACGTGGAAACCCTGTTAAGGGAGAAAACCACAGGGTGATTAACCCAAAGATTATTCTCTGTTAGAAGAATAAGGAAATACAAAAAGGCACTTGCCAATTAGGGCTCACTACCCGAGCACACTGCTCACGAGAGGCACACTGCCTACAATAGACTCACTGTCTACAAAAAGAGTGTTATACAATACTTGAAGTGATTGGTAGCATCTGCAAATGCTGGAGTTCAGTTCCGGTTAGGCTCAGTACATTGATTTGCTGCACTTCATCTTTCCTCTACCCTTAATCTGCTTTCTTTCACATACCAGACCTTTCTTACTGCTTCTGCTCTGCTCTTCTACTTTTATTCACACATCACTAACAACAACAACACACCTCACAACTAAATCCATCGTGTATATATATCCGCACAAGTGATTTCATCACCTTTCAAGTTGGCACCCGGAATAGTCAATTCTTTTCACAAACTCTGATTTGTCAGCTGAATCCATGCACAACAAGTAATGCGGATCAAGCATATACTTGTAGAAGTCATCAATCATGTCAGTCAAACATAACTTATGCCTTAAGAACCTTTTCCCTAATTAGTAACACATCCAAAAAATAGTCTGATGTTCTGTCAGTCAGTTCTTCCTCTGTTCACACTGTC
Organism: Cunninghamia lanceolata; assembly: GCA_027924645.1. Classification (NCBI taxonomy): domain Eukaryota; kingdom Viridiplantae; phylum Streptophyta; class Pinopsida; order Cupressales; family Cupressaceae; genus Cunninghamia; species Cunninghamia lanceolata. The sequence goes on along the minus strand of BSBN01000189.1, from coordinate 3,188,370 downwards.
ACTCAGGAACCCGATACTCAAGTATTCATATCTTTTACCTCATCTATCACCGGAGGCTAAATCCTTGGAATCTATCACTCAAGGTAGTCCTCTTGACTTCCCCAAATTTGTACTTCACCAAGATACTTCCTCTGAGAGATCCAAACCTGTCTGTCAGACCTTGCCACATGCTCTGTTCTTGTTTACTGGACCACAACATTCTTCACTTTGACTTCCGATAGAGACACACCATGACCTGTGGATGAGTGGGATGAACTTTGTTGCCATCAATGACAACAATCATGAATCCATATGGTGTCTCTTGCCAACAATCTCCCCCTTTGGCATTGATGGCAACACTTAGTGAAAAATGACTAAGTGTTTACACTATACTCCCCCTTGGCTGATGCTCTGTTTTTATATACATTTTCTAGAGCTCCCCCTTAGTTCGATTCCTCATTTTTCACTGCTCCTCACTCCCCCTTTGACATCAATGGCAAAGGGTAGGTTCCACATACCAAAATTTTCAAAAATTCTACTATACTTAGCCACATAAGTATATACATATGAAATACTTACATATACTGTAGTATGTCTGCAAAAGTTGTTTTCAGTTGGATGAGTTCTGCAGCCCAACTTTGCTTCATTCTATCCAAAATAGAGATGTGACCACTGAACAAAAACGTAAAAGCTTCTACCCTCTTAAGATCTGTCGGATCATTGGTTTGGGCGGTAGTCTGAGCATCACTTATGGCCTCATGCATGGCCTCTAACTTAGGGATAATGATTCTTCTGAGTTCACCCATCCAGCTAATTATGTTCTTCTTTTCCTTCTCAAAATTCTTTATTGCATTTGTGATTACAATAGTCTGACATTCTTGATTTACTATGGATGAAGAGATAGGATCAAAACTTTGAGACAAGTTTAGTAGTTTATCCTCTTTCTCTTTTATTTTCTTCTCAATCTCCACTGTTGCTTTGGACCAGGAGATACAAAATTTGTATACTTCACCGCCATCTTTAAAAGCATTTTCTAAGCTCTTTATCCCAATATCCATATTTCTCCTATCATTAGTGATCAACACTTGTACCTCTAAGAATCTCTTCTCCAAAAACTCCTTCTGGACCTTTTCTTCAGCTGACTTCTCTAGAGAATCAAAATGTGTATTAACACTGTTGACTAGAGTTTTGAGATTACCGGATGAGGAGGCTGTGGGATCCTTCTGAAATGATGGCACAATCTTTTCTAGCACTCCGAAAGCAACTTCTATCAACTCACAGTCTTCCATATGAGACTTAAGGAGTTTTTCTTTAGCCTTTGCGCTAGCAAATGAAGCTATCTTCATTGTCTGTACCGGAGAAAGAGAGTCAAAATTGAATGGACCTTGTAGAAGCTCCGGTTCATTAATCTCCATTGTTTCTTTGTTCAGGAATTCTTGGACAATTTGTGCAGTGTCTCTTGCCAGAGATAGATGTTTCTTCTCTTCTACAATTTTTGAGCTGTCCCTTGGAGCTTCCTTTCCTTGCACAACCTTTGCACTGTCATCTTCTTTTTCCTTCACCTCTGCTTCTTTCTCCTGTAAACTTTCTTCTCCTTTACATCCAGAGACTATAGGGGAAACCAGAGGAGAAATGTTAGTCTATTTAGGGCCCACCTCTTCTATCATTTTCTTAGTAGTTTCTTCTACAACATTTGTGGCCGAGGGGTCAGTACCCAAGTTCTCTATGGTAGGAAGATTAAATCTTTTGCAGGCCTTTCAGAGGATCTTTTCTATGTCCTTGGCTACCTTGTTAGTCTCACCAAGCATAAGTTGATTCATCCTTGCTTTGCTTCTGAACTCATCCTTACAATCTTTGAATACCATATTCATTGTCTTAGGGTCGATTGAAGGATATAGCTGAATTGCTATTTGTTCCCAGATTTCTAGGTCTTTAGCTTGGGCAGTGTTCTTTCTTGTTTCTAATTCCTTCTCCAAGCTTTTAGGGATCAGAGATATAATTTCAATAAATGCTTTGTTGTAGATATTGAGGTACTTGATTGTGGCCTCTTGCAATATCTTCTGATCTGCCTCACCATAATCATCATAGAACTCAACCATTAGCTGAAGATTTTTGTCCACTATGACTGATTTGATTATGTCATCAATGTGAAGAGTGGGTTTTTCAACATATTCCTCTATCTTTTCTTCTTCCTTCTGTCCGGTAGAGGGTTGATCAGATGTTTTCTTCTTTTTCTTCATTTTTCTGATTTCTTCATCAGATTCAGTCTCCTCTTCATCCTTTTGACTGGCATAGGCTCTAGTAGCTTTTGTCTTTGATCTTTTCTCTCCTTTGCCGGATGACTGGACTTCTAGTTTTGAGCTTTTAGTAGGGATAGGTGCTGGTCTCTTTGATAATCTGGTTTGGGTAGAGGTTTCTACCGGAGCACTTTCCTTGCTTCCCTTTTCTGCTTCTTTCTTCTCTTCCTCAGCCTTTTACCTCTTTTCCCTATTGGCATCAAGTGCCTCCTTTGAGATACGTAGGCCTTTTGCAATTTCTTCAACTTCTTTTCTTACTTTCCTCTTCATTTCTGGTTGTCTGAGTTCCACATGAACTTTTATACTCAGCTCTTCAAAGGTTCCAAACCTCTCTGCCTTTGGATCCTTTGGCTGACTTAGCATGTGTTGAACATGTGGCTCCACAATATGTTCATCAACTTCATACCCCAATGGCATGATCCAGACTGTCCTTGGTTCTACTACCTCCATTAGGCACTGATCAGTCTCTACCATAAAATAGACTGTGTCTTTGTATTTCTCAACAAGAGACTGGGGAATCCTTTCTCTTGCTTGCATCATGTTCTGAAAATTCTTGAAGTATCCCCATAGAGCTGTATTCCTTGCCTTAGCATCCCCAAGTTCATGCAAGTAATCTCTGATCTAGACTGCTACCAGTTTGTCATTCTACCATACCCATCCATTTGATCCAGGCAGCTCATTCATGAAGTAGAAGAATAGACATAATATTAGTGCACCATACTTGAAAGAGTTCTTCTTGTCCTTTTTGATCTTCTGTATGTTTTCCATTAATTGGCTCAGAAGAAGTTCACAGAGATCATATTCTGCATTCTTTCTCAGCATCTCATAGGCAATATATACTGCAGTTCTGGATATTGAATTCTCCCTACTGGAGTGATATATCTTGTATCATATTATCATAGATGCAAACTTGATATCCGGGTCAGTAATGTCTTCAATGGTCATTGCCCTCTTATCAAATTTTGATCCGGTGGCCTCAGTTACAATGTTGTTTTTGACAGATTTGAGGACAGGTATCCCTTTGGAAGAGTATAGACTAGTTACTGCCCTAATTGCCTCCTTTGTGATCTTGCAAGGTCTATTCAGCCATAGGAAGTTATCATGCACCCTACTCAGTACATACCGGACCCATTCATCTTCTTTAAAGCAGGGGAAATGAATGAATTGATCAAAATGTTTCTCTTGGATAGCCAAGGTTATATTCTGGTTTAAGCTCAAAGGCATCGTCTATCAGTTGTTTGTGATAGATATCTCTTAGTTTGAATTCCCTAAACTCTTCAATACTTGCATGTATATAAACCCTAATATCTTCAGTGTGCAAAACACCATGCAGAACATTGGAAAAAGCACCTAGGGGATCTACCTCCAAGGATTTGTATGGATGTTTCTTAAATGTGGGGCGAGGTCTATCAGAAATCTTTACTATATTCGGAGTAGCCATCATCAAAAGATTTGCAGTGAGATATTGAAAAAGAAAAATACCTTTTGCGCCTTTCGGTTACACGGAGTTGGTCAGATTAATTTCTGGATGTAATGACTTCTGCAAATGATCTTCGATGAACTTGAGGAATTTTGTTGTAGAGCTCCACTTTTTTGTTTCTTCTTGAATGCAGAATGAATAGGTGATTAATGAGAAAACCCTTATATTGCTTCGCAAACCCTAATGTCAGGTGCAATAGATGCTCGACCTACATTATTCTAGTTTGCCTTATTCGGATGACTTTGAGAACCGGATCAATCCTGATCTTTAAACATCTTGCAGATCTGCCAAATCTTAACCATAGTTTGATTTGATGTTTCCCTTATGAACCCTTCAATCCGCAACTCTTCTTGTGCCAGTTCTGGTACCAATTGACTGGCTGGGGGAACAAGGTTTTCTTTGTGTCTCCCCCTGAGCTAGAGCTCACTTTTTAATTTCTGGAAGGAATATCAGCACTAGAGTCTAGTGCGGATCCAACCTCTACATTCTCTGTACTTTTCTTTACCCAAATCTTGTTCATCTCACTTTTAACTTCATCTGCATTCACTTTTTGTTTCCCCTTGTCTTGATTCTGATTATGATATACCGGACCTCTTTTGTCCTGATTCTTGCTTCTATAGAATTTTGCAATATGACTAGTTCTATTGCAAATTTGGCAAACAACATTTCTCTGCATATTTGATTGATATCCTCTTGATCTACATTGATTAGCCGTATGACCTATTATATTGCATGAAAAGCATCTACCATTGAATGATTTGTTCATTTGTATATTTATGCATTCATGAGATTTGTGACCATACCTTTTGCAGTTAAAACACTGTCTGGAGAAGGATGAATTAGTCTGATTCATTCTCTTTCTGCACTAATTAGCTTTGTGACCAAAGTGATTGCAGTTGTGGTAGTATCCATTGAAGGATGGATATCTTTGAGCATTGGGCTGTCTTACCGGAGGTCTTCTAGGCTTGTTCCTTGGATTTTCTGGTCCAAAATTCTTTTGACCGGATCCGGAGCTTTCTCCTTTCTCATATCCCAAACCACACTTGTCATCTGCCCTCTTTTGACTTCCAAGAAGAACTTCAAGTTGAGCAGAACTTATCTTGAATTTTTCTTTATATTCATTTGCTGTTTGAAGATCCCTTTTGAGAGAGACAATTTGATCCTCAAGTTTTTCTTCATTTTCTTTACCATCTTCAAGATCAGATTCAAGATGTCTGATAATTCTATCCATCTGGTGGCAATCTTAAAATTTTTCCTTGAGAGATTGTCTTAGATTATCTTTAGTTTTTCTTTTCTCTTCAACTTCTTGGGTAAACTTCATGACTCCTAATTCCATTTCATGTCTTACCATAATGATTTCTTTTGATAACTTTTCACACAACTCAGTTTTTTCCTTCAGTTCTTCATTTGCATCATTTGCTTCACCTTGTCTTGCCAATTACTGAAGCAACTCCTTTCTCTTTTTCATAGAGAGACTTAATTTGTCTTTTAGTTCTCTCATGAAATCATCAGCCTGTTTGAGTCTTTCCTTTAATTCATTGATTTCAGAGTTTGACTCTTCAAGATCATCAAGGGCAGTCTTGAGTTGCTCCCTTAAACCATATGCATCCATTTGAATTCCCAGATCTTCCTCAAGATGTTAGGCTCTGTTAGGAGGAACTTGGATCTGATACCAATTATTGATAATTGAGAGGGGGGGTGAATCAGTTATCCTAATTATTTCTTCTTTCTGAACTTTCTTATTAATCAATGAAGCATTAATTCAAACAATCAAACATAACCATGAAATGGAGATACACATGACACAATATTTTTGACGTGGAAACCCTGTTAAGGGCAAAAACCACAAGGTGATTAACCCAAAAATTATTCTCTGTTAGAAGAATAAGGAAATACAAAATGGCACTTGCCAATTAGGGCTCACTGCCCGAGCACACTGCTCACAAGAGGCACACTGCCTACAAGAGACTCACTGTCTACAAAAAGAGTGTTATACAATACTTGAACTGATTGGTAGCATCTGCAAATGCTGGAGTTCAGTTCTGGTTAGGCTCAGTACACTGATCTGCTGCACTTCATCTTTCCTCTACCCTTAATCTGCTTTCTTTCACATACCGGACCTTTCTTACTACTTCTGCTCTGCTCTTCTGCTTTTATTCGCACATCACTAACAACAACAACACACCTTACAACTAAATTCATCGTGTATATATATCCACACAAGTGATTTCATCACCTTTCAAGTCAGCACCTGGAATAGTTAATTCTTTTCACAAACTCTGATCTGTCAGCTGAATCCTTGCACACCAAGTAATGCGGATCAAGCATATACTTGTAGAAGTCATCAATCATGTCGGCCAAACATAACTTATGCCTTAAGAACCTTTTCTCTCATCAGTAACACATCCAAAAAATAGTCTGATGTTCTGTCAGTCAGTTCTTCCTCTGTTCACACTATCACTCAGGAACCCGGTACTCAAGTATTCATATCTTTTACCTCATCTATCACCGGAGGCTAAATCCTTGGAATCTATCACTCAAGGCAGTCCTCTTGACTTCCCCAAATCCACACTTCACCAAGATACTTCCTCTGAGAGATCCAGACCTGTCTGTCAGACCTTGCCACATGCTCTGTTCTTATTTACCGGACCACAACATTCTTCACTCTGACTTCTGGTAGAGACACACCATGACCTGCGGATGAGTGGGATGAACTTTGTTGCCATCAATGACAACAATCATGAATCCATATGGTGTCTCTTGCTAACAATATCTTTACTGAGCCTTTGTCACCTTAATGTAAGATATCAACTGATGATCTTTGTAGCCCATATAAAATGAAGATATCAACCTGAATAAGAGTTCATCATTTAACTCTAATACAACCATAGTTGTGTTAGTTTCAAGAAGAGCAAATATCATCTTATGAACTCAAATCAAATGTGGACTTGTGAGATTCCAACTATCTACCTTACTAAACTCATGCCAACTATATGTCAACTGTGATGGTACCATAGTGCCACAAACCATACCATACGCCAAACTGTTACAAGTACCATAGAACAAGTCCCTTAACACAAAAATGTAACAATATATCATATTCCATATACAACATGAGATAAATCATCAGAGCCATATGCCATAGGAGATCATGAGCACATCAAATATGAACAACTATGAACAAATGAACATATCAACTATCATAGAGCATATAAGAGCATATCATCAAATATGAACTGGCAGAATCAAGCAACTGTATAGAGCATATCAATACTAATCATATACCAAGAGCATCAACTGTCATTTGTAACATGATGGGAACCATGAGACTGTAACATGATATCATATGAATATCATATGCCAACTGTATATCACCATGAGAATGTCATAATAGCATAGGATATCAAATGTCATAATAGCATGTGTCAACTGTAACATGATATCATCATGAGAGTATAATAGTACCACAACCAGCATAGTTGAAGTCTCTTCAAGACAGAACATCATCAATACCAAGTGAACAACATTATGAGCATTGTCATCACAACAAGAACATCATGAATACCAAGTCAACCAAATACTATGTCAAGCATAACCAAATACCTCTATCTACCAACTGTCATGAAACCAACATGACCATACCACAAACCTGAGAGTTTGTGTATTTGACATCAAGGATGACAACTGAAGGGCAACATGTGTATGGTAGCTTGTGTTGGGTGTAAGTTTAGTGCCTATTAAGTGAAAGAGATCCTTCCAAAAAGAGCTAAGAAATCTGCTATCTCTATCATTGACTATGTTCTTGGGCAATCCATGCAATTTGAAAACTTCTCTAAAAAATAAATCTACTACTTGTGGTCTTTGAATTCAGCTGTAATAGGGAAGAAATGAACATATTTTGTCAATCTATCTATCACCACATAAATACAATCCTTACCTTGCCCCTTGGGTAACCCTGTTATGAAGTCCATGGAAATGCTCTCCCATTTCTGTTCGGGTATGGGTAGCAATTGTAGAAGTCCTGCAGGATAAAGTTGTTCACTCTTAGTCTGCTGACATACCATGCACTCCTTGATGTGGTTATGTACATCCTCTTTCAAGCCCTTCCAAGAAAACCTTTCACAGATCTGCCTATAAGTCTTGTAGTACCCTTGATGACCAACAAGTGGTGTATCATGAAAGGTTCTTAAGATCTCTTTAATCTTGGATTCAGGTACCAAATAGATTTAGTTTTTGTAGTAGATCAGCCCATCCATCACCACATACCTATGATCCTCAACCAACTCATCCAAGATGTTAGTAGCAAAAGAGTTTTTTGCAACTCAAAAATGATAGACATCTTCCAATCATCTGAAACAATTGATAAGGAACATAAAGTAGGCTTCCTAGAAAGTGCATCTGCCACCACATTATTCTTACCTTTCATATATTCAATCTAAAAATCAGATGCTTGCAATTTACTTACCCACTTCTATTGGCAATTATTCAAGTTCTTTTGCTCCATGAAGAACTTGAGACTATTTTGATCCATCTTTATTATAAACTTTCCATAGACTAGATACTATCTAAATTTTTCCAGTGCATGCATTATTGCCAACATTTTTTTTTATCATAAATAGATTATCCTCTTTCTAACTTACTCAATTTTCTGTTCTCAAATGCTATGAGATGTTTATTCTAAGTGAGGATAACCACTACTCCTTCCCTGGATGCATCACATTCGACTATGAGTGGTAGAGAAAAAATTGGGATTGCAAGCATAGGACAAGAGCTCATTACCTTTTTGAACTTATTAAAAGTTCTTTGTGCTTCTTCTATCCATATGAGTGCTCCTTTCTTTGTCAAATCAGTTAATGGAACAAAAAGTTGTGAGAACCTTTCACAAACATTCTACAACAACAACATAGTCCAAAAAATCCCTTTAGCTATGTGAGATTGGTTAGTGGTGGCCAATCCAGGATGGCTTGAATTTTTTGTTGATCTACCTTGACTCCTTTAGCACTTATGACATATCCCAAATATAAAATTTCAGTCAGCCCAAACTCACATTTGGACATTTTGGCATAGAAAGATTGCTGTTCTAATATACCCAAAACTATATCGAGGTGCTCTAGATGTTCTTTCTAGGTTCTGTTGTAAATCAAAATATCATCAAAGAAGACTAGCACAAATTTTCTGAGTTGTTTGCTGAATACCTGATTCATGCATGATTGGAAAGTGGCTAAAGAATTGGCGAGGCCAAAGGGCATGAATAGGAACTCAAAGTGCCCATAGTGACAAAAAATTTGTCTTCTCCACATCCTTATCCCTCATGCAAATCTGGTGGTATCTTGACCTCAAATCAATCTTTGAAAAGTAAACTACTCCATGTAATTCATCTATGAGTTCATCTATCCTTAGGATAGGGTACTTGTTCTTGATTATTTTCTTATTTAGTGCTCTGTAATCTATACACATCCTTAGAGTACCATATTTTTTCTTCACAAGCACCACTGATGAAGCAAATGGGCTAGAACTAGGTCTGATGTAACCCATATCCAAGAGCTCTCTAATAGCCTTCTCTATTTCTTCCTTGTATCCTTGTGGGTGTCAGTAGGTGGTTGTAATAATAGGTTTGGCACCTTGTTCCAACTCAACCACATGTTGAAATCCTCTATCCAGAGGTAAACCTGGAGGTGGATCATTGAAAACAATACTATGCTTATCAAAAATTTCTTGAATTTCAAAATGAAATTTACCTTTTTCCTTTGTAGAGCTTGAGGGACAAATCGAACATGTTGCAGCCCATGCTACTTGTCCTCACTTGAAACACCATTCCATCTTTTTTGTAGTCACTACTCTTGGTGCTCCACTTGAAAGGCCTCTTGGGTAAATGCAAGAAGTTGTGTCCACTTAAGGTGGAAGTTTCAGAGTTAGAAAAAAATCCAAAATCGGGGAACCAAAAATGGGATCTCGTTTATATAAAACGGGATCCTGTTTATATAAAACACTATCCCGTTTTGCTTCGGGATCCCGAGCCTAGAACCAAAAATGCAATCCCATTTTTTCCCGGGATCCCGAACCTAGAGGCCAAAAACGGGATCCTATTTCAAAATACGGGATCCCATTATAAACGGGATCCCGTTTTATAATGGGATCGCGTTATATATAATGGGATCCCGTTTTATAAAACGGGATCCCATTTTGGAAAAGTATTAAATTTTTAAAAAAATGGCAGAGACCCCATTTTCAACAGCGACAGTCGACAGGCGAAAACGGGATCCCGAGTTCAGAGACCATCCAGCCACTAGGTAAGTGGATTTTTCCACTTCTACAAATTACCCATCAATTGTTTTAAGCTTCCCTTGTTTGTTTTGGTGTAAAATACAATCAAAATTTAAATTTTGAATTGTTGTTTAGGGTTTAGGGTTTATGAAATCAGTAGTTGATTTTTGACAGTTTAGATGTAAAATACAATTGAAATTTTGAAAGACTATATCATATAAAAGGTTAGAATTTGAACAAACTATCAAAATTATGTTTAAAATTGAGAATTGAATAGATATATTTAGACATTTTAGCTATAAAATACAATTGAAATTTTGAAAATACTGTATCATATGAAAGGAGAGATTTTGAACAAACTGTCAAAATTTGAGTTCAATTTGAGTGTTGAATAGCTGTATTTAAACATTTTAGCTGTAAAATACAATTAAAATTTTGAAAATAATATATCATATGAAAGGAGAGATTTTGAACAAACTGTCAAAATTTGAGTTCAATTTGAGTGTTGAATAGCTGTATTTAAACATTTTAGCTAGAAAAATGCAATTGAAATTTTAAAACGATTGTATCATATGAAAGGAGAGATTTTGAACAAACTGTCAAAAATTATATAGCATTGGGATGATATATATATTTGGTTTTTATAAAATTTACTTATAACAATGTATGTCATTGTATTTTAAAGGCATTATTGAATAGCTAACTATCATGTAAAAAAATTACAACAAACCATAATAAAACCAAGTTATCACATCCTTCATAATCAAACATTTAGAGACAACCAACTAATCAAGAATTGAGAAAATTTTACAGTTTTTGTGATAGCCAACTAATCAAGAATGAAATGAAGCCAACATTTATGTAACTTTTGATATACTCAAGTAGCTATCCTCACTAGCTAGCTTATGCCCCTGGAATGAACATCGTGATGTTAATTGTGATACGAGCTCAACCTCATTGGTAATGCTTTCCCTAATCTTAATGACATTGATGTAGGCTCCACTCATGATCCTTACGAAGATCTTTCCACCACTAACCTCTTTCATGATAGGTCACTATCCTCACAATCTCCTTAGACCTAGAATACCTTGAGCTTATCGATTGGGACCAACACAACCCTTTATGATTTGATGTTTTCCAAAATGATGAAGCCATCATGAAACTTATGAAGTGTTAAGACCACATCCCCATTGTAATCATAAGAAAGACTTTTCCACCATACTTAACACCTACATATATGCTTATTTTGGGGAGAAAGAAAGAACCCTTTAGTCCTGAGGCACCCTAGTCTAGGCAGAATAGCAACAATCTATATAAGAAGAAACTTGTGATCGATTAAAATGATACAATAAAAATGGACACTTCCCAAGAGCTCCTCAAATTTGACAAACTTCACCTTCCATTAGATACCACTTAGATACAAGACATGACTCCCCTCTCCTTGTTGAGGACATGCTATAAACATCAACCTATGAATAGAAGCTTGGACCCTAAACTCTCTAAGATAGTAGCTCCACTGGACCTTGACATCAAAGAAGGCATATATAACCATGTCACCATGTTAAAGATTACATTGATTTCTTCATGTGGTCTTATGGTGATATGCCTTGAGACTCCATCTTTAAAGTCATGCATCATCTTGTGGTTCACCTCAATGCCAAATCTATTCAATAAAAGCTACACAAAATGCACCCCCAAGTAGCCCTCGTGGTCATAGAAGAATTGTATAAACTCTTGGATGTCCAGGGTTCATTCAGACTATTACTTATCCTAAATGGGTAGATCTAATGTGGTCTTAGTTAACAAGAAAACTAAGGGAATTCATGTTTGCACTAACTTTTGAGACATCAAAAAAGGATCTACCCCAACTTAGATAACTTTTCTCTACCAAACATTGATATGGTCGTGGATCTTGTGCATAGCCATATATATAAAATTTTATCATTAATCTGGATATAATATGGACCAAGTTGAAACATTTGAGTTAGACATGGAGACACCTAGATTATGGAGCTCGGTCTATAGAAAACACCTCCTATAGACTCAACACAAACTTATCCCTCAACCCTCTAAATTGTGACTTACATCATTTGATTACCCTGGAACACACTATAGACAACTCTATACAAATTTGGCAAAATATATTTTCTCCTAACAGAAACTTGTATATGTAGAAGTATCTACTACTACATTAGATTTGATATACTTCTTAAAAGGAAAGAGTTGGGACTAACAACTAAATAGAAAACAATAACTAGTTTTGCATTTTCTAGGAAATAGGAAACAAAATTGAGCTAGAACCATCTTGACTAATTATCTATTTCAAGCTAGATTGAACCCTAATTCTATATGCAATTCCAACCCTAACCCTAACACTAATTCTAACCCTAATCATAACCCTAATTCTATATGCAATTCAAACCCTAACCCTAACTCTACTTGTAATTGTAATTGTAATTGTAACTCTAACTCCAGCCCTAACCCTAACCCTAACGAGCTACTTGTAATTGTAATTGTAACCCTAACTCTAGCTGTAACCCAAACCATAATTGTAGCTCTAATACTTACCCTAATTTAGCAACCCTTGAATTCTAATTCTAACCCTAACCTCAATTCTAACCCCAAGCCTGATCCTAATTGAAACCCTAACCCTAACTTTAATTAATCACAAGTCATGCTACAGGGATTTCTTCTACATATTTTGTATGCATGTGTTATTCCCTTATTACATGTGAGTTCACCAATTATTTGGAAGTCTCCTAACTGGGAGGCGGGCTTGTATTCAAGCCCTATAAATTTTGTGTTTATAGGTGTTATGTTTAAAGCTATATGGAGACTTGTAATAGGAGGTCTTGAATTTGGTACCAATGATTGTGAGTTCCTTGTCTAGAATATGATGAACCTTTTGAACAAGAGAGCCTTGTAGAAAACACCTCCTATAGACTCAACACAAACTTATCCCTCAACCCTCTAAATTGTGACTTACATCATTTGATTACCCTGGAACACACTATAGACAACTCTATACAAATTTGGCAAAATATATTTTCTCCTAACAGAAACTTGTATATGTAGAAGTATCTACTACTACATTAGATTTGATATACTTCTTAAAAGGAAAGAGTTGGGACTAACAACTAAATAGAAAACAATAACTAGTTTTGTATTTTCTAGGAAATAGGAAACAAAATTGAGCTAGAACCATCTTGACTAATTTATCTATTTCTAGCTAGATTGAACCCTAATTCTATATGCAATTCCAACCCTAACCCTAACACTAATTCTAACCCTAATCCTAACCCTAATTCTATATGCAATTCAAACCCTAACCCTAACTCTACTTGTAATTGTAATTGTAATTGTAACTCTAACTCTAGCCCTAACCCTAACCCTAACGAACTACTTGTAATTGTAATTGTAACCCTAACTCTAGCTGTAACCCAAACCATAATTGTAGCTCTAATGCTTACCCTAATTTAGCAACCCTTGAATTCTAATTCTAACCCTAACCTCAATTCTAACCCTAAGCCTGATCCTAATTGAAACCCTAACCCTAACTTTAATTAATCACGAGTCATGCTACAGGGATTTCTTCTACATATTTTGAATGCATGTGTTATTCCCTTATTGCATGTGAGTTCACCAGTTATTTGGAAGTCTCCTAATTGGGAGGCAGGCTTGTATTCAAGCCCTATAAATTTTGTGTTTATAGGTGTTATGTTTAAAGCTATATGGAGACTTGTAATAGGAGGTCTTGAATTTGGTACCAATGATTGTGAGTTCCTTGTCTAGAATATGATGAACCTTTTGAACAAGAGAACCTTGTAGACCATGATGCATATCTTGAAATTTAAACTTGAACATTATCATCATGTGACTGCTTTTAGCCATCCTACAACCTCCTATCACCCTTCATTCTCTTATAGGGATATGCCACACAACCTCTCCAAGTTGACCATGCCAAACCCAAAGTCACAATCGTAAGAGGTAAAGAATCTTTTGGCCCCATTCAAGTCCACTCCCTAATAGGAGTGATACAATGCTAATAGGGTTGTGAAGGTAATTAAGTTCTTGATTAGCATGTTGGGGTGTATCTAAGCATAATGATGATATAGTTAGTCCTGATTTCATTAATCTTAAGATCATTGAGCTAGAGTACTTAATATATATGGTATAGTTTTGTTCAATCAATAGTGGTAGGGAAAATTAATATACTACAATGACATCAAACATAAACCAATAGGTGTCTTAAGATATATTAGTGTTAGGGAAAATTATAGTGGCCCTAACCCTAGAGTAATAAGTTGAAGTAGTGTTAGAATTACTAATAAACTAAAAAACTTTATCCTAGGGTGGTGGGACAAATTACACAAGTCTTACAAAGCCTCTACCACTTCCTTGACATTTTTAACATTGTTCGAATTTGATAGGAGGGATTTATGTCACCTCCTCCTCATCTTAATTCTCATAGTGGATAGAATCATCCAATTTAGCATCAAGACATGAAGGTTTATCTTCATTATCTTAGAAATATCCTCCAAGGCTTTGTGCATATGCTCATGCCACACATTGAAGATGTGGAATTTATCTAAGTAGCAATATAGAAATCCTTAGCCTAACCTTCTACCCCTTCAATATCATTGTATAGAAGGTAGATACAAGTAACATTTGATAGCATGGAGGCACAACTTAGGGATTTCAAGTTGAATGTAAAAAAATTATTCTTCCCAACAAATGCTAGATGTCTAGGAGCAATTTAATGATTTCTTCCATTATCTACCTAGTCTAGAATATAATTACCTTTTCTTTTGATATGTTTGAAGGAGATAGATTTAAACAAGTATTCACCAAGTTTCTAGCTTCCAATATATAATAGTTTCCAATAACCACAAGCTTCATCTATGCTTTTTCATATGATCAATGTTGATCTTGGAATCTCCTTCCACACTAAGGGATATCTTGTTTAGTTTTCAAGTCATCTTGAGGCCCTGGATATCATGGCCCCAGAATCTACCATATTATTGTTCTTGACACCAAAATCATAAGCTTTAAGATAGGTAGAGGTTTTCCCTTATCATCTCTTAATAAACATACTCCTCCTACTTCACTAGGATTACCCTTGGCTACCCATCAAAATTTCAAGCTTAATCCATCCCAATGTAGGTGTGGACCAAAGGGTGTGAATATCAACATGGGTATCTCCTTGTTTTAACCTTATTTAAAGCAACCTTGGCCAATTATGAGCCTAATCAGTGCCTCTTCTAGCATGATCATATATTCCTCTTTACCCCAACAATCACCAAGTTCCTAAATGCACCATATTTCTTTAAATAGTCCAAAATTTGGGATGCATATTCACATTTAAGAAATACATGATGATTGTCTAGAGAAGTTTCCTTACTTAAATGCACATTGAAATTTTGAAATATATATTGCCCATTGTATCAATCATTATGGTAGTCCTAATAGCTCTCTTACATTTTGAAATTTGTACATGCATGTATACATTATTTGTATGTTTTTAATTTAAATTTATTTCAAGTGTAATTTCTTGAAACATATATATAATATATATTATATATATATATATATATATATATTCTTGATTTAATTTTAAATTTGTACTGAAGTTTGTATGTTTATATGTATATATATATGCAGGTTCATATCTAGATTTTTATATATACATCATGAATCTAGATGATATTCACTTTGATGTTGAGGACTTCCTTAATGCACAAGATGATCCAGCCGCACCCCCACCCCCACCCCCACCCCCAGCGCAAATGCCCCACCTCTAGATGCCCCACCTGCAGATGACCTGCCTCCACCTCCACCTCCAACCCCCAACTTGGAACTGACCAGGCTCGCTTGTGAGCCATAATAAATGAAAATATGGATTCGATACAAGAAAAACTAAATTCCATTCGCAGTGAACAATTCATGCCACCTCATGTAGTATGTTTTGCATCTTGATGCAAAACATTGTAGATTCTGTGAGGTCTATTGACTCGAATTTTGATGGATTCTAGAAATGGAGAGAGGAGAGGCACCAATTTTATGCTGATGACCTCTCCTATAAGACTATTTTGGATCTTAAAATCACAAAGCTCATTTAGCACAATATTTTAGACATCCCATTACAAATGAACCTATTCCTGCAAATAAGAAAAGAATATAAATCAGGTGGTGTAGGCATGAAGGAATGTCTGCCAATTTTTGGGATAGATGGTGGATGGTGTTTGATTATCCACCTCATGCTAATTGTGAGGTTCCTTTATATTTTTGAGAAAATTATATGTAGAGTTTGTTATGAATAAAAAACCTGACTACTTTGATTTTAGGTCATTCCAGGGTGTTGGTGGTGGCATGCCACAATAGAGGTTGGGGGGCACAGGTTGATGCCCAACGACCGGTGCCTGTTCAACCTCTTATTGACCCTCCTATTGCTGCCATTCCTTCGCCCTTCGAGCATCATGCAGTGGTATCCACACTAGGCACATTGAGTGCACTCTCAGGTAGCCTACATGAGCAGACTTCTATGATGGTAGCTTGAGTTAGAGAGCATGGAGGAGTTGATGATGGAAGTGGTCCTAGTGCCACTCCACATGTGTCGATGCCTCATACATGTATGAGTTGCAATCAGTTGTGTTATGGACCTGATTAGGCAGTTGCACCCACTTCAGCTACACATGCATCATCTGATAATGTGGGCACTGAATCATTTGTTGATTATCTATTTGCTGAGGATCATCCCACTGATCATTCGACACAGGTATATATAGGTTATGTACACAAGTTGAATTTAAAACAATTTTTTAACCACGTGTTTTTAATCAACATATAGATGATCAATTAAATTGTAATATTTTAACAATCGAATTGTTTGGTTTGTTTGGTGTAGATGATGGCAACAGGGGTCACAATTGATCGAATTAATTTTTCATCGACACCTGTTCATCTTGGGCACCCATTTGGGGTACATTTTCAATGATTTGTAAATTTGTAAAATTCAGTCTTGAATGTGTGTACAATTAAATATTTATGAACTTATTTATGAACTGGTTTAGGGTTCTTCCACATTGAATCCTCCATCTCAGGGTGTCTCGAGTGCTCCTCCATCATTGTGCATCTCACATGACACTCTTACAATATGTATATTGTTTTAAAAAACTATATATATAATTAAATTTTTCTATTTTGATATCAGTGTATCTAAAAACGTGCACATGTACTATTTAATATTTTATAAATATGTCTATGCAGGTTGACACAACTATGAGGATGGGCATTGTAGCACACTTGGATAATCCAAGTTTATATCAGGAGTCGACTGCATTTCAGGTTGTTGAAAAACGTATTTAACATGTACACTGTAAGTCAATTATATATATGTTTTAAAACCTAATTTGTACACACATGTGCTAACTTAAATATAAATGACATTGTAAGAGCTTGTTAGTGACACATTTCATGATCAACACACAGCACATGCAGAGCAGGAGGACAGAAAAGATGGGCAACCTGATACGGTATTATTTAAAATTTAGATTATATTTAAATTGAACAATTAAAATATACGTTGTGAACTTAAAGTAAATTTCTTGATATATATATATATATATATATGTTGACATGTACATTCAAAATTCTTTTTTCTTAAATTATAGCTCGATACATGTCATGGAGCTAAGCCTGTAGAGACAGGTCATGGAATAGAGGATTCACAACAAGTTCCTCTTACGGTATAATAATTTTTAAATATGATAGTTCTTATAAATTAAATTGAATTAAATCATTTTTAAAATCGTCAAGTATATCTAATTTCAACTTGAACTTTCTCTTGTACTAAATAGATTGATTCAGAGCATGGAGACACAGATCCAGGTGCACCAGAGCATGCCTCTCAGCCTCACACAGTAATTTAATTTTATGATAAATTATAAATTTAAAAATTGTCATTAAATTCGATTTCCTTATCATCTTACATCTAATTTCATATAAATCTTTCTCTTTTGCAGAGTGATTCAGGTCATCTGAGTAGTTTGCATGGTGTGAAGAGGACTCTTGATGATAGAGATAGTATGTGATAGGTTATTTCAAACATGGGTTATGTATAATTTGACTATTTCATGGACTATTTGTTATATACTGTTTGTCATGGACTTTATATATATATATATTGTTGAACCTGGATTTTATATATTTAACTATTTCATGGACTATTTGTTATATACTGTTTGTCATGGACTTTATATATATATATATATTGTTGAACATGGACTTTATATATTTTTTTGAACATGGACCTGGACTTTATATATTTGACTATTTCATGGACTATTTGTTATATACTGTTTGTCATGGACTTTATATATTTTTTGAACATGGACCTGGACTTTATATATATATTGTTGAACCTGGACTATATATTTTTACATGTCACACAATAAATGCAATCTTGTCGTAGTTCAAAATCATACACATGTCAAAGTAATAATCATGTAAAACCATCATGTTAGTTTAGGTGCATCCATATTTATATATATGTTATCCATGCATACATACATTGCATATACATCATAAACTATAAAAGCATAACATCACATACATATGTATATACAAGCATCCCTAAATTTAATCATAAATCAAACTCTAATCTAGCCATGTGCATGAAGGAAAAGAAATGTAAACATTTGAGATCAACCATAATAAGATATATAGATTGACATCAATAGAAATAATCAATTGTCATATATAAATCTACAAGTGTTAGAGTGTTGATCTAGATTTGCGCTTAATGAAGAAATTGCATTGAAAGAATTTATGTAGTGATGAGGTCCTAATAAAGTTCCTCCATTCATTCACGGTATGCATATTTAGGTCCTGGTCAAATTTTAAGCAATAAAATGGTAAGCAAATCAAAACAAAGCATTAAAAAGTGAGATAAGTTCATGAGGATCTCTTGCCTACTAGGAGGGATCAATCTCTCACATCTTCTCATCTAGAGATCAACTAAGTTATATTAAATGATCCTAGCATGGTTATAGTTATATTTATCCAAGTGCATTGGTGCTTGAACATCTTGCATTGATCATGTAATTTAGGATGTCTTAAGGGGTCCTAATTTACGATGTCTTAAGTGGACACAACTTCTTCACCAAATGGGTGGAGGAGTGCCTACAAGGATAATTGTTGATAATGCAATGTATTTTAGATCCCATGACCTCCTTGGCATATGCTCTAAATATGGGATAGCTTTAATACGTTTTTCCCCTTATAATCCATAAGGGAATGGTCAAGTTGAATCTAGTAACAAGTGTATCATGATAATCATCAAGAAGACACCATATTCAAACAAGAAAACAATGGATGATAAGCTTAAGTTTATTGTTCAGGGAGATAGAATAACATACTTGGAGTTCCATGGAACTTTCTTCCCAAGTCATCTTGAGGCCCTGGATCTCATCTATTTCTCCCCTCCACTTCCAAGCTATGGTCCCATATGGTTCTCTCACAATTTATATGTTGATAACTAAGAGGGGGGGGGGGTGAATCAGTTATCCTAATTATTTCTTCTTCTGAACTTTCTTATTAATCAATGCAGCATTAATTTAAACAAGCAAACATTACCATGAAATGAAAAACACATGACACAATATTTTTGACGTGGAAACCCTATTAAGGGAGAAAACCACGGGGTGATTAACCCAAAGATTATTCTCTGTTAGAAGAATAAGGAATTACAAAATGGCACTTGCCAATTAGGGCTCACTGCCCGAGCACACTGCCTACAAGGAGACACACTGTCTACAAAAGAATGTTATACAATACTTGAACTGATTGGAAGCATCCACATATGCTGGAGTTTAGTTCCAGTTAGGCTCAGTACACTGATCTGTTGCACTTCATCTTTCCTCTTCTCTTTATTCTGCTTTCCTTTCACATACCGGATCTTTCTTACTCCTTCTATTATGCTCTGTACTTATTTGCATATCTCATCACACAACAACACTTCTCATAGCTAAATCCATCCTATATATATATCCACACAAGTGATTTCATTATCTTTCTAGTCGGCACCCGGAACAGTCTATCTTCTCACAAACTCTATTCTGTCGGCTGAATCCTTGCACATCAAGTAATGTGGATCAAGCATATACTTGTAGATATCATTAATCATGTCGGCCAAACATGATTCATGCCTTCACAACCTTTACCATCATCAGTAACACATATGGAAAATAGTCTGATGTTCTGTCAGTCAGTTCTTCCTCTGTTCACACTATCACTTAGGAATCCGGTACTCAACTATTCATATCTTTTTCCTCATTCATCACCAGAGGCTAAATCCTTGGAATATACCACTCAAGGTAGTCCTCTTGACTTCCCTAGATCTGCACTACACCAAGATACTTCCTCTGAGAGATCCGGACCTATCTGTTGGACCTTGCCACATGCTCTGTTCTTGTTCACTGGAGCACAATAATCTTCATTTTGACTTCCGGTAGAGACACACCATGACTTGCAGATATGTGGGATGACCTTTGTTGCCATCAATGACAACAACCATGAATCCATATAGTGTCTCTTGCCAACAATCTCTGCCTTTGGCATTGATGGCAACACTTAGTGAAAAATGACTAAGTGTTTACACTATGCTCCCCCTTGGCTGATGCTCTGTCTTTATATACATTTTCTGGAGCTCCCCCTTAGTTGGATTCCTCATTTTTCACTGCTCCTCACTCCCCCTTTGACATCAATGGCAAAGGGTAGGGTCCGCACACCAAAATTTTCAAGAATTTTACTATACTTGGCTGTATATTACATATTCACAAAAACTGAAGAATGTCTGCAAAGGATGTCTTCAATTGGATGAGTTCTGTAGCCCAACTTTGCTTCATTCTATCCAAAATTGAAATGTGACCACTCAACAAAAATGTAAAAGCTTCTGCCCTCTTGAGATCTATTGGATCATTGGTTTGGGCGATAGTCTGAGCATCACTTATGGCCTCATGCATGGTCTCTAACTTGGGGATAATAATCCTTCTAAGTTCTCCCATCCAGTTAATTATATTCTTCCTTTCCTTCTCAAGGTTCTTTATTGCATTTGTGATTGCAATAGTTTGACATTCTTGATTTACTATGGAGGAAGAGAGAGGATCAAAACTTTGAGACAAACTTAGTAGTTTGTCCTGTTCCTCTTTTATTTTCTTCTCAATTTCTACTATTGCTTTTGACCAGGAGATACAAAATTTGTAAATGTCACTGCCATCCTTAAGAGCATTTTCTAGGCTCTTTATCCCAATACTCATATTTCTCCTATCATGAGAGATTAATCCTAGTACCTTTGAGAATGTCTTATCCAAAAACTCCTTCCGGACCTTTTCTTTAGCTGATTTTTCTAAAGAATCAAAATGTGTACCAACACTGCTAACTAAGGTTTTGAGATTACCGGAAGAGGAGGCTATCGAATCTTTCTGGACCAATGGCATAATCTTTTCAAGCACTCCGGAAGCAGCTTCTATCAACTCACAGTCTTCCATATGAGACTTTAGGAGTTTTTCATTTGCCTTAGCATTTGCAAATGAAGCTATCTTCATTGTCTGTACCGGAGAGAGGGAATCAAAGTTGAATGGACCTTGTAGAAGCTCCGGTTCATCAATCTCTATTATTTCTTTGCTCAGAAATTTTTGGATAGTTTGTGCAGTGTCTCTTGCCAGATACAGATGTTTCTTCTCTTCTGCAGTCTTGGAGCTGTTCTTTGGAATTTTCTCTCCCTCTACATTCCCACCACTGGCAGTTGTGGTTTTCTCTGGTGAAGTCTTCTATCCTTCTGCAATCTTTGGACTATCACCTTCTTTTTTCTTCACCGCTGCTTCTTTCTCTTGTAAATTCTCTTCTTCTTTGGATTCGAAGACTGTAGGGGAAACCAGAGGAGAGATGTTAGTCTGTTCAAGGGCCACTTCTTCCGGAGCAGAGGATTCCAAGTCCACAGCTATTTCTGCACCCAAGTCCTCTACAATAGGAATGTTGAACCTTTTGAATGTATTCCGAAGGATCTCTTCAGTGTCCTTGGCTACCTTGTCGGTCTCACCAAGCATAAGTTGATTCATCCTTGCTTTGCTCCTGAATTCATCTTTGCAGTCTTTGAATACCATGTTCATTGTTTTGTGATCAATTGAAGGATATAGCTGAATAGCTATCTGTTCCCTGATCTCAAGGTCTTTTGCCATGGCATTGGTCTTTCTCATTTCCAACTCCTTCTCTAGACTCTTAGGAATTAGGGAGATAATTTCAATAAAAAGCTTTATTGTAAATGTTCAGATACCTGATTGTAGCTTCCTACAGGATCTTTTGGTCAGCCTCATTGTAGTCATCATAGAATTTGGCCATAGGTTGAAGGTTTCCATCCACAGTGACTTGATTACACTCTCTGGAGATAGGGTGGGCTTTTCAAAAAATTTCTCTGCCATTTCTTCCTTGTCTTGGCCTGTGGAGGGTTTACCAGATCCTTTCTTCTTCTGCTTCTTTATTTCCTTTACTCCCTCATCTGATTCAGTTTCCTCTTCATCTCTGACTTTCATAAGCCCTTGTGCCTTTTGTCTTGGATCTTTTGCCGAATGCCTGGACTTCCGGTTTTGAGCTTTTGGCTGTGGCAGGTGCAGATCTTTTTGATGATCTGGTCCGGGTGGAGGTTTCTACCGGAACACTTTCCTCACTTTTCTTTTCTGCCCTCTTCTTCTCTTTCTCATCCTCTTCCTTCTTCTTCCTGTGAGCATCAAGTGCCTCCATTGAGATCCCAAGGCCTTGTGCTATATGTTCTACTTCTTTTCTAACCTTCCTCTTGATCTCTGGTTCTCTGAGTTCAACATGGATTTTTATACTCAGCTCCTCAAAGGTTCTGAACCTTTCTGCCTTTGGATCTTTAGGCTAACTTAGCATGTGTTGAACATGCAGCTCCACAATCTGTTCATCCACTTCATACCCCATGGGCATGATCCACAGTTCTTGGTTCTACTGCCTCCATTAGGCACTGATCTGTTTCTACCATAAAGCATACTGTGTCTTTGTACTTCTCAACAAGAGACTAGGGAATTCTTTCTCTTGCTTGCATCATGCTCTGAAAGTTCTTGAAATATCCCCACAGGGCTATTTTTCTTGCTTTAGCATCACCAAGTCCATGCAAATAATCTCTGATTTGGATGGCAACTGGTCTGTCATTCTGCCATATCCATCCACTAGATCCAGGAAGCTCATTCATGTAATAAAAGAATAGACAAAGGATCAAACTACCATACTTGAAGGAGTTCTTCTTGTCCTTCTTGATCTTCTGTAGATTTTCCAAAAGTTGGTTTAGAAGAAGCTCACACAAATCATAGTCTGCATTCTCCTTTAGCATTTGATAGGCTGTGTAAATTGCAGTTCCTGATACTGAATTTTCCTTACTGGAGTGATAGATCTTGTAACCAATTATCATAGATGCAAATTTGACATCCGATTCAGTGATGTCTTCAATTGTCATAGCTCTCTTGTCAAATTTTGATCCGGTTGCATCACTAACTGTCTAATTTTTGACAGACTTGAGAATAGGTATTCCACTGGATGAGTGCAGACTGGTTACAGCCCTAATTGCATCTTTGGTGATCTTGAAAGGCTTGTTCAACCATAGGAAATTGTCATGCACTCTACTTAGTACATACCGGACCCATTCATCTTCTTCAAAACAGGGGAAATGAATGCACTGTGCAAAGTGCTTATGCCGGATGGCTTTGTACTGAGGTTTAATCTCAAAGGATTCATCTATCAATGGTTTGTGATAGATATCCATCAATTTTGATTCTCCAAAGTCTTCAAAGTCTCCAAAGATTTGTATGGATGTTTCTTGAATGTGGGGCGAGGTCTATTAGAGATCTTAACTATATTTGGAGTAGCCATTTTTCAAAGATTTGGAGTGAGCTATTGAAAATAGAAAATACCTTATGCACCATTGGTTATACAGAGTGGTTGGATTGATTTCTGTATGTAATAACTTCTGCAAGTGATCTTTGGTGAACTTGATGAATTTTGTTGCAGAGCTCCACTTTTTCCTTCTTCTTGAGTGTAGAATGAACAAGTGATTTATGAGAAATCCCTTATATTGCTTCACAAACCCTAATATCTGTTTGCAATAAATGCTCGACCTACATTATTCCGGTTTGCCTTATTCGAATGACTTGAAGAACCAGATTAGTCCTGATCTATGAACATCATGCGGATCTTTCAATTATGAATAAATCAAGATGACACATCACAAGGACATCCCAAACACTCTGCCCAATCCGCAGAATAAGATAATTCACTTTTGGATCTCTCTGAACCTTTTTGTAATCCTCTGTCATTCCGAAGCATCTCCCGGAACAGGTTCTACTTGATTGATCACAACTTCTTCACATCTTCATGCGGACCTCTGAAATCTTAGCTGGATCATTTTAAGACTCATATCTACAAACCCTTTACTCTGCATCTTGTGCCAAATCTGGCACCACTTGATTGGCTGGGGGAATAGGGTTTTCTTTATTTCTCCCCTAAGCTAGAGCTCATCTTTTAATTTCTGGAAGGAATATCAGCACCAGTGTCTGGTGCGGATCCAACCTCTACCTTCTCTGAACTTTTCTTCACCCAAATCTTGTTCATTTCATTCCTAACTTCATCCACATTCATCTTTTGTTTACCCTTGTCTTGATTCTGATTATATACCGGACCTTTTTTGTCCTGATTCTTACTTCTACAGACTTTTGCATTATGACCGGACCTATTACAGATTTGGCAAACAACATTTCTTTGCATATTTGACTGATAACCTCTTGATCTGCATTGATTAGACATATGACCTACTCTATTGCATGCAAAACATCTACCATTGAATGATTTGTCCATCTGCATATTTTTGCATTCATGAGACTTGTGTCCATACCTTTTGCAGTTGAAGCACTGTCCGGAGAAGGTTGAATTAGTCTGATTGATTGTCTTTCTGTACTGATTAGGTTTGTGACCAAAGTGATTGGAGCTGTGGTAGTATCCATTGAAAGATGGATATTTTTGAGCATTGGGCTATCTTACCGGAGGTCTTCTAGGCCTGTTCCTTGGATTTTCTGATCCAAAATTCTTCTTACCGGATCCAGAGCTTTCTCCTTTCTCATATCCCAAACCACACTTATCATCTGCCCTCTTTTGACTTCCAAGAAGAACTTCAAGTTGAGCAGAACTTATCTTGAATTTTTCTTTATATTCATTTGCTATTTGAAGATCCCTTTTGAGAGAGACAATTTGATCCTCAAGTTTTTCTTCATTATCTTTAGCATCTTCAAGATTAGATTCAAGATGTCTGATAATCCTATCCATCTGGTGGCAATCTTTTGATTTCTCTTTGAGAGATTATCTTAGATTGTCTTCAGTTTTTCTTTTCTCTTCAATCTCTTGAGTAAACTTTATAACTCCTGATTCCATTTCATGTCTTACCATAATGACTTATTTTGATAACTTTTCACATAACTTAGTTTTCTCAGTTAACTCTTCATTTGCATTATTTTCTTCACTTTCTCCTTTCTCTTTTTCATAGAGAGACTTAATTTGTCTTTTAGTTCTCTCATGAATTCATCAGCCTGTTTGAGTCTTTCCTTTAATTCATTGACTTCAGAGTTTGACTGTTCAAGATCCTCAAGGGCAGTCTTGAGTTGCTCCCTTAAACCATATGCATCCATTTTAGCTCCTAGATCTTCCTCAAGCTATTAGGCTCTTATTAGAAGGAACTTAGCTTTGATACCAATTGTTGATAACTGAAAGGGGGGGTGAATCAGTTATCTTTATTATTTCTTCTTCTGAACTTTCTTATTAATCAATGCAGCATTAATTCAAACAAGCAAACATTACCATGAAATCAAAAACACATGACACAGTATTTTTGACGTTGAAACCCTGTTAAGGGAGAAAACCATGGGGTGATTAACCCAAAGATTATTCTCTGTTAGAAGAATAAGGTATTACAAAATGGCACTTGCCAATTAGGGCTCACTGCCCGAGCACACTACTCACAAAGGAGGCACACTGCCTACAAGGAGACACACTGTCTACAAAAGAATGTTATACAATACTTGAACTGATTGGAAGCATCCACATATGCTAGAGTTCAGTTCCGGTTAGGCTCAGTACACTGATCTGCTGCACTTCATCTTTCCTCTTCTCTTTATTCTGCTTTCCTTTCACATACTGGATCTTTCTTACTCCTTCTATTCTACTCTGTACTTATTCGCATATCTCATCACACAACAACACTTCTCATAGCTAAATCCATCCTATATATATCCACACAAGTGATTTCATTATCTTTCTAGTCGGCACCCGGAACAGTCTATCTTCTCACAAACTCTGTTCTGTTGGCTGAATCCTTGCACATCAAGTAATGCGGATCAAGCATATACTTGTAGATATCATTAATCATGTCGGCCAAACATGATTCATGCCTTCACAACCTTTACCATCATCAGTAACACATCCAGAAAATAGTCTAATGTTCTGTCAGTCAGTTCTTCCTCTATTCACACTGTCACTCATGAATCTAGTACTCAACTATTCATATCTTTTTCCTCATTCATCACCGGAGGCTAAATCCTTGGAATATACCACTCAAGGTACTCCTCTTGACTTCCCCATATCTGTACTACACCAAGATACTTCCTCTGAGAGATCCAGACCTGTCTGTCGGACCTTGCCACATGCTCTATTCTTGTTCATCGGACCACAATAATCTTCATTCTGACTTCCGGTAGAGACACACCATGACTTACGGATATGTGGGATGACCTTTGTTGCCATCAATGACAACAACCATGAATCCATATAGTGTCTCTTGCCAACATTATATTCCTTTGTATCTTCCCTTCCCTCCACTTTGTGAAAGCTAGATTAACTTTAGGATATGATTTATCCCATCCCACTTCCTATCCTATTGTCTAGTTTTACATCATTTCCCCATAACATCAAAACATTCATTTCTTCCTAATTGTAGAAGCCTAACTACCTTGAAGAAATCATTCTTTTCTTCAATTCATTTCATCCAATTCCCAGCTGAAGTTTTGTAACATTTTTTGCAAAAGTTTGCCAAGTTCATATACCCTGTCCCAAGTCAAATTTCTACAACTTCTTCAAAAGATTCCACCCACCCCAAGTACTCCCCTGCATGACTTAGGACCACCATTAATGACTTTCAATGGACATGATATGATGTAATATTTCCTCCAAATTCCTCTTAACATCGGTGGACCCCTCAAAAATATGATTTGGGCATAAAGGTATGGGATAATGGTATAATTCAACATGATAATCAAGTGTGTGCCATGTGAAAGTGACATGAGAAAGTATGGGTGGACATTTAACTCTCAAGTTACCAAGGTCCTTGTCCAATGTTGCTTGTTGACATTGAACAATCTATATATTATAGTATCTCATTAAACTGAGAGATGGAAAACTAGTTGCAAAGGAGAGACTAAGAAAAACAAAGAAAAACATGCATAAACCTCTAGGGTTTTGATCTAGTGATAGATTTTAGAGCATTTTCATTGTAATTTTCATGGGTTTTCTTTCAAGGGATATGATAGGCAATTGTAATCTAAAAAGATGATATTAATAGTGAAGATTTGGAATTTTATTCAGTGTCTTCATGAGCATTACATGAATTTCGAGACATAAGGGAATGAAAAGTGGATTAGAAGGAATAACAAATTTGAAAGAATTGGTTTTGGGTGTGGCTAATTGGAATGACACCTTGAATTCTATGAGAAAGGATTGGGATTCCCTGCTCTCTAGTTGCAGGAAGTAATTTCTCTATGTTCTGTGGAGGGTTTGGTGTTGTTTTTGTTGTTGTCTGTATGTTATTTTCTAGTTATTTTTTGTCTGTTCTGTCACCTATCCTAGTTTATTGTAGCTAGTGTTTTTTGTTGTATTGGTGGTCTTTAATTTTCTTCATGCTAGTTTGTTGAACTCTTTGGATTTGTAAGGGAATAGGACCCTTTTTCTAGCTTATCTTAATCAAAGACAAATTTGAAAGAAGGAAGGCTTGATCCTTGTGTGAGAATAAAAAGCTAGAGGGGGTGCTATACATAAGCTTGGATGAGAAAATAATACTTGAAGACAACCTCCTAAAAGGAAATATTTGAATATTTGCAAAATTAAAACTCAAACTAAACTAAGATGCTCAAAGACCTGTGAAGAATCTTAATGAAGTTTGTGAGGAAGCTTTTAAAGAAGCTTCTATGAGAGAAGTGTGTGAAACTTCTTGATGATAAATAATGAAGAGATGAGGGGTATTTATAGGTAGAAATAAGAGGGAAGAGAAGAAGAGATCAAATCAAAATAAATATTTAACTTAATAAGAAATGGAAGCAATTCCATGAATAAGAGAGAAGATAGAAAGAAAATTAGAAGACTTGAGAAAACTAAAAGAAAACTAAAATGAACTCAAAGAGAAAATGGAAACAATTTAGAAGAGATAAGATTTGATCATGAGTTCAAAATAGAAATAAAGTGAGGAAAAGCACAAGTTAGCACAAAAAATGGGACTTAAAATGGGTTAAAAATCAAAAAGAAAAGATAAAAATATGAGTTATTTCATGCATTAAAAACCACAAGGTCACCCATTTTAGGAATAAGGTCACCACTTTTACTAATTAAGGTCACTCAAGTAACCTAGAGACACTAGGGGCAACCCTAAGACACAAAGAGGTGACCCTAAGTAGGAAAAATGAAGGGGGCACTAGGTAAAAATGTGAGGTAGGGAAGGTCAATTTGGGGGTTGAAAAAGATGGTCAAGAGGGGGAAGAACACATAGGACATGCCACCAAGAGTGAAACTACTGGTAGGAGTGTAATTCACACCTACATGACTATGATTAGGACTTATTTATCATCATCAAATTGTCATGTAGGCTTGATGTGATTTTAGTACTTATAGATACCAAATGTTAGGAGTTTCAAGCCACAAATACTAATTCCACATAACCTTAATGAGAGAAACTATGCTAAATAGTATGCAGAATCTATAATACAAAAGAAGAATAAAGCATAATTACAAGATAACACAAGATGCACCTTGGGAAAACCCTTTTAGAAAAAACCTAGCCTCCAAAGCACCACAAACCGAATGTATTATCTCAAGAATGGGATTACAGAGATAATACATTTATAGAGTTCTCCATGTAAAACTTTAACAAAATTAAACAACTTCTTGCATTTGTAGTGTCCACTTAAGGTGGAAGTTGTATGCTAACTTTTTGAATGTCTTAAGGGGTCCTAATTTACGATGTCTTAAGGGGACGTCTTAAGTTCTCAAAATTTGGTGAAGTTGCCCAAGGCAACCAAATTGAATAATATAATAAATCAAATTTAAATTAAATTCTAAGTAGAAAAACATGGACATTTAACAAATAAAATACATAAAATAATAATTTTGATAAATTTAATACTGTAGAGTATAAAATTGTGTACATACACATGTATACAAATTTCTGTACAAAATGTGTAATAATGTAATTGTGTATGTACATATATGCCAACTCAAAATAATGTAAATACAAAATGTCGTTATATGCCATCTCAAGAAAATCCAAAACTTGAGGAGAATGTAGCAGGTCTTCATGCCACCTGATGTAAAAATAATACAAGCAATTTATCAATAAATCTGAATCAAAACATGTATTTTAATTTATATAAAACTATCTAGATATACACAATTTGTACCTGTATTTACAAGTGCCTCTCAAGCTTTTGTTTCAAAGTATTTGATGAATTTGTGATGATGGCCT
Source organism: Cunninghamia lanceolata (assembly GCA_027924645.1). Taxonomy (NCBI): domain Eukaryota; kingdom Viridiplantae; phylum Streptophyta; class Pinopsida; order Cupressales; family Cupressaceae; genus Cunninghamia; species Cunninghamia lanceolata. The sequence goes on along the minus strand of BSBN01000189.1, from coordinate 3,158,513 downwards.
GAGGATATAAAAGGATAAATTAAATCAATTTCAACTAATAATGCACAAGAAATATCAAAACATGTATTTAATACATATTTAAAACAACAATATAAATCTATTTAACTATATTTACTTGTATTTACTTATTCCATTGTACCATCTCCATCCTCTCTTTTTTCCAACGCATCGATGATTGTCTCATGGTCTTCCGTAGAAATGTTCCATAGCTCTTTATTTTTAGGTTTTCCGCAATACCTCTCCAGTTTTATATTTGTTGCCAACACCAAATGTGAGTAGTGTATAATCTTCTTATGTGTTTCATAATCTTCGAATGCAGGAAAACCATTCTTCCTTATTAGGTATTTCCGTAGCCAAGTGCCAACAACCACCACCGAACCTATTGGATAATGATAGGCATCATCAAAGAAATACTTAAAATTTGCTTAAGGGGATCAAAGAAGTTCTTAAAATATGCTTAAGGGGATCAAAGACTTGTTATCAAAATTTGCTTGAGGGGATGTCTTAAGGGGATCACCAAACCTGTTGGATAAGGAAAGCCATCATCATCTTCTCGAGGTGATGTTAACTTATGTTTAGTCTCCACACAACGAGCCAACCAATATTCAGTTTCCTCTTCATTATTCTTTGGTGCAACAACAGCATACACATGTCCTGCAAAATAAATTTTGATTCAATAACTTGCACATGTCCATAAAATTTGACCAATCAACATACATGCATTCATATGTACACATAAATAAATAAAAGCACTACAAATTAGTAATCAAAGTGAAATAAAATGAAATGATTTGAATTAAATTACCTTCTTGTACAAGGTCTGAAACACGGTCATAATCGTCTGATACAAATAGTTGATCATTGTCTTCAATTGTTGTTTCACTTTGATTGTGTGCTTGTGCAAGTGTCAATGGTCTTTGTTTCCACTCTTCAACCCATTTTGTATTCTCACATGCTTCCCAATCTCCTGAAATACAAAACTGACAAAAACATGCAAGCTCCCTTGTCCAGATAGTCCATGTACTTGCATTCGAACTCCTAAATGAATGCCATTTAGTAGATCCACTGATTGTCTGGCAATCAAGTCTAGGTAGAATGTTTTCTTCTTCAACCAACCAAAAGAATCGACAAACTGTAGAGTACTCGCTTGATCCAGGTGTACATAATCTTGTATTGCACCAATCTACAATCTCACGTGCATCTTTAAATTTTACTGCATCCTCAAATTTTAATTGTTGTCTAGCAAGAATTCTTTTAACACATGCACCAGCTCCATCATGTTCTCCTTTACCATGTCCAGCTTCAAAAAAATTCCACATATGTTGGACATTATTCTCCTTGTGAACCCTACATAACCAATAGAACATTCGAGCATTCTTGAACTGCCCCGTACAATTATCTGACCATATAAGATGTTCAGTCATCTGGATTCCTCTTTCTCTTAAATTTGTATAAAATATATTGAAACAATATTGAACAAACTCTGACGAGTGTAACAGGTTGTCACTCAAATAGAAATGATACTCCCTCAAAACTTTTCTATCATTCTCTGTGCTATCATCTACATGTCTATAAACAATATGAACAAACATAGCAACCTGCACTGAATTGTAATATTGTGATTGAATTTCCTCTTGTGGAGCTAAAGTATAGTTTTTCGCAAAATCAACCACTGATAGTATAGTACCAACTGGAAATGTGTTTCTACATTCACGAAATTGTCCATCAAGCCATCGAGCTTGTTGAGAGTGCTTGACATATTTTGGTGCAATTTTACTTTTAAATTCTGATATGAATGCATGTACACTAACCTTTTTTGTAATTAAATCACAACGCTTTCCAAATTTTCTATCTTTTAAAGAATATTCAACATTCTTAAATCTTTTAACATCCACTAATTGTTGTCCAAAATCATTTTCAACACTTTCATGCATACAAACTCTTAACAAAGAAAGATTGCCACAACTAGTGCATTGTCCAGAAATACATGAACTTAAATAAAAACCTTTTTCATTAGATCTTTCACAGAACAAACTTGATATAAACTCTTTTATTGCTTTAGTTGGCATATTAATATCACATTCCTGTATAATCATGTTACGATGTAAAGTACAACGTATATATTGAAACACATCATAATAATAACGAAATTGTACATGCGTTTTACAACAAGATATTCATTCCTTATTAATCTTTACATACCATGGTTTGCATTTTTCAAAAAATCTTTGACTTATTTTAATATTACCAGGTAACACTAATTCATCACAAAATTTTCTATAAAATTTAGTTTGCGTTGTATCTAATAGGTGTTTTGGATGAGGATTGCGAACTTTGGACCCCACTCTTAATTTTAAAACATCTCTAGCATTAGACGATACCCTAGTATTATCATGCCAATATTTTTCGATCAAAGATCTGATTTCAACATTTAGTTTCATGTCAGATCTCGGGAGTCGACCACTAAAACTCCAACATTGGTTAATTGGATCATTTTCTATACTTTCTCTTCTTTTTGCCGCTCTTACCAATGTTTTAGGATGTATTTTTAGAATTCCACTAATATTGCTTACCATTCTTCTATTCAAAGTTGTTTTATTCACTATAGCAGTTGTTATAGCTCGTCTTGCTGCATTTTTATCTTTCGATCGACTATTACTTCCAATAGACTCAATGGCACTAGCAATAGTAGACATAGCATGTTTTAGTGATTGATCTTTTCTTCTTGGTTTAACAAAAATGCCTAACATTTTCATTACTTTTCTCATTTTCCACATTCTCATTAATTGCATCATTAGTCGACATTGAAATGATAGTTTTTTATGATAAAAAAATTCCTTGTATAATCTATTGGCATGTGTTCTTATTTGTCTCCAAGAAATTTTACAAGGAAGATTATCCAAAACATTTCTTTCAATTTTGAAAAAATATTTCTCATTTTCAACATCACTTCCTAGATTTTCATTTTCATTTTCAACTTCAAAACGATTTTTATTTTCAACAACAAAATGGTTTTCATTTTCATTTTCAACAAAAGGATTTTCGTTTTCATTTTCAACAACAAAACAGTTTTCATTTTCATCAACAAAAGGATTTTCGTTTTCATTTTCAACAACAAAACGATTTTCATTTTCATTTTCAACAAAAGGATTTTCGTTTTCATTTTCAACAACAAAATGGTTTTCATTTTCATTTTCAACAACAAAACGGTTTTCATTTTCATTTTCAACAACAAAAAGATTTTCATTTTCATTTTCAACAAAAGGATTTTCATTTTTATTTTCAACTACAATTTGTTTCAAATTTTGATCTCTACGAATATTATCAATCTCAACATTGTTATATCCAGCTTGTTTTAAATCTCCTATCAACACTATTTCCATTGCATTCAAAAGTGGATTTGAAGAAGTACCTGGATTTGTGCCCATTGAAACATTCTCTATAGCATTAATAGAGGGATTTGAAGACATACCGGGAGTAGTTTGTATAATCGTATTAGTTTCCACATTCACCTCTTGCAAACTTGCATCGTCTATATCCATGGTCTCCTCAATGTTTTTATCTTCAATAGTTGTGGAATTGGATGCTTTAGCATTGTTCATTGATTGAATCTTTACTCTTCTATCTCTTTGTCTTTTTGCCTCCTCTCTCTTTGCTTCAATTTCTTCAGGGGTTAATAGCTTCCTATCTTTCCTCTTATTACAACTTTGTGATCCCATGATTAAAAATTTATGAAGCATGTACAAATGAATGTCAAAAACTTGAATGTGTTTCAAGTCCTTCAAACAAGTACCAATTCAACAAAATTTCACTCAAATAATGTCTCTATGATGGCTTCTATCAAAATACCAACAATACTTCAAGTTGATGGACCTGCAAAAGAAAGAAATATGCTAAAGAATGCTGCAAGAGTCACGTCGGCCGTACTATAGGGCAAGTTGCAGAAATGACAGTCATAGTACAGTCTTATTAAAAAAATAGGCAAATAAGAAACAGGATCCCATTTATTAAACGAGATCCCGTTTACTACACGATCCCGTTTATTAAATGGGATCCCATTTTATTTACGACCGATGAAGAAAGAAACGGGATCCCGTTTTATAAACGGGATCCCGTTATTCAAAATTTGAATTTTAGGCTTGGGTTTTGCTTTGTAACCCGCTTCAGAAAATGCTTTGGGGACCCGACCCTAACCTCTGGACCTAGTTTGACCTGCAACTTGAAGGCCCTGTCATTGTCACAACAAAATAGTGACTTTGGGCATATATTTAAAGGTCTATTTTACAGAATATTTTGACGAAATTAAAACCTATTATAGAGGAGACAATGTTGATTCTAAATATGTAATTTTTTTTACAATTGAATTAATTTTTCTATTTTTTAATCAATTTCTGATGAAATAGGTTCATAACCTTGAATTATCAGGGTTTTTTAATATTTTAATAACTTTTTATTAAAATATTTTTTTGTTAAAAAAATTGTATGAAAATGTACTTTAGACAATTCTTTTCAATTTAAAAAAAAATTTTAAAAAATGTTTAGGTCATCTTATGCGTGACGTACACGATGATTTTTTAAAAGACAAAAAATGACCAATCAAAAATTACAAATAAATATGGAAAACGTGCTTCAGTGAGTTACAAAGCTTTTCCCAAAAAGATTTTGAAAAATATGATTATTTAGGTCAAAATATGGATGACGTACACGTACATGGTATAGTAAAAAAAAGCGACTTTTAAATAGTGGTTTTTAGAAACACCTATTCAAAATTAATTTCTATCATCTTGGTATTGAAAAAATTACATATTTGGAAACTAGACTCCGAGTACTACATTTCATATTTAGTGACTTTTTCTAAGATTCCACCTTTAAGTGCTTCAAATTTTTAGGTCAAATGTGACAAATTCTGAAAATCAGGAAAAACACTTCCACTTTTTGGCCAAAAAGTGGACACAACTTCTTGCACACACCCTCTTAGAACAACTTCTCTTCCATCTGAATGGAATTTGAATTCCATAGTTGGGTAGTTTTGGTAATAACCTCCAATGGAGTGCAGCCATTGCACACCCAACACCACATCTGTTTCACCAATACCCACCACATAGAAATCATCACTTAGATTATAATCTCCCATAGCAATCTTGAGTTGCCAAATCACTTTCTTGCAAGGCATTGTCAAACCATCAGCAACTGTGACATTAAAGCCTTCAAACTCCTCGGTTTTCAATCCTCTCTTCATCACATATCCTTCATCAATAAAATTGTGGGTAGCCCCACTATCAATCAACATTGTCATCCTTTGTCCTGCTAAGACTCCTCAAACCTGGAATGGATGGTATCTAGGGGCTCCTGATAGGGCTTCCAAGGAACCCTCTTTTTCTATTTCAACTTCCACTCCTTCGAAACTAGGATCTACAGAGTCATGAAATTCTTCATTCTCCTTAGACTCAGGGTCTGAAGATACTTCAATGAAATGCACTTTTCCCTTACCAAGACATCGATGGCTAGGGTCCCATGGTTCTTTGCAATGGAAGGGAAGGTTCCTCCTCTTGAGCTCCTTCCTATCATTGAGGTCTATCTGAACTTAGGGGTTGCAGGTGGTAGAGGTGATGCACTCTTTTGTACAAGGGCTAGAAAAGTCTTCTTTTGGAAATCACTCTTTTGCTGTCCTAAAATGAATCCCTTAGACAGTTGTGCCAAGCTCTTCTTTGGAAAAGTAGGTTCAAGATGCAAGCTTCTTCTAATTGCTTCTTGGAGTGTGGTAGGCAAAAAGGCTTTGATAAGACATCCTAAAGGATCTTCAAGTCCTTCCAAGAAGAGGTAAACAATCTTTTTTTTTATATGTCTAGCACTATAACAACAATTTTCTAAAACTCATCCACATACTCACTCACCATAGTCTCATGTTTGATCTTTGAAAATTCTTTGAAATACTCTTCTTCATCTCTAAGTTCAAAGTGATCTAATAGCCTCTAGCTGAAATCTACAAATGTATTCACGTGATTATGATCTTGAGTAATGGTCCCATGATACCACCACTCATAAGCATTACCTTCCAGATGTAAAATTGCAAACTGAACAACATCTTTCTCAGTCATAGGATTGAGGGTGAGGTATGTTTGGAATTTTTGTAAGCATGCTCTAGCAAAGATTTTGTTGCTACCATTAGGTGTTGCAAGTTTGTTCAGTTTACTTTTAAGTTCTCTTTCTCCTCTATCTTGCTCCTTTCTCCTATGTTCCTTACCAAAGATCTCCAAAAATCTATCAAATGAAATGGCTTCTTTATAAACTTCTGATTGCTTGGAATACTCCTCAAACCACTTATCTATTGCCTCAACAATGAAGGCCTCTGTGTTTACATCAGCTGCAACTTCTCCTCCTCCATTCTTAGGTAGAAATATGGATTCTTTTTGCCTTGACATAGTTGTTGCTTTTCTTCCTACGGAAGTGTTTCCTTGACCTATAGCATCTTCTCCATTTTTCTTACTCTGATATGTCTACATTTGGTCAAAAATGAGAGCCAATCTATCCATAATGGCTAAAAACCTTTCACTTGCTTCTTCTCCCTTACCTTTACAACTATCCTCAGCTATTATTTGAACAACTTCAGTTTTTCTATTAGCTGTTAACTTTTTTTTCTCTCTTCTCCAAGCTCTGAGATCTCTTTCACTAGGAAGCATGAATCAAGAGACCCTACAAGATGGCAAGATCATGCTCTGATACCACTGAAATGTCCCCACACTAATTTTTAATACAAACCCCATTTCTAAAAAATTATTTTTACATTAACAACACAAATAGGCTTCACAACACTCAAAAACTAGCGACTAGTTTATATAATATATATAATCTGAAATATACCCACACAAATCCAAATCAATTTTATGATAAATTTATGATGGAAATACATAGGTACAGGTCTAAAACATAAAATTTTCCCAGCAATAAAATATCATAACAAATTTGTATTTTCAGCCACTACCCACTATGCAAAATGCTGAAATACACACAATACTACTCACTACAAAGCCTCCAAACTAATAGAAACACACCCAGAACTGATATGGATATAGAATGGAATTCTAGATAATGTGTTATAGTAGCACACACAACAAACCAAGCCCCACACAATAGAAAATAAGAATAGAAGCACAAACAACACCTGAAACATGCTATGGAAGCACCAAAAACTCCTACAACAACACAAGCAATTGTACTACTGAAACTTGTTCACACAAATGCAATCTCTGAATTAAGATTTCTATAGAAACCCAAGAACACCAACCTTAGACTACTAGGAACTCATGTCCACTGGCCACAAGCTCCATCTTCAATGGTTTCCCTGTTCACTGAAGCTGCACAAAGCATCCGCTTTGCAAGAAAATAGAGAAATAGTCATTAACCTCCAAAATGCCAAAGTTGCTTCCTTAAAAAGAAATTTCCCTCCAACTTGGGTGCCCAAAAATTCCCAATGCCTTTCTTGGGAGTTACAATATTCACATGCCAAAAATGAAGCTTCCAGAAAGCATTAATGACACCCCACCAACCAAATATCCTCCACCTTTGCAAATCTGCTCCAGATTAGAAAATGAGAGATTCTTTCTGAAACCTATGCCCATGGAGGAATATTGATTTTTAAAATTAAATGTATTCAATATTTATTTTCCCCTCAACATTGAAAACTATTTTGGAATAGATAAAATATAAATCAACTATTTTCCCTCCAAATGCCTTGTAATTTGATTTATTATTTTAAAAGTTAGGGAAAGTTGTTGGGAAAATAAAATTGTAGTGTTATTGTTGGAAAGGGGACATGATAAAATCTCAAACCTCATTTTTGTGGACTATATAGGATAATTAAAAATTGGTGAAGCTTCATATGAGTTGGAGTTTCCAGAGAATAGCAAGATCTATAATATTTTTCATATGTCTTGCCTTAGAAGGGTAGTTGGACAACATGTCACCGTTCATTGGATTTTCCACCTTTGGATGAGGGGAACTTAATTTTGGTACTTGATTAATTTATTGATGCCAAGGTGAAGAAATTGAGAAATAAAAGCATTATATAGTATATAGTTCACTAGAATAATCTACTTGTAGAAGATGTTACATGAAAGGACTAAGGATCTTAGAACATTCAAATTTGCATTGCTCGAGGACAAACAATTTTGGAAAGGGTGGACTTGTAATGTCCCCTTTCTAATAATTTAATTTGGGGACATAAAGACCCATTCCATATTTATCCTAGGCTTAGGGAAAGTGACAGTGACATAATTTCAATTTATTTTTATTTTCTACATTTTCATAAATTGCATTTTAGAGCATTTATGGGGCCTAGTTTGTCCTAAAATATTGTATTTTTTTTTTAGCATAGGTCTTCTAGAGATCTTTTTAATACACAAATAATAATTGATTTTTTCCCAATAAGCTAGGCGTTAGGACCGCACCAAGCTGAGGTACATAAAATAAATATTTTTTTCTTCATGGTCCTTATGTAACTCCCACTATATTAAACATATTATATGTCAATCTTTTATGGAGGAGCTATCATCTATTTTTAGTCAAAGGCACTTTAGAATGTGGTTAGGTCCAAGTTGGGCCTTCAAAATCTATAAAATTCAAGTGGTTTCTTCATTTTAGAATCTTATTTTTATCATACCATGATTCTGTCAAATTTATTTAAACACTTGTGTTCATTTGTCAATGCAAGGATGAAAACCCTTGGATGCTAAAGTCAATGGATCAAACCCCTTTGGTTTCTTAAATTAAATCTCACATAGACGTTATAATTTTCACTTCAAATATTGGTTGGATTCCAACATAGTTTTTAGTAGTTTGTTTGTAGGATTTATGAAAGAAGGAGCTCCAACATACAGAGTTTTGTTTGCAGATCTAAATATTATTTTGTAGTGATGTTATTTCTTATTTATGTTTACATTTTTCTATAATTTTTTTCAAGATAAATCAAATCTAGTGTTTTGGTGAAGTTTGTCTTATGTGTGCAAACATTGAGTGTCTTTGTGATAATTTATTTTAAAATCACTATTTTACGTTATCATCTTTAACATGCAAATTGTGTTAGTCTTAGGGCAGACAACTAAGAGGGGGGTGAATCAGTTGTCTAAAACTTTCTCCCAATTACACACTTAAATCCTCTTAGTGATTAGAAGTATATCAATCATGAAACATAATGCATTTAAATCAAAAGCAGAAACACATCAACACATAAGACACCAAGATTTTGACGTGGAAAACCTGGTTAAGGGAAAAACCACGGGGTGATTAACCCAAGATTGTATTCTCTATTAGAAGAATAGAAAGAACAAAATGGCACATGCTAATTAGGGCTCACTGCCTACAAGAGACACACTGTCTACAAAGTAATAAGTATCACATACATGAACTGGAGAATAGAATCTTCACCATGCTTGATTCAGTTCCATTTAAGCCCACTACTTCTGCTCTGCCTTTCGCACTCCTCCTCGCTACCACACTCACATCTCCACAAGACTCACTTTGAAATGACTTTACAACTCCATATATATACAAGACATCGACTTAGGAATAGTCATCTAAGTCGGCAAACATGTATAAGAACATCTGCAAGATGTGTAACTCATTTGGTCGGCTAGTCTCAAGAAGAACACAATCATCCAGAGGTTATTCTTCAATTGCGAGATCCAACTCCAATGTGGACCATCAACACATGCTGGACATGATCCAAAGACCTCCACAAGCTTGCTTGAATTACCAAGAACATCCGCACTTCATCTGCATACTAAAATCCTTCTCTTCATCATCTAGAACCTCAAGAACATAGTCTGTCACCACTGTCACAAAAGAATAGATGCTTGTGGACCTTCAAACCATGAACCAATCGAGTTGATACTTCAAAAAGACTTCCTCAACACTCCCTCAAATCCGCAGAATAGGAAAATGCATTTCTGGATCTCACCGGACCTATCTATGTCACTCTGTCACCCCTGAACACCTGCCAGAACTGGTTTTACTTGAACCGCCACAACTTCTTCAGATCTTCATGTGGACCTCTAAAATATTTATTGGATCACCTTAAGACACATATCTACAAACCCTTTAAATCGTATCCTCTAATTATCATCTTATTTTGGATTTTTGCCTTACTGTCTTCACTGTTCTTCTCTATTCTTGATTAGGACTAATTTTCTCAATATCCTCAGCACTTAGCTCATCCAATCCTTATCATCAATGCAACAAGAGTCTGTTGACATCAATGACAACACTGGTTAGGCCCATACTTGCAACAATCTCCCCCTTTGTCATTGATGGCAACATATGATGTGAAAAACTATTTTGACCATCAAGACAAGAACTTTTCTTTACTAACACAACTCCCCCTATCACCAACAACCATTCACTAGTCTTCTCTTTCTTTATTGCTCCCCCTTTGTCAGCCACCACTTGTTTTTCACATGTCTTCTCTCCCCCTTTGAGATCAATGGCAAAGGGCACATACTTGCACTTCCACCATTTCAGAATCATACCAGCTGCTCCCCCTAAGTAGCAGCTCCCCATCATCAATCTGGATCACAAGATATGACTGTGATATCCACTGGACTGATGCACATCAGTGCACCTTAGTTCATCACCGGAGGGGCAATAACCCCTAACTTCTCCCTGAGATACTCAAAAGAGTCCTTAGGTAGAGGTTTAGTAAAGATACCTGCAATCTGATCCTTGGAGGGTACAAACTCCAATCTAACTTCATTCTTGTTCACTTGTTCTCTCAAAAAGTGAAACTTGATAGATATGTGCTTAGTCTTTGAATGCAACACCGGATTCTTAGATATATTTATTACACTTGAATTATCACAGAAAATTGTGATAGGCTCCTCATACTCCACTCTGATGTCTCTTAGCATTTGCTTCATCCACAAAACTTGAGTGCAACTACCTGCTGCTGCAATATATTCTGCTTCAGTTGTGGATAGAGATATTGCCTCTTGTTTCTGACTTAGCCAAGAAACCAATCTCTTCCCCAAGAAGAATGCTCCACCACTGGTACTCTTCCGGTCATCCACATCTCCTGCCCAATCTGCATCTGTATATGCATGAAGAGAAAAATCATGGTCTCTGGGATACCATAATCCATACTCAACTATCCCTTTTAGATATCTAAAAATTCTTTTGATTTCCATGACATGAGATTCTATAGGATCAGCCTAAAATCTAGCAACAAGACCAACAGCCTGCATAATGTCTGGTCTAGTTTGAGTAAGATACAACAATCCTCCAATCATTAACCTATACTTTGTCTGATCATCCTTAGGAGAGTCATCATCTTTGCTCAATTTACATCTGGTTGCCATGGGAGTATTCATTGGTTTTGAGTCTTCCATCCCAAATTTATTCAACAATTCTTTCACATTTTTGGTCTGAGAAATGAAGATTCTTTTCTTTGTTTGAGTGATTTGTAGACCCAAGAAGAAATTCATTTCACCAAGCATGGACATCTCAAATTCACTTTTCATTTGATTTGCAAAAGTTTTACACATACTATCTCTTCCACCAAAATTGATATCATCAACAAACACTTCAACAATCAAGATGTTTTCATGATCAATTTTGAAATACAAATTGCTGTCAGTAGTACCTTTGTTAAAACCAATCTTCAAAAGATGCTTATCCAATCTTTCATACCAGGCTCTTGGGGCTTGCTTCAGTACATATAGTGCTTTCTTCAACTTGCAGACCATATCATCATGATCAGACAATTGAAATCCATCCGGTTGCTCAATGTACACTTCTTCTTCCAAGTCACCATTCAGGAAGGCAGACTTGACATCCATCTGATATACCTTGAACTCCTTGAAAGTAGCAAAAGCAAGAAATAATCTAACTACTTTAATTCTTGCCACCGGAGCAAAAGTTTCTTCAAAATCAACTCCTTGTATTTGAGAGTAACCCTTGCAGACCAATCTGGCTTTATTTCTGATTATTTCACCAACTTCATTCAGTTTGTTCCAGAAAACCCATTTTGTTCCAATCACATTTTTGTTTTTAGGTCTGGGAACAAGATCCCAAGTGTGATTATTCTCAATTTGCATTAGCTCCTCATCCATTGCTTTAATCTAGTTTTCATCGTTGCAAGCTTCATTCACTGTCTTAGGTTCAATCTTTGAAATCAAACAATACTCATCTAAATTTTGAGCAATTCTCCTTCTTGTTTATACACCTTTGCTTTTATCACCTATGATCTGATCTTCAGAGTGGTTCAGTCTTACATACCTAGGCACTTTGGGAGTTTCTTGCACTTCTCCTCCTTGATCAGGCTCATTCAAACTTATCTCTTCTTCCTGATTTACTGAATCAATCTGGATCTGAATCTCAAAAGAGGCTTGGGCTCCTTGAGTCAGAACACCATTCTTATCATCTTCATCATATTCACAAAATCTTGAAGGTTTTTCAATTCCTTCATCAACCTTCACATTTGTACTTCTATCATCTTTCTCAGTCTCTTGTTATAACACTGGTATGCTTTGCTTTGAGTAGAGTAACCCAAGAATATTCCTTCATCACTTCTAGCATCAAACTTTCCTAGATCTTCATCTCTTTTGATGTAACATTTGCTACCAAAGACTCTAAAATACCTCACAGTAAGAGTGATGCCAGGCCAAAGTTCATAAGGAGTCTTACCGGTATTGCCTCTGATTTGAACTTGATTGAGAGTATAGACTACAGTGTTGACAACTTCTCTCCAATAGATTTGAGGAACATTTTCTTCCCTCATCATTGTGCTAGATGCTTCCTGGATGGTTCGGTTCTTTCTTTCAACTACTCCATTCTGCTGTGGAGTCCTAGGAGCTCACTGGATGTGAACTCACTAGATGTGAATTCTTCACCTCTATCAGACCTCAGACATTTCAATTTTAATCTGGTTTCATTCTCTACCATAACCTTGAATATTTTGAATTTCTCAAGAGCTTCTGATTTCTCTTTTAGAAAGGTTACCCACATCATCCAGGAATAATCATCAATTAGTAACATGAAGTATCTATCACCTTGCACACTTCTGATTCTTGTCGAACCACAAAAATCAGTATGAACTAAGTCTAATAATCCGGTAGAAGATTGTTCCTTTCTTTTAAATGAGACTCTGCTTTGTTTTCCCAACTGACATTCTTTGCACAAACTATTTGTAGGTTTCACCATCTTAGGAAGATCTCTTATAGCTTGAGTATTGCTTATCTTGATGATATTATCAAAATTCCCATAACACATTCTCCTATGCTACAACCAACTCTGATCAACTTGAACAAATAAGCAACTTTTACTAGTACCAACTAGATGGAAGTTATTACCTTTTGTCTGAGTACCGGATGCAATCTCTGTTATGGAACTTTCAAAGATCTTGCACTTTCCATTCTTGAATTAGAGGTCATAGCCCTTGTCCACCAACTGTCCAACACTGAGAAGATTGTGCTTCAATCCTTCAACATACAAAACATTACCGGTTTTGTTCTTTCCATCAAAAGAAATAGTTCCTCTACCTCTGATTCTACTAGCAGAATTATCACCAAACTTTACCACTCCTCCTTCATACCTTTCCAAATCTATGAACTTATTTTTGTCACCTATCATATGGTGAGAGCATCCATTGTCAATGACCCAATCATCCTTTTCTTCAACTTGGGCAGCCAGAGCTCTTTCTACAACTTTATGATTGACAGATTCAGAGGACATTGGTTCTTCTTTCTTGATGGCAATGAACACCCAATCACTTCCGGATTTGTTTCCTATCTCTGATTCATCATCTATTACTCCTTCATTATCATCTTCCTCATGAACATAGTAACAATTCTTTTGGAACCTTGATCTATTGGGATTTGGTCTTGAAAATCTTTCCAAACATCTTGAGGCAAAATGACCAATCTTATTGCAGTTAAAACACTTAAAAGGTAATTTTCCTTCATACTTACCGAATCCTCTTGGCATCCTTTTTGCAATAAGGGCTTCAAGTTGGGTAGTTTCTACTTCTTCTTCCAGGTCTTTTCTTGCTTTTTCATACCAAGACAGTTTCCCTGATGAGTTCTCTCCCAGATCAAACCTTTGTTTACCTTTTACAGAAGCACTGAATTTGAATGTAGATTCAGTCTTGGGGGGATCATCTCCGAATTTAGTCTTTTCAAATGCAGCCAATTTGCCAGCCAATTGATCTCTTGTGATAGTTGTATGGGCTCTTAATTCTTCAATGGCAGCAACCTTGATCTTATAAGAGACAGGAAGGGATCTGAGAATTTTTCTAACAATCTCATTTTCATCTAAGACTCCACCAGCATTTCTAATTCCACAAACAAGCTCATTTACTCTTGGCATGAAAGTAGTGATATTTTCATCTTCTCTCATCTTCAGATTTTTGAATTTTCCTTTTAGACTTTGTAACCTTGCGCATTTGACATACTTGTCTCCTTCATGTAGAAGTTCCATTTTTTCCCAAATCTCAAAAGTAGTTGGTAGGTCAACAACATTTGAAAGCTCTGAATTAGATAATGCACTTAGAAGAGCTTCTATAGTCTGTAGATTGTTTTCAGCATCTGTGATCTCAGTTGGGGATTTCAGACCACCCTATGGAGGAGTATACTTCATTGAAGCCATGTTCTAGTACTGCATTCCCATACATTTTAAGTGACATGTCATGCGACTTTTCCAAATATTGAAATTGGTTCCATCAAACTTCAGACTATCCTTCTTATAGGACGACATCCTGGATCTCCTCAAGCGGTTAAGCTATTTTAGAGGAACTTGGCTCTGATACCAATTGTTAGTCTTAGGGCAGACAACTGAGAGGGGGGTGAATCAGTTGTCTAAAACTTTCTCCCAATTACACACTTAAATCCTCTTAGTGATTAGAAGTATATCAATCATGAAACATAATGCATTTAAATCAAAAGCAGAAACACATCAACACATAAGACACCAAGATTTTGACGTGGAAAACCTGGTTAAGGGAAAAACCACGGGGTGATTAACCCAAGATTGTATTCTCTGTTAGAAGAATAGAAAGAACAAAATGGCACATGCCAATTAGGGCTCACTGCCCGAGCACACTGCTCACAAGAGGCTCACTACCTACAAGAGACACACTATCTACAAAGTAATAAGTATCACATACATGAACTGGAGAATAGCATCTTCACCATGCTTGATTCAGTTCCATTTAAGCCCACTACTTCTGCTCTGCCTTTCACACTCCTCCTCGCTACCACACTCACATCTCCACAAGACTCACTTTGAAATGACTTTACAACTCCATATATATACAAGACATAGACTTAGGAATAGTCATCTAAGTCAGCAAACATCTATAAGAACATCCGCAAGATGTGTAACTCATCCAGTCGGCCAGTCTCAGGAAGAACACAATCATCCGGAGGTTATTCTTCAATTGCGAGCTCCAATTCCAATGTGGACCATCAACACATGTTGGACACGATCCAAAGACCTCTACAAGCTTTCCTAAATCACCAAGAACATCTGTACTTCATCTGCATACTAAAATCCTTCTCTTCTTCATCTGGAACCTCAAGAACACAGTCTGTCACCACTGTCACAAAGGAATAGATGCTTGCAAACCTTCAAACCATGAACCAATCGAGTTGATACTTCAAAAAGACTTCCTCAACACTCCCTCAAATCCGCAGAATAGGAAAATGCTTTTCCGGATCTCACTGGACCTATTCGTGTCACTTTGTCACCCCTGAACACCTACTGGAACCGGTTTTACTTGAATGGCCACAACTTCTTCAGATCTTCATGCGAACCATTGAAATATTTAATGGATCACCTTAAGACACATATCTACAAATCCTTTAAACCGCATCCTCTGATTATCATCTTATCTTGGACTTTTGCCTTACTGTCTTCACTATTCTTCTCTGTTCCTGATTAGGACTAAGTTTCTCAATATCCTCAGGGCTCAGCTCATCCAATCCTTATCATCAATGCAACAGGAGTATGTTGACATCAATGACAACACCGGTTAGGCCCATACTTGCAACAAATTGGATCGAGGTTATTTTAGTGCATTTCATGTTATATTTGTTGGGTCTATTTTAGATCTACTATTATTTGCAAAGATATAAGATTGGGTCATATAGTCCAAGTAACTCACATAACTATATTCATTGCCTCTTCCCAATTCATTAATTTCACATGTAGATTCGAATTGGTTATAGAGCAAGGATTATTATGCAACTATTTTACATGATGTTGTATGAAACAAAATTCAAAAAAGAAGGTTAAGATTAGCACCCAATTCAATAGCACTTTTATTTTGTTTAAATGATGAGATAGAAGTGAGGTGGATGATGGATTGTTTGTATTGAACATTTTAGATTTGAGCAAATATAAGAGAGAGTGCTCTTCCTAACATATATAATGGGCCAATATTTAAGGTCATTTGAAAATATGAGGAAATGTCTCAAGTTACCCAAAAAATTCCATACAAATGTTTGCCCAACTCTTTACACTACTACAGAGAGGGGGGGTTTAAGACATTAATTTAAGACAAAATATTAATTTTGTCTTAAATATATACTTTATGTTTAAATTATATTTTTAATTTTTTAATTGTCTTAAATTAAGACAATATTTTTTTTTTCTAAAATAATTTTTTTATTTCCCTCTCCTCATTCATTTTCCCTCCCTCATTTGACATGCATTTTCCTTTTCCCTCCCTCATTCTATGTTGGCAAAGCTTGACAAGCTTGGCTTTGCACCTACCAATTGCTTTAGGTTGGAAGTTTCTCAAGTCTTCTGGACAAATCCATGTTGTGCAAATCTTGCAACCATTAAAGTCCATCAGATCATATATGTTTGTGATTCTGTCAAACTCATGTGCCTTCTCTATGCTTCCACATCTACTATCTAGGTATTCTCAGAAGGAAATTAATCCCAACTCAAAGGCAACCATAGGCGTGGAGTTTCAGATGTAGATCATGGAAAGCAACGAAAAGGAGATCAAAGCTCAGATTTGGGGCACTGTAGGCTAGGAAAGGTTTCGTGCTGTTACTTAAGCTTATTACATGGGATCCATGGAGGCCCTCATTGTTTTTGATATTAGCCACAAGCTTACATTTGAGAATGTTGGGTGATGTCTTGAAGAGCTTAAGAGTGAGTGAGTTCTTTCTGGAATGTTCTTTTCACTTTTCTTTAAAGCATTTGTTTTTGAGGTTAACAAGAATGAATACTAATGCCTTATTGAATTGTTTTTGTGCATTGATTTGTTATATGCTAAGCTCTATAAGATAATGTTGTTCTGGTTTAGGGAGTTGTATGGGCTTGTAATTTGGCTATGCTTTTGTGCATTATTTTGTTAATTTTCCTCATAGCAAGTGCATTTTGCGGGTGCTTGATGCCAGCCCATGTTTGGTTTTAGTAAGAATTCTAAAACATTTGTAGTGTTTTTTTGCCCATGACTATGATTAAAGATAGTGTAGATTTAAAAATAGTATTAATTTCATTTTTTATTAACACTTTCTGAATTGGGGAGGAGCCCATAATTGAGCGACGAACAATGATTGTAGCAGAGCTTGACATTGCCCTAAAATAGGGGCAAGTGGCTAAACAAGGACAATTATTGTGTCTCTCTTCCCTTCCTTTGTTCTCCTCTTGCAACTTGTTTCTATATTTCTAAAATGCATCATTTCCATCCTGCTTCATCTGACAGTTTTGAAGACATTGGTTTATTCAACTTAACTTTTAAATAGTTACATTAAGCCTCTATAAATAAAGGTCAAGAATCAGCAACAAACAAAAATATCATACATGGTAGATTATAAAACTGGAGAGTATCATGCAGATTATTTCATGCAAACATGTAGTCTATCATAATCTATGTAAATCTAGATAGTAGTTTATCTTTCTAAATTTTTCTCAAGCATGCTTAAACATGGATTTTTCTCACTTGATTCTGCTTAGCTTGTTTCTAGTTTGCAAAATAAGAGAAAGTTCTATAACTTATGAACGATTTAATTTATTATAACTCCCTAGCTTTCTCATTAATACACCTTAATAAAAAAAATCAAGGAAAGATGGTTGTGGATATGATATTAGCATAGGTAGCATCGAACCTGTATGCTTTATCCCTTTGGGTGACAGGTAGCTATACGTATCTATGTTATAAAAAATCTGGCTGACAAAGAACTAAATGAAATCAGGTCTGCATAGAGAAAATGGGGATTAAGGTTTTAGGGATAGGAAATGTTATATTTTTAAATAGTGATGAAATATATTATATAACTTCCTACAAGGATGAAGATATATCTTATTCATCTTTGGAGTGGTAAATAAATAAGAAAAAGCCTTTGTTCACAAAGGACAACTACCTTAATTTTTGCATGTTTTCTGTTTCATCAGATGGTATGCTTTAGTTAGAATTTAAAATATGAAATGTACAGTAGAAATTTTGTAAAAGATTCCCCACAGGAGACTAATTGAATAGATGCCTATCTTTGTGGAGAGGCTAGTATGATAGATAAAAAGAGTGAAGGCATAATTACTATGAACATATATGTTGAATTGGTTGTAAGGGTAATGTTTTATTAATGTGTTTTTTGTTGATTTTCTCAGCCTTTTGGTACATGCTAGAAAATGGTCCAATAATGCTAAGTTCTTAAGACATGGGGTTCAAAATGTGATGGCCTCTGGCCATTCTATTTCTGGTAACTTAGACAGCTGTGCATTAGTCCTGGCCTCTAATTTTGTTAAATTCTTTAAATTTACAGGTGGTGGCAATCACCACACGTCACATGGATTTTTTCTCTGAAGACAATATGAAGTTTAATACCTAGAACTTCAACCCAACTGATTTTTTGCAATTTATGTTTTCATTTTAGTCAATTAAAATCTAAGTTATGTGTGCAGTGATTTGAGTATGCCAATTGTTACCAATTTCTCACCTACAACTCAAATTGGTAGAGTTGAAATAGTTTATTTACATTTAATGGTGAAGAATATTCTAACATATTTCTGCCATGCTTAATCATTGCATATCAAAGTTCAAAAGAGAGAATTTAGTTTTGTGGTGCAATGTTTTGCAACATAAAGGAGACTACATTAAATTGCAAGATATTGTTTTTATTTATTTGATAATGTTTCTTTCATTTTGCAATAAGAGATATACACAAGACCGTAAAAATGTTGTTGATCCATTTCTAAAGACATCATATAACACAGTGAAAAAATGGGCTCCCACAAGGGTTGAGCTCAGCATGCTGCCCCCAAGTCTTAAGAGAAATAAGGAAACAATCTGAAAGAGCAGTAGTATCACATAAAGACCCTGCAAAATAAGGATAACATTCGCGTGTGTCAGTCATATATCAAAAATTACGATATGGGTTTTTTAGATTTTTGGATAGAAATTAGAAGACAATAAAATGAAAAAACCCTTTAAATTTCTCACCAACATAGTTTGTAGTTTTCAAAGAACAATTAGAGGTACAAGACCCAACAAAATAAAGATAGCAGTCTCGTGTTTCAGTCATATCTCAAAAATAACGATCTAGGTTTTTGAGATTTTTGGATAGAAATTAGAAGACAACAAAAAAAACCCTTTAAATTCCTCACCAACCTAGTTAGAAGTTTTCAAGGAATGTTCACAATGGTGGCGCCCAAACTGGAGTAAAAAATGTTAAGTGTCAAATAAAGAAACAAAATGTAAAAATGTCGTGGCTTTTGCTATAAGGCATCTTTTTTACCTTTGATTTTTACACAAATAAAATACCTTGGTTTTTTTTAGATATTCATCGATATGTATAAAGTATTTCTAAATACCTTTGCATATATTTTGTAAACTTTGCATATATTTAGAATTTTGCAAGTTGTAAAAGAAAAGGTGGCCCCTCTTTCTATTTTACAAATTTGAAGCTGCAAATAAATGTAAGGCATATTAAAGTAATATTTTATAAATTACTTTAATAGATGTCAAATAAATGCAGAAAATAAATAGCAAGTGCAAAATACCTTTTCACTTTTAGAAAGTCTTTTGCCTATATATATAGGAGAAAAACTTAGTTTTAGGAGTTCAGAATATTGTTTCTTCCTCTCTTGTTCATTTGCAAAGAGCTTTGTAAACACTTTTGTACTTAGATTTTGATCTGGCATACTCCTTTAGTTTTAATAAAACAATAGAGCTTTCCTTCTCCTATTTTGCCTCATGTTTGTAGTATCAATTTAATGTCATTGTGATTCAAAATACTGAATCCTTTTGTCTTGTTATTTTAAGTTTGTGTGCAAAATTTCATATGATTTAGGTTGTGTGATTTTGTTCAGTTCGAGCCTTCATACAAATTACTGTTGAGTTGTATGGTTCAAGTGATATTGTGAGGGTTAAATTTTTTTTGAGAAATTATTTGTGAGTAAAATTATCAAAATCAAATGTAAATTTTTGGTGAATCATCCTTAGGTTTTAGGATTTCATTTTCAGTTATCTTTCTAAACCATTTCCTCATAAAGTTATTTAGATTAGGTGATCTGCTAGGGAAACCATCCCACTATGGAGATTCATTCTCACTATAAGTCACCCACAACCTGAGAGTGTTTCCATGTTTCAGTAGGATAGTTAAGTTTAACTTGGCTAGGGTGCAATCCTGATTGACAACAATTTTTGGCACACCTAGTGGGACAGTTGGAACTCTCACAGTTCAAAGCTCATCATTTCATTGCTGGTTCTTGGTGTGTGCACTAGCAATCTCATCCTTTGGAGCCCTCAAGTTCTTCAAACACATCTAGTGACTCCGAATCAAGATCCACTAGTTTCAGTAGTTTAGGTGCTAGTATGTTTCAAAGTTTTAGCACAAGATCTGATTTATCAATAAATTTAAATCTTATATGAATGTTGGAAAATGTACCCATTTCTTGGAGAAAAGCTTCATCGTGGTCCATTTCATGAAGCATCTATTAGAATACCCTCTTTTCAGCCTTACCAAGCTAATCATGAGGTTGATTTTGCATCTAATTCTTGCATTTTCTAAAGAAACCAGCATGCCTAGTATGATTATCACCCACCTATCCTTGCTCAGCCTCCATTTCAACCTTCGTATACTCAAAGCCAGGTCCAAGAGTGTGAAAAGGAGATTGCAAGCATAAAGGGTATATTGTTTGAATTCATGCAACAAGTAGAGGAGATCAAGAGGCAACATGAGTATAATCAGCAATAGAAAGAGATGGCTTATCAGGCCTATCTCTATGAGAAAGGGGTGGAAACAAAAAGGCACGAAGCTCAAACAACTCCTTTCATTCTAGATCAACCCTTTCAGGATGAGGTTAGTAGGTATGAAATTCCAAGTTTTATGAAAAGTGAGCCTCTTAACCCTCCCAAGGTCAATATTCCTAATTTTAGAGATCCTTTGCCATTGCAAGAGTCTATGTTGGCACAATTTGAAGACCAACCACTTTAAAAGCCTTTTTTCATCTAGGAAACTCAAGAAAATCCCCAAGTTTTCCTATCAGATGAATTTGATTGTCCTGTCACTATTCACCTTTATAAAGGTGGACCTATTGTCTTTCAAGATAGCTCACTCACCATGAAGGAAGCTAGGAATATAAATTTAGTGAATGTAGTTGTGGAGCAGTATCGGTTAGAACATAAGAGGATTAAACAAGAAAAAATCTCTCAAGACGAATCTTTGTATGTTTTAACTAATGAGCTTCTTTTCTTTGTTGAAGATAATGAAAGTGTTGTAACTCTTATCTCAGAAGATCAGCCAGGACAGTAGGATGAAAAGGTAAAAGAAGCTAATCAAGAAGATCATCCTATAGCTTGGTGTCATGAACTACTTTCTTTTGTTGAAAATGATGTAGAAGGTGTGTTTTTGATCTCACCAGCAATAGTTTTTGAGTAGCAACAAGATGTAGGACAATCAGATGAGTTGCTAATTGAAGATAGTCAAAGCGACAATACAACCTTGGATTAGAATGAGGATCACAAAAATGAACCTTCTAATGAGTTTCTGCTTGATGAAAGTTGCAATAAGGTAAAAAATAGTCCTCTTTTATAAAAAATTCAAGAAGAATGTGACGAACTTTCATTTTTGGGTGACCTTGATGATTTCGTTGCAAGCTTACATAATATCAAGGAGGCTTTAGTTAATATCTTTGATGCACTCCCTAGTTTGTGGATGAGAATGGATGTAAGAATGATGTAAATCATCTGGACAAAATACTAATTAATGAGCAGATCAGAGACAACAACCTTGATTTGAGTAATCAAGATGTCGAGATAAATACAAATTTTGTGCAAATGCATCAAGACCAAAAGTAGGTTACTACTTTCCAAGTAGAGGTTGAGTCTCAAAATTTAGCTGATTTGTTTGATGAATTTCCTAAATTTGTTGATGAGAACAAAGATAACACATGCATTCTAACATCAATGTCTAGTTGTGAACAACAAAATGATAAAACTCAATTAGATTCAATGCAAGATTATGAGTTTGATGAGAACATGTTTTTAAGCATCATAGAAGATTTTTTCTCTAACATTGATAATGATTTGATGCAATGTGAACTGGTAATATGTGATCATACTATTCATGTGAAAAAATCAGTCATTCCTTCATTGCTCAATGATAGATCTACATCTCCTTCAAATCAAGTTAAAATTGTGAAAAATGATGTAACAATAGATCTCAATAAAGAAACCAGGAGTATTAGCCAAAGGTTCATCCTTACAAGAGGATGTTTAATCAGGGATTTAGCTAGGAGAGAGCTAAATAAGGAGACACATGTTACTGTTGTACTCAAAGAGGAGATTGCAACCTTAGAACAATAGAACTAGATCATCTATTCACCCCATAACAACGGTATCCATGATTAGGTTCAAATGGTGAGTGGGTTTGTTTTTGTTCTTCAGAGAGTTTTGCAACATTCTATAAGGTATGTTCTTATGGGTCATATCTTATCAGTAATAAATCATAGTCTTGCAAAATATCCTATGTTGGTTAGAAGGGGGAGTTATTTTACAAAGCCAGTTAATGGGTTTGTTTGATCAGCTTCTTTGGCTGGTTAGAGTAGGTTAGGGTAGTGTTTTCTACTAATAAGTTCTTAAGGCACATTTATTTTAGTTGTTTCCTTTCCCTAAGTGTTGTTGCACATGTTTTCTGGCCACCAGGGCCTTTTAGTCTGCTTTCAGTTTGGTTCTATTTGGTTTTTTGCTGCTATTTGGAGTAGTTTGTAGTTTAGTTTCATGGTTTTCTGAGTGTGAGAAGAGCAGAGTTTGATTCCATGCCCAATGGATGGTTAAGGAAACTAGTCTATATGCTTAGCAGGAAAGCATTCAGCAAAACTCGCCAAAAATGTTACCAATTTCTCACCTACAGCTCAAATTGGTAGAGTTGAAACAATTTATTTACGTTTAAAGGTGAAGAATATTCTAACATATTTCTGCCATGCTTAATTATTGTATATCTAAGTTCAAAAGAGAGAATTCAATTTTGTGGTGCAATGTTTTGCAACATAAAGGAGACTACATTAAATTGCAAGATATTGCATTTATTTATTTGATAATGTTTCTTTCATTTTTTAATAAGAGATATACACAAGACTATAAAAATGTTGCTAATCCATTTCTAAAGACATCATAGCATGCGGTGCAAAAATGGGTTCCCACAAGGGTTGAGCTCAGCATGCTACCCCCATGTCTTAAGAGAAATAAGGAAACAATCTGAAAGAGCACAGTATCACATAAAAACCCTCCAAAATAAGGATAGTAGTCACGTGTTTAAGTCATATATCAAAAATTACAATCTAGGTTTTTGACATTTTTGGATAGAAATTAGAAAAAAATAAAACGCAAAAACCCTTTAAATTTCTCACCAACCCAGTTTGTAGGTTTTGAGAAATAATTAGAGGTACAAGACCTGATAAAATAAAGATAGCAGTCACGTGTTTTAGTCATATATCAAAAAATATGATCTGAGTTTTTGAGATTTTTGGATAGAAATTAGAAGAAAGTAAAAGTAAAAAAACCCTTTAAATTATTTACCAACCCAGTTTGTAGTTTTCAAGGAATGTTCACAATGGCGGCGCCCAAACTGCAGTAAAAAATGTTAAGTGCCAAATAAAGAAACAAAATGTAAAAAGGTCGTGGCTTTTGCTATAAGGCATCTTTTTTGCCTTTGATTTTTTACATAAATCAAATACCTTGGTTATTTTTAGATACTCATTGATATGTATAAGGTATTTCTAAATACCTTCGCATATATTTTGTAAACTTTGTATATATTTAGAATTTTGCAAGTTGTAAAAGCCAAGGTGGGCCCTCTTTCTATTTTGGAAATTTGAAGCTGCAAATAAATGTAAGGCACTATTAAAGTAATATTTTATAAATTACTTTAATAGATGTCAAATAAATGCAGAAAATAAATAGCAAGTGCAAAATCCCTTTTCACTTTTAGAAAGTCTTTTGGCTATGGGAGAAAAACTTAGTTTTGGGAGTTCAGAATATTGTTTCTTTCTCTCTTGTTCATTTGCAGAGAGCTTTGTAAACATTTTTGTACTCAGATTTTGCATACTCCTTTAGTTTTAATAAAATAGTAGATCTTTCCTTCTCCTATTTTACCTCATGTTTGTAGTATCAATTTGATGTCATTGTGATTCAAAATACTGAATCCTTTTATGTCTTGTTATTGTAAGTTTGTGTACAAAATTTCATATGATTCAGGTTGTGTGATTGTGTTCAGTTTGAGCCTTCATAGAAATTATTGTTGAGTTGTATGTTTCAAGTGAGATTGTGAGGGTTAAATGTTTTTGAAAAAATTGTTTGAGTAAAATTATCAAAATCAAATTTAAATTTCTGGTGAATCATCATTAGGTTTTAGGATTTCATTTTCAGTTATCTTTCTAAACCCTTTCCTCAGAAAGTCATTTAGATTAGGTGATCCGCTAAAAGAACCAGCCTACTCTGTAGATTCATTCTCACTATAGGTCACTCACAACCTGAGAGTGTTTCCATGTTTTAGTAGGATAGTTAAGTTTAACTTGGCTAGGGTGCAATCCTGATTGACAGTTCACCAATATGACAAAAAATTGGGGTTGAGTACTATAGATTTCCTGTAGAATCAAGGAGACGAATAACAAACATGAAAGATTGCAAATCATTACACACAAAAATGAAATGAAGTCCTCACACTGCATGAATCAATAACAAAGTAAGATAGTACATATAAGCTTGAGTAACCTTGAGTTAATGGGAGTCAATCCCATAACTTAAGGAGATCTCAAGTAGATGTGGCAAGCTAGGTGGAGTGAAAGAGTTTGAAGGACTCTTCCTAACCACCACACACCCAGTTGAGGTGTCTTATGCCATGTGCATAAAATGAGGCTTCTAAATATGGCCAAATGAATGCCAAATTAAGCCAAATGAAATATGTATACTAATACCCCCCCTTAAGCACAACTTAGGTGGGTGAAAAAGATGGGTCTCGACAAGAAGGCCTAATGAGGTACCCATGTACAATGCAATCTCTCAAAAAATGGAGCAAGATAGAAACCCCATTGGGAAAAGACTATCCTCCAAAAAGAGAGAATCATACAGGTGAAGAAGTACTACTTCTTTCACTAAGTACAATGAAGGATTCACCCCATAGGAGAGAAAAAAAAAGGTCTATGAGACACCCCCCATAATACATGTCCTACTACAGTGAGGCTGGGTAGTCGACGAAGGATGTAGATGTAGATCCAAGAATGCCAAACAATGTTCCTCCCCTTGGGAAGAAAAGAAACCACCTGAAGATGTAGGATATCTTCCCATGCGAGAAGATGTATGTATGATCTTGAACCATGCTGAATTTGATCCAAGGATGATGATGCCCATGTCGATGTCTTCGAAGAGTGCTCAGGTGTCCCCATGTCGATGCCGAAGGATGCCATAATCAAATCAGGTGCATGTGTAATAAATGAGGATGATGAAAATCTAGAACCACATGTGTAGGACAATGTAGACCATGAATATCCAAAGTGGACAATGTTGATGTAGCTTCATCAAAACTTTCATCAAAGAGGAGACACATGTCCTCAATGTGTGCTTCCATGTCAGTAATGCGGGACTCTACAAATAGACAACTGATGTCAGGTAGAAATCTATCCCAATTAGCAATGCTAGGAAGACTGATTGCTTGTTGCAAAGAAGCACTAGAAGCTTTTGAAGAAGTGACTCTAGAATCTGATGAAGCAACAGTAGGAGGTAGCAGAATATCTACCAATGCAGGAGGTGTAGAGAGAGGAGATGCAAGTGAGTATGTCTTTGTGTCATCAATACAGTCAAGGCTTTCCCAATACGCAAGTTCCTCTTTAGTATCGTCGTCATACAAAGGACCATCAACATCATCATGTGAAAGAAATATGTCCATACATTCTTTTCCCATAGTTTGGTCTAAAGAGCTCTAGGGCAGTCAATGTGTGATAGTGGAAATCACTGAGTGTGGTTCATAACACTTAAACCAATTAATCCTAAGACATGATTATTCTTATTTTCCCATACAATTTTCTACCAATATGTGCTTGGTTCAAGAATTAGTCCATACAGATGTGGCTATAGGTGAATCCATCAGCAGTGCACCATGATACCATTGCTTCAAGACTTGTAGCTTCCATTTTCTAAAGTAAGGATAGGTGGATGACTCATTATCCCCATTAGTTCACTTAGATATTTTACCCCCTTTTGAACTTTATGTTAGTTCAATGATTACACAATGCCTGTATAACCCCCCCTTGATTAACACATGAAATGACACTTTATAAGTTGAGTGCGTAGTTAAACCCCCAAATTACTTGATTTAACCCCTAAATGTGGCACTTTATATTGCATAGTGCTTTTATTATACAATTAAAATGTCTATTCTAATACTAAATACAAAAATTTAAATGCCCTTTCTCTAAGACAAACATTTTGCCTTGTCAATTTTAAATAACCCCCCTTAAATCATAGTTTAAAATGTTTTTAAATGCCTTTTTTTTGTTTGTTTTAATATGAAAGAATGATTTTAAATACAATCATAAAAAATAAATTTGGCAAAACATAAACAATGAAAAAGATTTAGGGCAACAAGAAAGAAAAACATTTTGGCAGGGGAGGCCAAATAGGAGCAGAAAAAGGTGGCCTAGATGATGTTGGATCTTTTCCTTTCTATAACATGAAGAAAGAACTTCATCTTCTCTTAAGGAAGCCATAAGTAGGGGACTCAATGCCTAAAGTCAATTCATTGCCATAGAGGTCACACAAGATTTGAAGACCTAGCAAAAAAGCCCAACACAGGCATCAGATGTGAAGTCGTAGCAAGCGGCTGCAAGCCTTTGCAAAGCAGGTTGTGAGACAACAAAAGGGGCTAGAGGCCTTTGTAAATGTAGAGTACCAAAAAAGAAAACCACTTTGCTTTCCTCAACATCTCCAAATAGCCAATCAGCCCTCAACTTGAACCTGTTCTTGCCTTGCAACGCCAGGTCTGTGCTTTTGTGCAAGTGTGGGCCCCTTTTACTAGCACAGGTAAGAAGAAACCTTTGTAGCGTGAGAACATGGGAGTGTATTTTTGCATAGGGAATCACCCTTCTAACACTTCATTGCAAAATAAATCCTTTGATCATGAATGTACCTCAGACCACACAGATTAGCAAAAATAATTTCAATGCAAAATGAAATGAGCAATCTTACAGTCTGTCCACGAGCTCCCATTGCTCTAATACCATGTAGATTTCCTATATAATCAAGGAGATGAATAATAGACATGAAAGATTGCAAATCGTTACACATAGAAATGAAATGAAATCCTCACACTACATGAATAAATAGAAAAGTAAGACAGTACATATAAGCTTGAGTAACCTTGAGTTAATGGGAGTCAATTCCATAACTTAAGGAGATCTCAAGTAGATGTGGCAAGGTAAGTGGAGTGAAAGAATTTTAAGGACTCTTCCTAACTGCCACATACCCAGCTAAGGTGTCTTATGCCATGTGCATAAAATGAGGCTTCTAAATATGGCCAAATGAATGCCAAATTAAGCCAAATGAAATGTGTACACTAATAAGTACATCTGAGTATACAACAAAAACTCTAGGGTTGGATAGATTTGTACAAAACACACACATATATCAAAATAATTGAGTTTGACTAGTCGACATCAACTCTTGAGTAGTATTTTATGTTTCAATCTAGATAAGAAGTTACCTATACTAGTACTATTATGGCTCAAGCATGTTTAAACATGGATTTTTCTCACTTGATTCTGCTTAGCTTGTTTCCAGTTTGCAAAATAAGAGAAAGTTCTATACCTTATGAGAAATTTAATTTATTATAACTCCCTAGCTTTCTCATTAATACACCTTAATAAAAAAAATCAAGGAAAGATGGTTTTGGATATGATATTCACTAATGCAATACCTTTCCTTGAAGGTGACACAATTCTTTTATTTGTTTTTGCCTGTAATTTGGCCACTCCCAGTGAAGGCATTCTAGATTAACCCTGCTTAGGTGGATATAATCAGGAAGAACCTCGGTGGCAACTAAGTAACTAAATGTATGTCTCCTCCCTTACCTTTTATAAATTTGATATGATCCATATCTAACCTATCTAGTTAACTGTCTGTGTACATTCGTCTATGAGTTTTCCAACAAGAGAAAAATATGGTGTGGATATTTTGTTTTCATGTCTAATATTTCTAGGTACTTTGTAGACTATTTTGTAATGCCTGCATGCTAGGTGGATGGTATTATTACCATCAATATCCTCTTTTCAAATATCATTATTAGAAACTACATTTAAAAAAAATAGAGCCTATTGAATAAAATATTCAAAATTAAGTAATAGATATATACAATTGCAAAGGAGAATAAACTTTCTTTATAGGCTTTTATGTCTTCTCTACTCTCCTTTTTTTTGTCTTGTTGTGTCTTTGTATTTGGCCCAAGGCCCCTTTGTTTTTCAATATATTCTTTTAACTTTATGAAAAAAACTTTTCTTATAGCCTTTTCCTTGGTCGTAAGGCAAATAATGAGTTAGAGTGGAATTTTGTAACTGCAAGATTTTTTTTAGCTTCTTTGGCTAATTAAAGCATCTAGTGGTTGAAAGTCACTCCTTGAATGTTACTATAGGACAAATCCTACCACCCAAACTGTAATAGGCATTTAAGGGTTTTCATCCCTGCTTCAAATCAACACCATAATAACAACAATAACTGTTGGGTTTTAATCCCTGCTTCAAATCAACACAACAATTGCTGCTTGGAAGTTTGTAAATCCTTTTTCAAAACATTTTGTGAATATCCTGCAATCATGGCATTTTATGAGACCATGCTTCTTTGAGATATTTAAAATGTGGAAATATTTGGGCAAGAGTGTGGCACATTGTTTCTGGGTCAGCAAAGAAGCCCTCCCTTAGGATTTTATGCTTTGTTTTGACTTTTGACAGCCTTGAGGGAGAAAAAGAACTTGTCAATTACAGTCTAACTAGCCTTATGTAAGTGAATTTTGTAATAAGTAGTAAACTTGTGTTTGTAATTTTAGATTTTTTTTTAAAATTCTATTTTGCTAATATAGTTATGTTTTTCTAACTTTTGTTAAAAAAGGATGTACTTTTATAGATGTGCTTTTTTGAGCTAGTGCAAATTGGGTTATATTTATTTTAACCTTCTGATGTAGGAGCATCCTTGGTTCAAGAGAAATCTTGCATTAACCAAAAACATTTGCATTTTAGTTTGTTTCTTTTCATTTTTTAGTTCAGTACAATTAGTTCAGTCAGTAGTAGTTTATGTATTTTGGTCTGTATTCTACTGCAGTTGCATTTTCAACTTTGTGAAGTTGGACTTAGCATCTAGACACATCAAGCATATCATATGCAAATCTCAAATCATTTGGATCAGGTACCGGTAAGATATCTATATCAGAAGATCGACTATTTTCTTAGAACAAAGCATCCTGACAGTCTCAAACAAATAGATAAAGAAGACTTGCAGAGCTAAATCATTCAATGTTGTTTGGTTGATAGCCGACCTTCCCTGAGATCCACACACTATTCCATTCATTTGTGGAGTTCTACTCATTTAGGTCTGACCTATCCATGTACACATGTTACAGCTCTTCATTGGGGTTTGTGATCTTCCTTGGTTGACGCGAAGGAATCTTTTGTTCCAGAGATGATATAAATTGATGTAATAGATGCCGAGGAAAGCAGTAACTGATAGTTGATTATTAGTTCATAGATGATAGTTTGAATTCTTTGTGAAGGAGCTTCAAAGTTATATCTTGTTCATATTCTGTAACTGTAAAATAAAATCTCTGAGCCCTCATTGTAATCCCACACGTTGCCGGCCAATTTGTATTTGAATTCAATGATATACTGAATGAATGAATTTGCATTTTCTTCAGATCTTTGAGTTGTTTCCATTGTGTTTACTCTAGATGCATAGCCTAGACAATTCACTTTGTGGACCCTCCTAACCATGACTGCACCACCTTCTAATAATTTTTCCCTTTGGGTTCTATTTGTTTTGAGCTGAGCAGCTAGAAATTGCCCCAATGTCTATCTGGCTGCACACTTCTTGACCCTTTAACTACATTTTCTAATGACTCATTTTCTAATGACTCATTTTCTGCAACCATAACATAGTTGCATTAAGTAGGTAGCATAATATGCTTCATTCATGTGTTCTATATTTTGTATATGGCTTTTGTACATTATCATATATAATAAATTTACGACTGGGGCCCACCCTACGCAAACATGAGAGCTCTAGAACAAAGTGTCTTATAGGCAACACTGCCATGGTATACATGCACTGCAAATATATATACGCATGCACTTATGCCATTTTTAATAACTATTTTTCTCCAATGTTAGGAGGACCCCTCCCCATACAGGTATGTCAAACAACATATTATGTGCAAACGTTGTTCCAATAACTGATTAAAGTATTCAATCAACAAGGCTATAGTTAGTTACAAACAAAATAGACCTATAAATGCATGGGAAAGCCCATAGGCACAATATAACTCTTGCACATCTATTTGATATGGTAGGCATTTGAACTACAGGTTAGCCCAATAAGACTACCTATTGAGTTCAAATTCCATTCCAACTTCCAATAGTCAAACACCAAAATCAAGTAGGGAAAGATGAATGTTAGTTTTAGCCTAGTCATACATTAAACAAACACCAAAATCAATCAGAGAAAGATAAATGTTAGGTTTTAGCCTAATCATACATTAAATTTATTGATTGTTTTAAACTTTTAGGTCATCCAGCATAAATGATCATAGAAATTGACCTTCAGGAATATTAGATGCAATGATAGGTACTTTTACTAGGACCCATAGTATATAACTCACTAATCTTGGGTATTCTATTCTGTAGTGTTGAGAAAGGTGCTTACCTGCTATATTGGCACCTAAAAGAATAAGTTTTTCTATTGCAAATAAACCATTTTGATTTTGAGCCAAAGAGCAAAACAAGCATAATTTCCAAAATGAATGCTAAGATGAACTGACCTATAGTGACCCCCAAGATGGTGGCTAGGGACTGAATAATCAAGGAAAAGCATGATGCCAAAAGAATGATCCATAATAACTACAAATTTTAAAATAGTAAGATAACTCAATTCAAAACTAGATTTCCTTTCACAGTAACATCCACAAAAGTATTCAATATTTCTAATTTCTTCTTTTGTAATCATATGTGATGTTCACTCTATAGAGTAACCCCTGTGGAAATTGATGTCATGCCCTATCTCACAAATAGCTTGAGATGACACTTATCATTAGAAGAGAGGTTTTAGCCTCACTATCATTTGCTAGTTTGATGACTGTCCCCTTACATGACTATCATTGTCATCTCATTATAGACTGCCCTTCTAAATAAGTACTACATAATCAAACCATAGGTTTGTAAGCTGAGCCAATAAAATTGAGAGTAGCTGTAGACTACATTTGGCAACTTGAGATACCTTTCAGTAACACCAGTGGAGACTAAAACATTCACCTCAAATAATTTGTGATGCCCTTCCTTAGTGAAATGAATATTATTGGGTTTTAGTGCTACTACCACTTTAGGAGGGCCACTCACCTTTATTTTAATAGTTGCTGGGCCTTATAGTTACAAGACACAATTCTCTTCACAAGGTATTTCTAAGAGAAAATGACTACTTTAGTGATGACATTCCTATAGGTGTCTTTACTACCTTCTAATTACAAGATAGATCTTGATATTCTTCATAAGACTGTCACCTATGCTTCTTGCACAATGGACTATCTACTATTATCTCCACTTGGTTGCTAATAACATGACTGCCCAAGTATGGAATGCACTAGCCATTAATTCTGTCAACTATCCCTACTATTATGACTGTTACCCTTTGAAAATGTAGAGATTATCATAAGTCATTCATGTCATTCATATGACACATCCTTATAGGATTTTCTACATACTCATTTACTAGCAAGGATTGATCATGACAATAAGATGCATTGTCCTTTGCCTATTTGAACTTGAAATGAGAATTTCATGTTGATAAAATGCAACCTCCATTTTCCTTTTCACTTTGGAGCATCCTTCTAACTGTCATTGAAACACTTCTCTAGAGAAAGATAGATGATGAGTAGAGTAAGTTACATTGAAGGCATACATGCTTCATGCTCAGACATACCTCTTCACTGAATGTTACCACAATCATTTATATGACTAAGTAACCTATTATGACTCACCTTTTCACTAGGCTACTCCATAGATTGTCATTTTCCTAACTGTAACTCTCTACCCTTGAATAAAGTTGTACATTCAAATTGTGATACCAAAATCTATTCCATGAGTTTCAACTCACTTTTGTTTCAATGACTCCAAGGGAAGCTTCTACTTCTATTAGAATAGGCACCTTATACATGGATAGATAATAGCACTATACTATTATCATTGCGGCAGATTAACTTCATACTACAACTAGAAAACTTGATAACTGATATCACTTGTTAGTTCTCAAAAATTAGTTGACCTGTAGAAATGATCTTAGCAACAATTTAGGAAGGTTGAAGGATCTATCCATCATTGTTATACTTAACAGGTCCATGTGTTGCTCCTCTACAAAATAACCCACAGTGGTTGCAACGAAAGATTCAAGGTCCACCTCTGAGCAAACTGCCTCCCATGTTCTTCATTGTTAATGCTCTATCCACTGTACATTATTAAAACCATAGTCATCTTTGAATGTTGTTCACTATCTCTCTTCATGCATACTTTCGCTTGTACTCTACCTTCCATCAACATAGAACACTACCCCTCTATTGATGCCTTGACTATCCACTATAGTGTGATTGTCCTTTGCCACTATGTATTATCTTGGGGACTAACTTGTAACCATTTGAAATGACCCTCCATTATTAAATGCTTTGGTGTCTCACCATTGAAGTGACTGAGCTTCACTAAATAAGAACTGCCCTTTACAAACAACTGTAAGGTAACTGTGTCATGTATGAAGACCGTCCCCTTGACATTTGTATACTTTTATCACTATCACTTGAACCTTTATCCTCTGCCTCTTTTCTTTTAGACTCCAACTATTGTCCCTATCTTATACTTGACCTCTAGTTATCTTCTTCATGGCATGACTATCTGAGATGACCACCTTTAACTACTTGTCTTTATTGATATATGATTTTTTATACAAAAATGGCAAAGAAAACTATGTATTGAAATGAAACACCTTTGGACAACAATATGTAGTTCACACAATATATCAAAAATGCATTGAATCTCCAAACCCTGCATATTTGCTTGAAAACTAGTAATAGAATCCACTGTTTGACTTCACCATAACTTGCCTCTCTACCTACTTAATTGTCACAATGACATTTATAGGGTTAATTTCATGGTCTTATAATGTTTTAGTGAGTTCTTTCTGCTTGTAAAAACTTTCCTAAGGACTGTCCTTGACACCAATGAAACTCATATTGAAGTATCCCTGCTCTATCAATATCCATTCACTATTTTATTCTCATTCTTACAATTCTTCATAGCATCGGGATCAATAGGCATTTTGCCAAACCTTTTTCTTATTTGACTATTATATGCCATATTTTGCACTATTTTTTCTTTTCCAGAAAGAAAATACAAAAAATGATTTCATTTGCTAGTTTCATTTGCTTCCATATGAAAATATACCAAGAAATACCATACTATAACATGCACAAGAAACCCTTGCAGATTGTTATCATTGCATCTGTGTATTATCATCTCATTCAGGCATATGTTTCAGTGAAGCTTATGGCTCTACATTATTATCAATAGATGAGGACTTGATTGCTCTTAACAATGCATAGACTAATAGGGTTTCCAATAGATAAGATGGGATTTGGGAGCTTCACCATTATAATAGAAGTTTCTTCTTTCCTTTCCAAGGACTGCATTTTAAAACTAGAGGTTTTTTAAACAAAACTCTACAAACCAAACTTCACATGAGCTTTTGGACACCTTAAAAAGTCTAAATTCCTCTATGATATCAGGCATACCTAGCTGAATAAGCAAGGAAGAAGGGAAGATCTAGCAATGTGAATGAGACACAAACTCCCCCTTGATTTTAAAACCCCTTCAATCTCCAACAATGTGCCATATTCTTCATGACTGGTCCTTGCAACGTGGTGCTATTCTTCTTATTCTTCTTATTAGTTAATATTTATATAAATTTACGTAACATATTACAAAGGAATGTGGAATTTTGGTCATCATTTTCACATAAAAAAAAGGTTGATGACAAGAGAAAAATTTATGATTGTGGAATTTTAGCATCATTTGAGGTGGAATTTCATTCACATGCAAATGATAGACAACCAATCACAAGCACACTTTGCTATTATGGAGTGTTGGAGGATATTATAGAGCTTGATTTTATATCTTTCAAGAAAGTTATTTTTCGTGTTCAATGGTACAAGCTTATCAAAGTGGGTGAAGACAAAACTATATTTCTGCACAAGAATGGATTCCATATGATCAATACATCTTGGTTTGAAGCCACTTCTGAACCTTATGTGTTTCCAAATCAATGTGACCAGATATTTCTCATTTGAATTTAGAACAACCTAGTTGGTCATTCGTGATTGATTATCATCCAAGAGGATGAAGAGTAACATTTGTTCAAGATGTAGAGGACCATGATTTACTTGAAGATGTAGAAGTCCCATTTGAAGACATAGATGGCCAAGAAGGAGATGATGAAAACTTTATTGTCAATGATGCGTATGACCAAGATGAAGATCATGATGAGTTTACTGAAGTGTTTGAAGGATATGAGCAACCACATGGGCATCAAGTCCATGAAGATGATGAATTTATCGATTTTCATTTACCTATAGATGAAGGTGAAGAAGACCATTAAAACTATGGTATTAATTTATTTGTGGATTTAGGGCCCATTAATGATGGTGCATTTATGCCATTAGATGAGGATATTTCATGTGAGAATGACATTGTTTGATCATCATGTTCACTTTAAGATGGTTGTAAGGATTCAATACAATATAATTAACTCTTTATAGGTTAAGTATTATGTTTTTAATTATCCACAAAATGTAATGGAAATTAAGTAATTTGAATGTTTTGAGTGTTCTGTTAGTGGATGTTTGTTACATCAATGAATATATCTTGCAATTTTTTTTTCAATTGGATAAGTTGTTGTTCATTTCATTTTTTACTTCTTTAACAATTTACTTGAAAGACACTTTTGTGTTTGGAAGCTTTACGCAATCAACACCTACACACTTTATGCAATTGACACCTAGGAAAGAGAAACACAATACCATAAAGCTAAAAAAACTTTGGAAGTTGAGCATTGTTTATGGTTTTCTTATGTATTAAAATGTAATGAAAATTGTGTATGTTATTGTTCATGTGCTAGTGAATTTGACTTATGTTACTAATATCACTTGCATATGTCCTCTAATTAATATTTTGTCATTTTATGTCATTATGTGTTTCTTTAAGAATGTGCTTATGGGTGCTCCCGATTCTACTATGGGGGATCCATTGATCTTAAATGGTCTAATTGAAATGCTAAGGAATAGGAAAGGGAAAAACATTACTATGATGGTGAATGAGGTAAGTTCAAAAATTGTCTTTTATAGGATCAATTATCTTATGTTTCATATTATATTATGTTAATTTATGTTTGTGGAATGCAGGTCATCTCTAAAGTCATTCCAACCCCTATCACACCCTTTAGTACATCTAGTATTATGCCAGCATTAAGATTTGATCTAGATTCTTGTGCATTTAATTAACTTATTTCACCTTTTATATTTTGTTAATATTTGTGTTTTTTCCACAGGGCATTTCTAGAGTAACTCCACTGAGAATGCATCTTGTTGGTATGGAAGATCCGATTATGCCATCTGATACACCCAATGTTATGCAAAAGGTAAGATTCAATCATATGTTTGTGTGGGTTTGATTATGTTATTTCCCCTATTATACCACTTCAACATTTATATTTGTGCCTTGCAGGATGTTTCAAGAAGATGTGTCATGCCCTCTACATCTAAACCGGAAACACCTATCACAAGAGTGGCATCATGTCATGTTCCCTTTCCAAAAATAACATTTTCTATTTTTAGTAATTCCCTCCTATCCGAAAATAGTAAGTCACTTTACATGGCAGCTTGGAGGGAAATTAATTATTTAATATTATGTTTGTTTTGATGCATTTTCAAATATTAAAGGAAAAATAAATATTAAATAAAATGTATTCAGAGCTCAATTATTTCCTTTGGGCATTTGGATTTGAGAGGGAATATTTTATGGAGATTTGGAGCAGATTTGTGAAGAGATTTGCCAAAAATAGGGACTGCACCTTTGACAAGTGGACATAGGGCATTGTTTGAAGCATCCAAGTGGCATATGGGAGTTTTAACTCCCAAGATTCAGAAATGCGAGATCTTGGATACCCAAGATGGCCTCTCCCATCATAAAATAATGTAACATTTCATTTTGGGAGGTTAATGACATTTTCTCACTCTTTCTTGTAGAGTAGATGCCTGTGCAGCTTCAGTGGACAGGGAAACCATTGAAGACGGACCTTGTGGCCAGTGGACATGAGTTTCAAGAAACTTGAGGGCGGTGTTCTTGGGTTGATATAGAAATCTTATCTTAGAGATTGCATTTGTGTAGACAAGATTCAGTAGTGCAGTGTTCTTGTGTTGTTGTAGGAGTTTGTATTGATTTCGTAGTGTGTTTTAGGAGTGGTTTGTGTTGCTATTCACATTTATTGTTGTATTGGGGTTTGTATGTTGTATGTGCTACTATACATCATCATCTATAGCACCATGTTCCAGAAATACCAAGTTGTGTGTCATTCTGAGGGTTTGGAGACATAATGGCTAAGGATAGTGGTAAAGGTAAGGGAGAGCAAGCAGGTGAAAGATTTTTAGCCACTGTGGATAGATTGTCTCTCATTGTTGAAAAAATGTGGACATATTAGAATAAGAAAAATGGAGAAGATGCTACAGGTGAAGGAAGCACTTCCGGAGGAAGAAAAGAAACAACTATGTCAAGGCAAAAAGAATCTGTATTTCTACTTGAGAATGGAGGAGGAGAAGTTGTAGCTAATGTTAACACAGAGGCCGTCATTGTTGAGACAACAGCTAAGTGGTTTGAGGAGTATTTAAAGCAATCAAAAGCCTATAAAACAACCATTTCATTTGACAGATTTTTGGAGATCTTTGCTAAGGAACATAGGAGAAAGGAACAAGATAGACGAGAAAGAGAACTTAAAAGTAAACTGAACAAACTTGCAGCACCTACTTTTGATGGTAGTGAAAAAATCTCAGCTAGAGCATGGTTACAAAAACTACAAACATACCTCACCCTTAATCCTATGACTGAGAAAGATGTTATTCAGTTTGCAAGTTTACATCTAGAAGGTAATGCTTATGAGTGGTGGTATCATGGGACCATTACTCAAGATCACAATCAAGTGAATACATTTGCAGATTTCAGCCAGAGGCTATTAGACCACTTTGAACTCAGAGATGAAGAAGAGTATTTCAAAAAACTTTCAAGGATTAAACAAAAGACTACGGTGAGTGAGTATGTGGATGAGTTTTAGAAAATTGCTATTATGGTCCTTGACATATCAGAAAAAAGGATTGTTTACCTCTTCTTGGAAGGACTTGAAGATCCTTTAGGAGGGCTTATCAAAGCCTTTTCACCTACCACACTCCAAGAAGCAATTAGAAGAATCTTGCAACTTGAACCTACTTTTCCAAAGAAGAGCTTGGCACAACCGTCTAAGGGATTCTTTTTAGGATAGCAAAAGAGTGGTTTCCAAAAGAAGACTTTCCCAGCCCTTGAACAAAAGATTGCATCACTTGTGCCACCTGCGGCCCCTAAGAAGATAGACCTAATGATAGGAAGGAGCTTAGGAGGAGGAACCTTTGCTTCCATTGCAAATAACCATGGGACCCTACCCATCAACGCCTTGGTAAGGGAAAGGTGCATTTCATTGAAGTATCTTCAGAACCTGAGTCTGAGGAGAATGAAGAATTTCATGACTCTATAGACCCTAGTTTCGAAGGAGTGGAAGTTGAAAACAACAAAGAGGGTTCCTTGGTAGCCCTATCAAGAGCCCCTAGATACCATCCATTCTAGGTTCAAGGAGTCCTAGTAGGACAAAGGATGACTGTGTTAATTGATAGTGGGGCTACCCACAATTTCATTAATGAAGGATATGTGATGAAGAGGGGATTGAAAATCGAAGAGTTTGAAGAATTTAATGTCACAGTTGCTGATGGTTTTACAATGCCTTGTAAGAAAGTGATTTGGTAGCTCAACATTACTATGGGAGATTATAATCTAAGTGATGATTTCTATGTGGTGGGTATTGGTGAAACAGATGTGGTGTTGGGTGTGCAATGGCTGCACTCCATTGGAGGTTATTACAAAAACTACCAAACTATGGAATTCAAATTCCATTCAGATGGAAGAGAAATTATTCTAAGAGGCCTTTCGAGTGGAGCACAAAGAGTAGTAACTATGTAGAAGATGGAGAGGACTTTCAGGTGAGGGCAAGTAGCTTGGGCTGCAACATGCTTGATACATTCTTCGAGTTGCCCATAAGAAAAAGGTTAAATTTCATTTTGAGATTCAAGAAATTTTGGATAAGCATAGTATTGTTTTCAATGATCCACCTCTAGGTTTACCTCTGGATAGAGGATTTTAGCATGTGGTTGAGTTGGAACAGGGTAGAAAACCTATTATTACAACTCCTTATAGACACCCATGAGGTTATAAGGAGATAGAGAAGACTATTAGAGAGCTCTTGGATATGGGTTTCATCAGGCCTAGTTCTAGCCCATTTGCTTCATCAATGGTACTTGTTAAAAAGAAAGATGGCACTCTTAGGATGTGTATAGATTATAGAGCATTAAATAAGAAAACAATCAAGAATAGATGAACTCATAGATGAGGTACATGGAGCAGTTTATTTTTCAAAGATTGACTTAAGGTCAGGATACCACTAGATTCACATGAGGGAGAAAGATATAGAAAAGATAGCTTTTAGGTGTCACTACAGGCACTTTGAGTTCTTAGTCATGCCCTTTGGCCTCACCAATGCTCCAGCTACTTTCCAATCTTGCATGAACTAGGTATTCATTAAGCAAATTTGTGCTAGTCTTTTTTGATGATATTTTGATATACAACAAAACATGGAAAGAACATTTAGAGCACCTAGATATAGTTTTGGGGATTTTAGAACTGCAATCTTTCTATGCCAAAATGTCCAAATGTGAGTTTGGGCTGACTGAAATTTTATATCTGGGGTATGTCATAAGTGCTGAAGGAGTCAAGGTAGATCAGCAAAAAATTCAAGCCATCCTAGATTGGTCACCACCTACCAATCTCACATGACTAAAGGGTTTTTTCAGACTATGTTGTTACTACAAAAGGTTTGTGAAAGGTTTTTCACAACTTGTTGTTCCATTAACTGATTTGACAAAGAAAGGAGCATTCATGTGGATAGAAGAAGCACAACAAACTTTTGATAAGTTCAAAGAGGTAATGAGCTCTTGCCCTGTGCTTGCAATTCCAGATTTTTCTCTTCCATTCATACTAGAATGTGATGCATCAGGGGAAGGTGTAGGAGTTGTCCTCACTCAGAATAAACATCCCATAGCTTTTGAGAGTAGAAAATTGAGCAAGTTAGAAAGAGGATACTCTATTTATGATAAAGAAATGTTGGCAATAATGCATGCACTAGAAAAGTTTAGACATTACCTAGTTTGTGGGAAGTTTATAGTAAAGACAAATCATAATAGTTTCAAGTTCTTTATGGAGCAAAAGAATTTGAATGACCACCAAAAAAAGTGGGTAAGTATATTGCAAGCATATGATTTTGAGATTGAATATATGAAAGGCAAGAATAATCTAGTGGTAGATGCACTTTCTAGGAAGCCTACTTTATGCTCTTTGTCAACTATTTCAACTGATTGCAAGATGTCTATCATTGCTGAGTATGAAAAAAACTCCTTTGCTACTAACATCTTGGATGAGTTGGTCGAGGATCATAGGTATGTGGTGATGGATGGGCTGATCTATTACAAAAATTGGATCTATTTGGTGCCCGAATCCAAGGTTAAAGAGAAGATCCTAAGGGCCTTTCATGATACACCACTTGTGGGTCATCAAGGATATTACAAGACTTATAGGCAAATCCATGAGAGATTTTCTTGGAAAGGGCTGAAGGAGGATGTGCATAGCCACATTAAGGAGTGCATGATATGTCAGCAGAATAAGAGTGAACAACTTTATCCTCCAAGGCTTCTACAACCACTACCCATACCTGAACAAAAATGGGAGAGCATCTCCATGGATTTCAATACAAGTTTACCCAAGGGGAAAGGTAAGGATTGTATTTATGTGGTGGTAGATAGATTGACAGAATATGCTCATTTCTTCCCTATTACAGCTGAATTTAAAGCACCACAAGTAGCGGAATTATTTTTTAGAGAAGTTTCCAAATTGCATGGGCTACCCAAAAACATAGTTAGTGATAGAGATAGCAGATTTCTTAGCTCTTTTTGGAAGGAGCTCTTTCACTTAATAGGTACTGAACTTATGCCCAACACAAGCTACCATCCACAAACTGATGGAGAAACTGAAATAGTGAACAAGTGGATAGAGGGATACTTGAGAAATCATGTTTCAGATCAGCAACATGTTTGGGTGAAATGGTTGCATCTAGGGGAATATTGTTACAACACTTCTTTCCATATGTCTATGTGTATGACTCCTTTTCAAGCTCTTTATGGGTATGATGCACTTTCCTTTGCTAATTTACTATTTTCAGATAGTCGTGTACCAGTAGCAAGTGATTTAATAATTCAGAGTCAAGGGATTTTGAAGTCACTTAAAGATAACTTACAGCAGCACAAAATTAGCAAAAAAATTATGCTGATAGGAAGAGGACAGAGAGAGTACTTGAGGTTGGGGATTTGGTCTTTGTGAGATTACAGCCATATAAACAAAGTACATTGAAGAAGAATGTGGTTGAGAAAATCAAGCCCAAATACTATGGTCCATACAAAATCATCTGAAAGATCAGAGAAGTGGCCTATGAGTTGGAGCTTCCTTCAAGTAGTAAAATTCATAATGTTTTCCATGTTTCATGCTTGAAGAAAGTGGTAGGACAGTAGGTTGTTACTTCACATGATTTACCACCATTGGATGATGAAGGGAAATTAATTTTGATTTTGGAAAGAGTGCTAGAAACAAGGGAGAAGAAACTTAGAAATAGGTGCATCACAGAATATTTGATCAAATGGAAGAACTTGCCAATTGAGGATGCATCATGGGAGGGATCTGAGATACTTGAGCATCCTAATCTCCATTTCTTGAGGAAAAGAAAATTCTAGGAGGGAAGACTTGTCATGTCCCCTTTCCAAAAATAACATCTTCTATTTTTAGTAATTCCCTCCTATCCAGAAATAGTAAGTCACTTTACATGGCAGCTTAGAGGGAAATTAATTATTTAATATTATGTTTGTTCAGATGCATTTTGAATTATTAAACGACAAATAAATATTAAATAAAATGTATTTAGAGCTCAAATATTCCCTTTGGGTATTTCGATTTGAGAGGGAATATTTTATGGAGATTTGGGGCAGATTTGTGAAGAGATTTGCCAAAAATAGGGACTGCACCTTTGACAAGTGGACGGAGGGCATTGTTTGAAGCATCCAAGTGGCATATGGGAGTTGTAACTCCCAATATTTGAGTATGGGAGATCTTGGATGCCCAAGATGGCCTCTCCCATTATAAAATAATGTAACATTTCATTTTGGGAGGTTAATGACATTTTCTCACTCTTTCTTGCAGAGCAGATGCTTGTGCAACTTCAGTGGACAAGGAAACCATTGAAGACGGATCTTGTGGCTGGTCGACATGAGTTTCCAACAACCTGAGGGTGGTGTTCATGGGTTGATACAAAAATATTATCTTAGAGATTGTATTTGTGTAGACAAGATTTAGTAGTGCAGTGTTTTTGTGTTGTTGTAGGAGTTTGTAGTGATTTCGTAGTGTGTTTTAGGAGTTGTTTGTGTTGTTGTTTGCATTCACTATTTTTTTGGGGTTTGTACGTTGTATGTGCTGTTGTACATCATTATCTATAGAACCATATTCCAGAAATACTAAGTTGTGTGTCATTCTGAGGGTTTGGAGACATAATAGTGATTTATATATTGTGTATTTCAACATTTGGTGTAATGGGTTGTAGCTGAAATTGCATAATTTCTGTAGGAGTTTTCTACTGGGTTATTTTCATATATCAAACTTGTACCCATTTGTTTACATCAGAGATCCATAATAAAAAAGGTTTGGAGTGTTGTTGTGAAAATGTGGAATGTTTATTGTGTAAACTAGTTACTAGATTTTGGATGTTGTAATGCATATTTGTGTTGTAAGTGCAAAGTTATTTTTAGATTTTGGGTTTATATAAAAATTAGATTCGGGGACATCTCACAATAAGCACAATACCTCATAGCATGCCCTCTACATCAAACATGGATGCTCCTAGTATCCCTACTGAAATGGACATGCATGCCCCTATTAGGAGTACATCATAAATAAATAATCCATCAAGTTTGGGTTAAGTCAGAATTCTCCCATCAACATCTAAACAAGTTTCCTTGATGAGTCTTATAGAATCACAATCAAGAATAATAAGGGTCCTACCAGAAACTCTTGAAAATGTTTAAATTATGAAAGAAATACTTAAACAAATTGAGTTATGGGAGAGGAAATTGTTGGGGAATGGAAGGCTTACTTCAAATGAACAGGTAAAATTATCTGGAAATATTATCTTATTATTCTTTTCTAGTTCATATTTTACTTGTATCACTAAAATAGCATGTTGACTGGTAAAAGAATTACATGGTTGCTTTGTCAGATTTAGGAGCCATTACTAATCTATGTTTTTTAACATTTTTATTCCTTATGTACTTCATTCCCTTTGTTTCTCCATTCATACTCTTTTGTATTGGCTCTTGCACCTTGTATCTAGTGTGGGTTCTTCTCCTTTTATAGAGAATTTTAGGCTAATTACTGGTTGGTTTCTCCTTAGCCTTTAATGCCAACTGAAAGTCTTCTACACAATCCAATTTGTGCAAATTGATCTCATCATGGATGAAAATTCTCAAACCTTCAAGGTATTTGGAAACTTGTTCTTCATTTTCATTAATTCCAAGTCCAGCACCATAAGCATTAGTATATCCACGATTACTGGCCAGCCTAGGTTCTGTCGCCTCAATAGCTAGCCAACTAGTTTAATATGTAAGCATTATGTGGCTCTCACGCCATAAGTAAGGTAATACGTGTACCTAGATAGGTATGTTTAGGTAGCTATATAGGGAAAAAGAGAAGAGAAGTTGAGCTGATCAATATCAATCAACATTCCTCTAAATTTTGTTGTTGTGTGTATTGAAGTCATCTAATGAAACTTAAAAGTGGTGTTCTTTTCAACCATCAATCTTTGACAAAATCTCCCATTATCCAGTACAAGTTTGAAAGGTGCATATTAGTTTAAACTTTGATGTTTTATTTTCTAATAAGTCTTCTAACTTATCATCACTCTCTTGATGTGTTAGTTATACAAATTCACATTAATTATATTAATGTACTTGCATGTCTAAAAATAATTTACATTAGTATTTTCCAATTTTTTGCAATCAAACTTACAACTAGTACATCAACTAAAGTAAGGATTAGATTTGGCCCATCAAATTATCTATTTTGCATCTACATGGTAAACTGTGCTTATTCAACTGTCATGATATGTGTGTATTCAACTGTCATGGTATGGGTTTTTAGTCTAATGTTCCACCAATGATTTGGGGTTGATATATTTGAATCTATATATATTTTACATGAATTTAGTTTTCTTGATATAACATCTACAATATGAATATTTTGCAATATACCATTATTTGATGTTTTGACTTATACCTTTCTGTCAGGTTATGGCCAACCTTCCACCAGCCCAAGAAATTATTAACATTTCAAGCACTGATTCTCGTGCCTTAAAGAAATGAATTAGTTCTTTTGGGGTCTATGTTCCCACAGAAGCAAAGCTTTTCTTTGCATTGGCATCACTTTATCAATGAAAATATAGTTTGATAGGGATTGCTTAAAGCTTACACTTATGGGGCCTCATATGTACATCTTATATGCTCAAAACAAAAGTTGAAAATTTTGTATTGAACTACCCGAAAGGGCCAAGGAAACTTTCATTCTCAATACAAAAGTTGATAAATTTGTACTAAACTTCCATCTTAGCAAGTCACTAACTCTTTCTACTATGGAAAGGGTGCAGAGTGTTGTGATCTT
This sequence comes from Cunninghamia lanceolata, assembly GCA_027924645.1. Taxonomy (NCBI): domain Eukaryota; kingdom Viridiplantae; phylum Streptophyta; class Pinopsida; order Cupressales; family Cupressaceae; genus Cunninghamia; species Cunninghamia lanceolata. The sequence continues at coordinate 3,113,633 of BSBN01000189.1, read as the reverse complement.
TATGCATGCAAAGATCACATGAAAATCATAAAAAACATAAATGAATTTTAGATTTCTGTGTGTTATACTTGATTCAAGTAGATAATATTAAGATCACATCAAAAACTCTAACCTAGCTCTTGCAATTTCACCTATTCATGACAATCAACCCTCAAGTGAAGATAAAAAGATGATGAAGACACTGATGGTTGGGAACACCTTGAGGATACTATAGACCTTGCTAATGTATGGGGTAAATCAAATCATTGAGACCCTCCTCCTCCTACTTCTAGTTCTATAGCTCTTTCCATATAGTAGTTTGTTTATGCTTTTGTTTTGAGTTTGTCCCTATTTGGCCTATTGTTGTGTGACATTTTTCAACCCACCTTTTTTTGTGAATATGTGTAATATTATTTCTTAATTAGTAATCTAGAAACTTATTCATAATTTTTTTGAATATTCACATGATTTTAAGCTATTCACTTCATCTATAGTCAATGTTGTTTCCATCACCACTTATTGAAAGGTGCTAGTGGGCTGCCAAAAGAATTTTAAAAAAAATGAAAAAAGTGGCTTTAGATTTTATCATTCTTATTTTATATGCCATCAACTTTTTAGCATTGTTTATGACATCGAAACATTTGTGAAGGAAACAACTTCCAGATGAGCATATGTTTTTCAATTTTTGTTTGTTTGCCAAGGATATTTACAAATGATTTAGACATAATCTTATAAATCTTGAGAAACAATTCAACTACCTTTTCATTTTGCCTTGCATTACAAAAATTTCTACCTTTGTTAGGATTTTTCATGTTATTTTTGATATAAAATTTGTTTGGTTTTCTAGGGAAGTAAATCTCATCACAAAATTAGAAGAAAAACATCCAACATTTGTTTCACTGTAAATGATCACTTGCGACTATTGAAAGGTATGCTTCCTGTTATGGATTTTTATGTTTTATAATGTATAGTTTCTTGTGTTTTATTTTGAAGATTTTTTTAGGGATTTACATGCATTTTAAGGTTTCTTTCTCTATTTTCTATTTTAGAATATTATATTAGATAGGATCTTAATGGGACGAAAGTAAATTGCCACAAATTTGTCATGTCCAAAGTGCATAGATTCTCTCTTACATGTTAGAATCAATCGTCATTATTCCCTAAATAAGTTTAATCTAATTTAGGCCATTCATCTTTATCAGTAGTAAAGGTTACATTTGATAGTTGAACCCTTCCACCAAGGAACTTTTGTTTTTTGTCATTTATTTTGATGTTTCAACTTTTCATGGAAAAAGAAATTATCATCTTTTAGTCATGGTTGTATCCATGATATGCATATTTTCTATTTATCTAGAAGCTATTATATTCAATTCATGTATCATATGATTAATTAGATTTGGTTTCAAATGTTCCTAAGAAGTGATGCAGGAGCATCCAATTCCAGAAGCAATTAACATCACCCAAAAATATTTCAGGTTTTCAGTTTTTGTTTCTATTTAGTTTTTGTTGTGCTTTGTCTTCTTCTATCTTGGTTTTGGTCTTTTTCTTCAGGAGGCAAATTCATGTTAAATTCAACCAAGTTAAGAGAATCATCATGTAGAAGAGCTAATTAGGTATGTCCAGTTCCAATTTGGAAAATTTGGATGAAAACTAACCAAGTTATGACAAGTCAAAAAATTCTATAGTTCGAGAACTATTCAGTTCATCGATTCTATAGTTTGTCGATAGCCCAGTTCATTGATGGACGATTTCTCCTGTATATCGAAAAATTTGGATTTATAAATGGAAATGATCAAACAATTGAAATGCATAACCTAAACCCAAATAATTCAATACCTCGAAGATGCAAAATGAGCTTGATTGATTGATCGCTTTGTTGTGTTGATTGCTCGATTCTGCAGCATAACGTTGACAAGGAGATAGATGATGGATGCAAAGGCTCTAATGATATTTCAACAGCATGTGGATACTTGAGGATCAATGCCCTTTTAAAAAATTTGACAGAATAAGGGTGCTTAAGGCTCAATGCATGCTAATGGCTTGTGAGGGGGTTGATTTATAGGAAAGGCTTGGTTCCAATGGATGGCTAGGATCAATTAGGGCTTTAGGTGAAATGGATGGATAGGATTAAGTTAGGTTTCCTTGCTCATCAAGAAATTGTAGTCATATGACATGTGGCAAAGGAGGATGAGGCTTAGGTGTGCTTGTGTAGATAAATACTAAAATTAGGTCCCATTAGTTGTGCATGTGAAAGATAAAAGTTGTAACACATGATTGACTAGACAAGTGTTGGAATGTGATGAAAGATGAGTGTTTAATTCAAATAAAATATTTGAATTAGTTGGGATATGAGTTGGATATTAATTAAATAAATAAAATTTATTTAATTAATTGGGATGGGGATAAGATAAATGGGATTATGCATGTGAAATTAATTAAATAAATAAAATTTATTTAATTATTTGGCTAAGTAGGATGAGGATGGGATTGAATGAGATTTTAATTAAATAAATAAAATTTATTTAATTAATTGGCTAATGGATAAATGGGATTAAGAGTGGGATTTAGGACAAAAATGGCTTATGATGTTTAGGATAATGTTTTAACAAGGTGTTGTAGGACATGGACAAAGTTGGGACAAATTTGGGTGTCTACATTTTTCCCCTCTTTGAGATGATGTTCGAGATGATAAGATTTGTGTCGAGTAACATCATTTCAAAGAAGCCAAGGTATGGATAGAGGAAAATGATAGTGATGATGGAAAGATATGATGAGGATGATGATGGTGGAAAGATAGGATGAAATGGGATGATGATGCCCCCTCGAGAGGTTAGGCGGGTTGGACAAACACGGGTAGGCTCTCGAAAAGAAATGGCTTGGCTGCAAAAAGAAAGATAAGGGGATAGATAGAAGAAATGATGATGCGTTATGCTGCAATGAAGGTGAGCAACCATGATGTTTGATATAGCACTAGATGTTATACACCAAGGTATAAGGACCAGGGTGACGATGTGTCTTGTGCCCTAGCGTAATACAACCTTGTCTAACGTATGAGGAAGAAAACTTAGAGCATTGAAGTCCTAATGCACAAAAGGTATGATATGACCTCAGATGCAAAGGATAGTGCAAAAAGCTATTCCAACATACACAAGATATGAATATTAGCTGGAAATGATATCGATATGATACAAATGCAAGATAAAATGATAACACACACAAGCAAGCAAGCAAGCAAGCAAGCACAAATGATTCAAAAACAAACAAGGTATTGCCCCTGTCAAGCTGTAAACCAATGATTAATTGCTGATTGTTGATAGTTGAGAGTGTTGTCATTGCAGGGAAAGCTATATCCCTAGATCAACACAAGGTTGTTTGCTGAGTTGGTTGGCTAGTTGATTGAGTGATTTGGCTTACAACAAGGCTAGGATCAAGACCCTTGATTGTGGTTGGATAACTTGGCTTGATTAATTAACATGATTGGTATGGATTAAGGATGGGCTTGCATTTGGATCTTTGTTTGGAATGGTTGGAAGATGATGAAATGTTGATTAGATTGATTTGATGAAGGATGGATGATTTGTGGTGGATTGAGCTTCTTTTGACTTGCTGAAGTGATTGGATTTGTTTTGATGGCTAGATTGATGTGCTTGAGTTGATTTGCTTTAGTGTTAATGTTTTCTATTGCTGGGTTGATTTGTTTTGATGATTGGATTTGTTTAGAATGATGATAGTGATGGTGTGATGATAAGAGTGTCCACTCAATCTAAGTATAAGCAAGTGTTCTTAGTGTGCTCAAAGGATGTAAAACAAACAAGGTATTTCCCTTGTCAAGTCATAAACCAATGATTAATTGTTTGATTGATGATGATAGATAGTGTTGTCATTACGGGGAAAGCTATATCCCTAGATCAACACAAGGATGTGGGAACGCTATATCCCATTAATGATGATTGATGATGATTGATTGGCATATGACAAGATTAGGATCAAAAACTTGTTGATTAGCTTGGATAATGTTCCTTGATTGATTAGCTTGCTTGATACAGATTAATGTGACATAGGTTTAAGATCATTGCTTAGATTGATTTGATTGATATGATTGGAAGAAGTGATTGATTGAAATGGATGAATGTTATTGATAAGAAGAATTGATGATGATGAGGATTTGATTTTGAGTGAATGTTGATGGAGTGGATTGTTTTGGATTGATGATGATTGGTTTTATTGCTTGGATTTTTTGTTGGATAGTGATTTTTTGGATTTTTGAGAATATTTTTCTTTTTTTTTTTGTGTTTTTCAATGTTTGGGGATGTCAATAGATTTACAATTTGGGTAGCCTTTGTGCTAGATACCAATGACAAGGGAGAAAACCAAGTCTAGGTGTAAAGGATGGATAAAAGGATGGATGATAGTGGATAAGATGAAAGGCTGATGATAGTTGGATGGGATGGAAGGTTCATGAGAGTTGGATGGATAGATAAGAGGATAGGCCATAAAAGGGAAAGTTCATGATAAATGGATAGGTAGGCTATAGTGGAAAGCTCATGATAAACAGATGGGGATAAGCTATAAGATGGAAAGCTCGTGATAAGGATACTCCATAGTGGATGGATCATAAAGGAGCTAGGATGTGATCTCCAAAGGCTATGTTGCATAGGAAGAACTTGCCCCATTCTAGGTGGTAATGCTTAGGATTTTACATGACAAAGTTCATGACCATGGGATGACATGATAGGTTTTACATGACAAGGTGTATGATAGGTGGATAAGGATAATATGGATTGATGAGGAAGGTATGAGGTATACCAAGAGATATCCAAAGCATGTTTCAAGATTTTGCCCCTATGTCTTCATCAAAATCAAAAGGCAGAAGGATGGATGAATGGATAAATGGGTTCAATAGGATAGGCTTGTTTATGTAATGGCTAAGAATGGGAGGATGGTAAATGATATAATGGGATAGATAGTTTAGAAATGGATAGGTTGGATAAGACAATATGCCCCCAAGTGTAAGTGACATAGAAGATCAACCTACACATAATGCCTGTTTGCCAGGTTTTCATCATGGTACTTATCCAAGGCGCCTGTTTACTAGGTTTTCACCGTTGGACGAAGGGCTTTCTCTTTACTTTTTTTTGATTTTTTGATTTTTGATTTTTTTCTTTTTTTTTTCTTTTTTTTATTTTTTATTTTTGGATGGGATGACAATTACACATGGCGCCTGTTTGCCAGGTTTTCACCATGGTAATGAATAGGAGGGACTCAAGTGTTTAGTGCTATGAGAGATGATATTGTCCCTTTAGAGATGGATGTCGTCTTTGCATGGACCATGTTGTTATGCTCATAGATGTTGGTAAGGGAGATATGGATGGGAGATGGATAAGGTAGATAGTGGATTATGAAGGGAATGATGGTAGGGTAGGCTAGTCGCTTATGATGTGGATTTATATAGGCTTATGGAATGAAGATGGATGAAAAGTTTATGCCAAAGCATGGACCATAGGGATTGCATGGGGGAGATATGTAGGATAATGGAGGGAAGATGGGGAGATGTAGTTATGTGGCGGTGCTGCGGAGTGGAAGGGAACCATGACCAACGGCTGCACACACTGTGATAAACATTGAAGCTTTTGATGAGATGGTGGTGTAGGAAGCAATGGGGATGTTTGCTTGGGAGATGGTTGATGAAGTGATTTAAGAACCCACATAGATTTAGTATTTTTAGTGCTTTTGCTTTGCTTGTGGGATTTTTGAAAGGAATGGAAGTTTTGGATGGAAATAGGCTTTTGGATGGAGGTAGGTGATTGGGATTCTTGAGATGTGGAGGAGGATGCCTCATTTGACTTGCTGGCTATTTGCTTAGGAACCCAAACCATTTTGCTTTTGGACTTTGCTTTTGGAGGTAAGGGTTTGGATGGTTGCTTAGATGTGGATGAGGATGCCTCATTCGCTTTGCTAGCTATTTGCTTAGGAACCCAAACCATTTTGCTTTTGGGCTTTGCTTTTGGAGGTATGGGCTTGGATAGCTTTTTGGATTGCTTTGATTTGGTTCTTTGCATTGATTTTTCATGTTTGTGCCCTAAGGCATGATAGTCCTTTGGATTTTTGGTAGGACTTTTAGCTTTATAGGTAGAGGCATCAAAATTTTTGCTTTTGAATCCCATGGCATGGGTGGAGTGGATGAAATGATTGGAAGCTTTATGCTTAGGTGATGTGTGCTTTTGTTGGCCATGATTAGGGATGTAAGGATAATTATGAATGATATGTATGTTAGGTGTTGGAAGCAATGGTGGCAAGGTGGATGGAGGGATATTTGGAGTTGGTAAAAGTGGAGGCAAGGTGGATGGCGGAAGGTGTATGGTCACATGCTTTTGACATTTATAGGATGATGGAGATGGAATGGCTACATATGTTTTGGGTATATGATGGGGGGTGTGATGGAAAGTGGTGGGTTTAGGATGCATGAAAGGATTACCAACATCTTGGCCTTGTTTACCTTGGGGTGTGTATCCAAGGCCATATGAGCATGGAGGGATTTTGACATGGTTTGGCTCCAAAATACCTTGTTCATAAAGGCCTAGACCTTTGCCTTGGTAGTTCATGTTTTGGAGTATGCGATGGACAATGGGACTAGGTGTGCTGTGAACATTAGACTTGAGCTCATTATTGGATGAAGAAGGTGAAGTGGATAAAGGTCGTTGTTGTCCTAAGGAAGAACATTCATGGACAAAGGTGGTAAAACCAATAGGACATGATGGTGGACTTGAAGTGGAATCAATGGTCAATGTGAAAGGAGGATCATTAGGATCTTGCTTATGTTCATGTTGATCCAAGTTATTGGTATGATCTTTTATGCTTGCTTCGGGGACAAGTGTCTCATCATGACAAGTTGATGTTTGCTCATTATGGATAGGGCTAGATGGTAGATGACTAGGAGCAATGTGGATATCTTGGTCATGGATAGATATAGGATTATGGATAGGATCAAGGTGCTCATGGATAGCTTCTTCATAGGTATCATCTTGATCACAAAGAAGGTAAATGTTATGGATGGGTTGCATGGAAGTGTTTTGATCTTGAGTTGGACTAGGGCTTAATGTTTCCACATGTTTAAGATTATGCTCTTGACATACCTCTTGACTTTGGATGGAAGTGGAAGGTTCTTGAGTGGACTTGATAGGCTCTTGATAGTTATCAACATGAAGGCATGATGGCTCTTGACTTAGGCTTGTGGTTGGAGACTCTTGAATAGACTTGTTGGCTTGTAGGTCACATGATGGGCTTAAAGGGCTAGGTATGTTAATGGAAGCCTCTTGAAGAGGCTCAAGGATATGTGAACCACATGATGAGATTATAGGATTGGACATGACCTTTGGAAGTTCATTGGTAGGCTCATGAATTAGTGTTTGACATGGAGGTAGTTTATTCCTAGCTAGTAGCCAATGGATCACATCCTTTGCAAGTGTATGGGTGGATGGAAAATATAATGGATGTATGATAATGGTAGTTGGTGTTGGATTAGGATTAGGACTAGGATTAGGTTGAGACCTAATTGGATTGGATGGATTAGGATTTGGACTAGATGGGGGTGATGATGTGGCACGATTTCCCATTATAGGTGGGTACACCTTGTAAACAATTGAGACAAATATTGGACATTGATTTGTATTATGGCCTTTGGTCCTATGGTATGCACAATAATCATGTTCATCATATGGACTTTCTTCACATGGTTTGACTTTAGGAAGTTCAATGAGTTTTGCTTCAAGCATCCTTTGTAAAACTCTCTCAGCCGCATCCTTTGGTGAACGATTAGAATGATATGGTGAGGAAGGTAATGAGGGGCTTGGTGGTTTGGAAGGTAAAGGGATCAATGGACTATGATTGGGATCACATGGTGGTGTTGGGATAGGATTAGTTGGCTCATGTGTTGGCATGGGATTGGATGGTGGAGGCCACTCTAGATTGGTATCTCCCTTGTCAAAGGTTATTAAATCTTGCATAGGATAACTTGGCCTTTGATTTATGTACAAGGGGCCACTTGGATTTGGATATTGTTCTTGTGAAATCACTTGAGTGTTTTGTGGACTTAGGTCTATCAATGGTGCTTGGTGGTCTTGTTGAAAAGGTGTACTTGGACCTGATTGATTTATGTACAAAGGGCTATTTGGACTTGCATGTTGTTCTTGTGATATCACTTGATTGCCTTGTGGATGGGCTTGGTAGTGCATTGGAATGTCAGCATGAGGGATTGGATAAGCTTGAGGTGGATGTTCATATGTTGATGTGGCATTAACTTGGTGGATAGGTGGATTAAGTTGATAGGAAGTGGATGGATATGACATGTGGCTATAAGGTGGATTAGGTTGGTATGGAATGACTAAGGATTGTTGTACTTGTCGAGCTTGACTAGTGGCGAAAAGGTGTTGAACTTGGGCTATGGAGTGTTGTAGTTGAGGTGATTGGCTTGCGTGGGGTTGAGCTCTTTGGAGGAAGAATTGTAATATTTCAATGGCATCTTGGTTTAGGGTTTGTGATCCTTGATAAAGACTTTGGAGAAATCTTTGGAATTTGATTTCTAGGTCCTCTAGTGTAGACATGTTGTCACCAAGTGTTTGTCTTAAGTCCTTTTAGCAAGCGCTTGTTTAGGGATTTTGGTGATGATGTGGCTTATTTGGATGAAAGTGATTAGATTTAGATGTTGTTCGAAGAATGTGTAGGATGACTTGTCTTTATGTGTTTGGGTGTTTAGAGCTTGATGTGGCAATATTCAAACAAATGATTATGCATATACACACATGAATCACTCACGCAAGACACATAAGCAAGTTGTTGACTTTGAAAATGAAATGTGATGATTATGCAAGCACACATGGAAAACACATCAACAAGCCTAATGTGTAGTCAAGTGGGTATAGCCAATTAGGTCTTAGGCTATCTATTGCACAAGGTTGACTATGGAATTGAAAGTGAAATCCTGCCACACAGCCAGGAGAAAGGGGTAACCCACCCTTCACCTTCACTTCCTAAAGGTATAAAGTTTTTTGGGGCTTAGCCAAGAGTGACAAGATTCCAACTCCCAATGAGGGTGTCTTTCGATTCAGCCTCGATTGAGGTCGTCCCTTGAAGTGGTGTGTCTCCAAGCAGGCCTCCTAAGAAGGGTATGACAAAAGTAAACCAAGTGAGCTGTCACTTGATTCACACTCGCAGTTGTTAATTTCCCCTTAGAAACTTGAAATGTGTAACAAACAGTTCAAGCACTTGTTCTTTTTAGACCCAAATCTAAATGTGATGGAAGACAATGGTTTGTTTTAGCCCAATTTTTTGATGTGAATTTGCAAACAATTGTTTATTTTAAAGCCCAAATCCAAGTGTGATGACAAACAAGTTGTTTGTTTTATGCCCAAAATCTAAATGTGTGATCAAATAATGATTAGAGATGAGAGATTAGAATGAGTGCACCTCATAAAAATTACTTTCCAAGTTGCTATTATGATTGATCCAAATGTTGCTCCAGCTCCTTTGATGCACTTACAAGTCACTGCAAAAAATAAAATGTGATTTGGTTCGCTAGATTGGAAGATATGATTTTTTTTTTCTAAAAGTCGCGCGTCAAAAATTTTTGAAAAATTAGAATCGCAGGGTCAACTTCAATTCGCCATAACTCTTTGAATACTGAACCAAATCTTTAATGTAACCACTTTTCGGAAAGCTCTCGAAGCCCTCTTTCCAACGAATCTAAGATCTCCTTTTTACAGGACCTGTGTAAAACAAAAAACCCTCTGCAACAGATCTGGTCATAAATTAAAAAAATCAGCAAAAAGTTGCACGTCAAAAATTTCTGAAAAATTAGAATCGCAGGGTCAACTTCAAATCGTCATAGCTCTTTGAATACTGAGCCAAATCTTTAATGTAACCACTTTTCGGAAAGCTCTCGAAGTCCTCTTTCCAACGAATCTAAGATCTCTTTTTTCCAGGACCTGTGCAAAACAAAAAACCCTCTGCAACAAATCTGGTTATAAATTTAAAAAATCAGCAAAAAGTCGCGCGTCGAAAATTTCTGAAAAATTAGAATCGTAGGGTCAACTTCAAATCGTCATAACTCTTTGAATACTGAGCCAAATCTTTAATGTAACCACTTTTCGGAAAGCTCTCGAAGCCTCTTTCCAATGAATCTAAGATCTTCTTTTTGCAGGACCTGTGTAAAACAAAAAACCCTCTGCAATAGATCTGGTCATAAATTAAAAAAAATCAGCAAAAAGTCGCGCGTAAAAAATTTCTGAAAAATTAGAATCGTAGGGTCAACTTCAAATCGTCATAACTCTTTGAATACTGAGCCAAATCTTTAATGTAACCACTTTTCGGAAAGCTCTCGAAGTCCTCTTTCCAATGAATCTAAGATCTCCTTTTTACAGGACCTGTGTAAAACAAAAAACCCTCTGCAACAGATCTGGTCATAAATTAAAAAAAAATCAGCAATATAAGATATCTTCAACCTACAAATCAAAGTGCATAAACTTGCAAAAATGATTGATTGACGCTCCAAGAAATCTGATCTTCACAAAAACAACTCAAACAAGAGGGTTAATCAGGGACGTGAGTCCCACCGGGCGTGCCAAAATGTATATCGAAAAATTTGGATTTATAAATGGAAATGATCAAACAATTGAAATGCATAACCTAAACCCAAATAATTCAATACCTCGAAGATGCAAAATGAGCTTGATTGATTGATCGCTTTGTTGTGTTGATTGCTCGATTCCACAGCATAACGTTGACAAGGAGATAGATGATGGATGCAAAGGCTCTAATGATATTTCAACAGCATGTGGATACTTGAGGATCAATGCCCTTTTAGAAAATTTGACAGAATAAGGGTGCTTAAGGCTCAATGCATGCTAATGGCTTGTGAGGGGGTTGATTTATAGGAAAGGCTTGGTTCCAATGGATGGCTAGGATCAATTAGGGCTTTAGGTGAAATGGATGGATAGGATTAAGTTAGGTTTCCTTGCACATCAAGAAATTGTAGTCATATGACATGTGGCAAAGGAGGATGAGGCTTAGGTGTGCTTGTGTAGATAAATACTAAAATTAGGTCCCATTAGTTGTGCATGTGAAAGATAAAAGTTGTAACACATGATTGACTAGACAAGTGTTGGAATGTGATGAAAGATGAGTGTTTAATTCAAATAAAATATTTGAATTAGTTGGGATATGAGTTGGATATTAATTAAATTTATTTAATTAATTGGGATGGGGATAAGATAAATGGGATTATGCATGTGAAATTAATTAAATAAATAAAATTTATTTAATTAATTGGCTAAGTAGGATGAGGATGGGATTGAATGGGATTTTAATTAAATAAATAAAATTTATTTAATTAATTGGCTAATGGATAAATGGGATTAAGAGTGGGATTTAGGACAAAAATGGCTTATGATGTTTAGGATAATGTTTTAACAAGGTGTTGTAGGACATGGACAAAGTCGGGACAAATTTGGGTGTCTACATCTCCAACCAAGCCTTCAATGGAAGTTTGATTTTTCTAAGTCTTCTTTAGTTATCCATTTGGAACTTTAGTGAATTTGAATGAAGTATCTTTGTTGTCGGTGAAGTTGCAAGTTTTAGAACTTAGTCGGCAAAGATGCCGGTTTGTGAACTCTTAAGTTCACTGATGCTCTACTTCCCCAACAAAAGCCTTCAAGGTTGATTTCAAAGTTGGGCAGTGGAAAAGTTAAGTGATGGTAGTTCAAAATTTTCAAAAATCCTTGATTGAAAGGAAATATTAAGTCTTGGCTGGTTTGCAGTTGTCAAACATGGCCAATAGCCAACAAATAACTCAGAATGGGTAAGTTTTTCTAATAAGAAGTTGATAGCTGATAACTTGGTATCAACAAACCTTTTCTCTTGCGAACTAGTTTGTGGTTTCAAAAAATTGCCAATATGCTGACAAGGGTTCAAGAGACATGTTTCACCAATAAAGGCTTCAGAAGTGGAGTTCACTGATTAGCGATACAATTGAAGTTAAAGCACTTAAAATGGATGGCCAAGTCCAAGGTTTGTGGGATCAAAGATTTTTCGATAAAGCATGTGTCGGCACAAATTAAGTTTGCACAGGGCCATTTTTCTGACAAGGTGTATTGAGGAAAGTCTAAGTTCCCGAACTTGAAAAATCACTGATAAAGGAGCTTAATGGAATATTATATCGACAAATTCCCTAGTTTCAAAAACCAATACTTTGTCGATAAGCTTGTATCAAAGAAATCTTTTGTTGGCAAAGTTTCAAATTTGTCGACAATGTTCCTATATGGTGTGTTAGGGCACCGCGAAAGACATAGATGGATCGTGAAGAGATAGATTTCATATAGAATCATTAATATAGGATTTTATCAAAATACATTTATATAATAATCAAACAATATCATCCCTAGTCCATTAGAAAAATTTGAAACGTCAAGTACCTATCTGAATACCTGCCTATTCAGTTCCATAACCAAGTAACTCCATAACAGTTGAACTTCCTGTTATCAACAAAGTATGCACCCAAATGCTAAGCAATCAACTTAGCTACCTGTTGACACATGGGAACACTCCTAGGCATGTGGGTTGCCTAAAACTTGGAGTGAAGCTTCAGAGTGAGCTGGTTCTCTTGATAACTTCACCTAATCTAAATGATTTTTTGAGGAAAAGGATAGAAGGTTGACTGAAAATGAAAATCTAAACTCTAATAGGTGATGGACCAGAACTCTAATCTATTTTAATGCTTTTACTCACAACCAGACTATTAAAGCATTTATTTTCACAATCTCACTTGAAACATGCAACACATGTGTGATTTGTATGAAGGCTTGCAATTAAACTCAACATACAACCTGCATCACATGAGACTTCTACTCATAAGTTTGCAATAAAGAGACATAACAAAGGATCTAACTTTTATAATCATAGTGAAACATCAAATCAATACTGTAAAATGAGACAAAAATGATTGAGAAAGGAGAACTCTGTTGTCTTATTAATCTGAAAGGAGTATGCAAAAAAAAACTCTGAGTACAAAATTTGAGCTTACAAAGCTTTCTGCAAATGGGCTAGAAAGTAAGAAGCAATCTGAATTGCCAAAAACTAAGTCTTTCTCCCCCTTATATAGCCAAAGGCTTTCTAAAAATGAGAATGGAAAGAAAACTGATAAAAAACTCTCAAAAAGGCAACTTTCTAAGCCATTTTTAAGCTCCAAAGAAAAGCCTCCAAAATAGTGCCCAAAATGCCTCTAAACTGAGTGAAACAACTGTCAAGATTCTCTTATCAAGTGGACCCACCAAAAGATGCAAAAAATCAGGCCTTATTTGACTAGAAACAAAAGAAAGAAACTCCAAACTGCTTGGCTTTTTCCAACTCACCCAAGGAGATGAAATAGGGAATCTTTATCTCTGCTTTTCCAACTATATTAAAATAACAATTATTTAAAGAAATTTAGAATGATATTGCTTTAAATAATGTTTACAATGATTTTTTACAGTTCTAACTTAAAAAAACTCAAAAATACATAAGTCATGGCCCACCTCACTTGCTTTATTTTTCCTAATTTTTACAAGGTAAAACTTATGATTCTAATTTAAACTTGCCAAGTGTTAAGTCCTTCTTTGTTTGGGCATTTTGATTTTCTATAAAAATCATAAAAAATTGAAGGCACTACTGAAGGTCCGTTTCTCCTCCCAAGTTGTAAAGTACCCCTAAGGCATAAACCTGGCAAATGAAATATTCAAATGGGAACAAACAATACCATAGGGGTATTAGTTAAGGCAATTTTTTTTAATTCAATGTGATAAAAATATCACAATCGAATTAGGGCATATGAGGAAACCTTAAACCAATTTGACCCCTATCATTTTAGGCCCATTTGCAATTTGTCTTTTGATGAAATGGCTCTGTTGAGCCGACGCCATGGAGAGCTAGGGTTTCAGCTTCTAATCTCGATTCTTGAGCATCTTCCCTCATTTTTTCCTCTATCTTGAAGCACTTTGATGAAGACTCCTACTGGAAACCCTAAGGTGAGTTGTTAATATCACAAATCTGACATTTTTCTCCATTCTTGAAGCATTCTGGCCTTACAAGGCGTGGCTATGGTCATATCTCTGATGCATTTATCTTGTTTCATTTTCTATTGATATTCCTCTTTGCTTCGAGGCTACCATTGAAGGTCGCTTAGAGAATTCATATTGTAACTTTGAGCATATCTCCTATAGCTAAAATTTGGGTAAGGTTTCACCACTCAAACTCTGTAGCTACCTTTCGCTTTCATGGAAATTCTAGTGTATTTCATTTAGTATGATATATATTTATCTCTGTTCATGGCTTAACTATGGTTTTTCTCCTGAGAGAGATGAAAAAAGAAAAGTTTTTTTTCCCTTTTATTGAATGTAGTAGGTCGTGGCTATATGTCATTATGGTCTGCTAAAAGACAAGGTTTTACTGAATACAAAGGCTGCCATGAATAAGTCTATGGGTTTCATTATCTTAATGTGTAACCTATGTATGATTCTGTATTGTAGGCCACAACTATATACTTTCTATATGCTGGATAATGGTCTTTCAGCCTCTAGATATCTTTAAAGTTTATACAGCTTGATCTCTCCATTCCTTCCCAAAAATGGGTCAAATCCTTGATATAGTCTTCTTCATCTTGCAGGAGATGGGTTCAAAACCCTTAGTCATGGTGTAGAACTCAAAAATTTGTTTAGCTCTTGGCATCACTACTGTATACTGTTCATTTGCCCTTAAAAAATGTACACTTTCCTTCATTGTATAGCAGCAAGAAATACATAGTGTTTATCTTTTAAACAAAAATACATGATCATTTCTGCACTTTATGACTTACTTGTTATTCTATGACTGAGATGATTAAACAATTCTGATAGAGATCTTTGTTGCTTTATTATGAGTGATGTACTGTTATTTAACATACATGTCATTCCTTTTGCACCACCATATTCAATGATTATGGCTCCTTTACATTCTGTATAGCATGGACATTCTATGTATAACTTGCAACTTCATGTACTACCTCCTGTAGCTGAATATGTTTATTGCGACAGTGGCTCATTCACATTTTCTCAAGCTCACTGTATTTTCTATATATTGCACCAAATGTGTTTTCATACATATTGTACCCAATGATTATGACTCTTTCATTTCACTGGCTGAGGCAATATGCTTCTTGAGCAAATCTTCATATGCTACCTCCTATAGCTGAATTTGTAACTTATGATCTTTCTTTGACATTAAACACTATAAGCACACTTGCCTCTCTGTTTCAAATGTATCGTATCATTCATGATTTAGGAGTATGCTATACCTTGAGGATGGTTATTCTTCACCTGTACTTTGCACTCTATGGATCTCATATGCTCTTGGTTGACTATTCATTTTTCATTCTAATTGGCTATATGATGTCACTAATTTAAAACTATCAAGATTGAGATAGTTTTACTTTCCTACCTCTATACTATGTATACAGTCATTGACTACTCCTCTGTATGCAATTATGTTGTTCTCCTCAAAATACATCTAAGACTATGTGGTAGGGGCCCATCATGGCTACATGATTGTCATGATGACATAACCTTCTCATTTGCATCTGTGGTAGCCTATATATAAATGGAAACTATATATGATGTCCTCCTTTATGTTTATATCAGTGTGTTTGTACTTGGTATATCCTTCATTTTCTCACTCTGACAGATAAGCTCATTTATCCTATATATACTTGGTATTCAACTTCCTATCAGATATTCTTGTGAACAACATACCTTTCTCCTGTGATTATACTTCATATGATGCATTGATTATTCTCTGATTAGCACAAGAGCATTGTCCTGAACATGTAAACACTTAATAAGGATGCATTCTGTCATGGCCTTTATTTGAATTATTTCCTCATCTAAAAGGTTGCATGATGTGACTAGAATATTCTTGAATGTCTTGAATGCATACAAATGATAATGAGATAGATAATGAATGAAATAACACAATAGCATAATGTTGATAATGCTTCTTACTCAGAGCCGATAAGGGTGTGGTTCGGTGGGTAAGTCGCTCAGTTGTAGTGGTGGCCACCAGAGTTCAAACCCCCGCTGGGCCAATGAGCTCACAGGCTTTATGCCTTCGCTGGGCCAATGAGCTTGTAGGTTTGAAGTGTTCTTGCTAAGGGATGAGGTCCCCCGTGTTGTGGCCTCACTGGTTCATTGTTCTGGGCAAAAGCATTCGTGTGGAGCTAGAGGGCGTGTCGCACCAGTGTCGTTGGTCATGTTAAAAAGTTTACCAGGTGAATTATCTTTAAAAAAATGCTTCTTACTCAAATCATTGGGCAGTCTTGAAAAGAGCTCAAGGCTCATTAATGGTTCTCACTTCATAACACCTTGAAATGACAATCATGGATGGACATTGAGCTTGAAGCTCATGCACTAACTTTATGTAGTACTCCTTTGTCAGATTCAGGACAGACAACTGAGAGGGGGGGGTTGAATCAGTTATCAAAAACTTTCTTTCCAATTACACACCTAAATCCTCTTAGTGATTTAGCAGCATATCAATAAATCAATCATGGAAACATAATGCATTAAATCAAGAGCAGAAACACATCAACACACAAGACACCAAAATTTTGACGTGGAAAACCTGGTTAAGGGAAAAACCACAGGGTGATTAACCCAAGATTGTATTCTCTGTTAGAAGAATAGAAATAACAAAATGGCACATGCCAATTAGGACTCACTGCCCAAGCACACTGCTCACAAGAGGCTCACTGCCTACAAGAGACACACTGTCTACAAAGTAATAAGTATCACATACATGAAATGGACAATAGCATCTTCACCATGCTTGAATTAGTTCCATTTAAGCCTAATACTTCTGCTCTACCTTTCGCTCTCCTCCTCGCTACCACACTCACATCTCCACAAGACTCACTCTAAAATGACTTTACAACTCCTTATTTATACAAGGCAACAACTTAGGAATGATCATCTGAGTCGGCAAACATCTATAAGAACATCCACAAGATGTGTAACTCATCCGGTCGGCTAGTCTTAGGAAGAACACCATCGTCTGGAAGTTATTCTTTAATTACACGCTCCAATTCCAATGCGGACCACCAACATTAACTGGACACAATCCAAAGGCCTCCACAAGCTTGCTTGAATCACTAAGAACATCCACACTTCATCTGCTTATTGAAATCCTTCTCTCCTTCATCTAGAACCTCAAGAACATAGTGTGTCATCACTGTCACAAAGGAATAGATGCTTGCAGACCTTCAAACCATGAACCAATCAAGTTGACACTTCACAAAGACTTCCTCAACACTCCCTCAAATTTGTAGAATAGGATAATGCATTTCCAGATCTCACCGGACCTATCTGTATCACTCTGTCATCTCTGAACACCTGTCGGAACCGGTTTTACTTGAACAACTACAACTTCTTCAGATCTTTATATGGATCTCTGAAATCTTTACTGGATCACCTTAAGACACATATCTACAAACCCTTTAAACCGCATCCTCTGATCCTCATCTTATCTTGGACTTTTACCTTGCTGTCTTCACTATTCTTCTATGTTCCTGATTAGGACTAATTTTCTCAATATCCTTAGCACTCAGCTCATGCAATCCTTTTCATCAATGCAATGGGAATATGTTGACATCAGTGACAACACCGGTTAGGCCCATACTTGGAACATTCTTTAGTTGAATATGTTCTATTTGAGCTCAATGAATATGAATTATTCCCTCCTGAAATTCAGGGGCAGCATGCT
Source organism: Cunninghamia lanceolata (assembly GCA_027924645.1). Classification (NCBI taxonomy): domain Eukaryota; kingdom Viridiplantae; phylum Streptophyta; class Pinopsida; order Cupressales; family Cupressaceae; genus Cunninghamia; species Cunninghamia lanceolata. Next base: position 3,095,840 of record BSBN01000189.1, on the reverse strand, counting down.
GGGCTCAACCCTTGTGGGAGCCCATTCTTTACCACATGCTGAAATGTCTTTAGATTAGAAACATGATTTCACCTAGACCTACACAAAAAACAAACATGTTAGTTTAAAATAGTGAAGCTCAATGATTGTTTCATTTCTTCATGCTCTCTTTGCATATGGATGATTTGATATCTGATATAGTACATCATAGGTAATATATTATGTTCCTTTTGATAGGCAAATAGGAAACCATATCTAGAGCTTAGATAATAAACCTTTTTGTCATGATACAGGTTCATTAAAAGATTAAGAGCGAGGAGGAGCCAGCTACAAAGAAGATCAAACCAAGATCTTAAACAGGCAACGATGGATATGCCCTTTCCCTTTCTTATTTTCAGATGTGTAGTGTATTTCCTATGTTTGTACTAGTTTAGCTATTCCCACGGCTTGTGTGGGACAATTGATTTATCTTGCTTTCATTTAATGGAATGCTTATTCAGTCTGGTATATCCCATTTGTCAAATGAAAGAAAAATTGTAATATGAAATGAAATAACTCCTTATCACTGATGAAATCTCTGCAAAGTATTAAATGATACACTGGTTGTCTCTCTTCTGGCATAATAGAAGCATGATAAAATTGAACCTTCTCTTTTAAAGCATTCCAAACTATGTAAACTATCATAGCAAAAAAATGTTAAGCTTTTCATCTTAAAAATGAACTTAATGCATTAGCTCTGCCAATTTCAGTTGTAGGTGAAAAATTGGCAACATTTCTTGCGATTTTTGCTAAGTGCTTGCCTGCTAAGCATTAAGACCAATTTCCTTAGTCATCCATTGGGCATGGAGTCAAACTTCACTCTTCTCAAACTCAGAAAATAATGAAACTTATCTGCAAACTACTCCAAACATCATCAAAAAGACAAATAGAACCAAACTCAAAGCAAACTAAAAGGCCCTGGTGGCCAGAAAACATGTGCAGTAGCACTTAGGGAAAGAAACTAACTGAAATAAATGTGCATAAAGCACTTATTAACTGAAAACACTAACTCTAATCAGCCAAAGAAGCTGGTCAAACAAACCCATTCACTGGCTTTGTAAAATAGCTCCCCTTTCTAACCAACATGGGGTGTTTTGCAAGACTATAGACCACTGATAAGAAATGTGAAACAAGAAGATACCCCACAAGCTATTGTGATGCTTCATGAAGAATATAACCAAACTCACTCACCTCTTGAGTTTGATCAAGCATATGACTAATTTGGGATGAAGAAGTGAGTTGGGTCTACTGTCCTACAACTGCAATTTCATCATTGGGATCATTGACAACTGGTTGTATCTTAGTGATACCCTTCTTGGTCAAATCTCTGATTAGACATCCTGTTGAAAGGATAAAGCTTGAACTTTTATTACTGGTTCCTTGCTAGTTATCCACTATTTCAATCTCATTTTTTTGATTGAGATTATTTGAAAACATGTCACCCAACCCTACACATAACTCATCAATTATACTAGTACACAAAAATTCATCAAACCCATCCTTAGTTTTTTGATTCATAATAGGCTTTGAGGTATCCTCTCGACTAATTTCTTAAGAACTTTGGAAAATATCAAGAGCCATACCTTGAAACGCAATGTCATGCTTTCACTCAATTTGAAGAATATTTGCATGTACATCAATTTCTTGACTATCCAAAATAAGGATGCTCTCATTTACCTGCTCACTAACCAATCCCTTGTCTGAATGGCTTTCAATATTTTGCTGCTCAGAACTTGTTAGTTTTGTTAGTTCATATACGTTCTCTTCATCTTTACTAATAAACAAAGGGAGCTCTTCAAATGAATCAATCAAATATTGAGTTTGGATACCTCCTTTTACCTCTTAGAGTTGTTGTTCCACACTTTTCCCTTTAAAAGATGATGGTTTGACGTCCAAGCTTGAAACAAAAATCTCAAGGTCATCCAAAAACATGTCTTCTTCATTCTCATTTCCATTTTCTTGTGAAGAGAGACTGTTTATTGCCTTGCTACAACCCTCTTGAGGTATCAAAACATCCAGGTTTTGAACCTCTTCTGGTGGTTCTGAAACCAATATGGGTGTGATCTAAGATATGCTTTCTTCATCATCCACAAAAAATGGTAATTCATTAAATAGATTAGTCAAAACTTGAGAACTATTAGCCACTCCTTGATCTAGAATTTGTCATTCCTCAACTACAGCTCCTTCCACTTTCTCTTGCAGGAGTTGCTCCTGATTTTCTAGATCATCTTCGTCATTGTGCTAGCTGGATACTTTGAAATATCATCAATATTCTACTATTCTAATGAACCAAACCTCTCCGCACATGCCACATTCTTGTGTTCAGCGAATAAAATGGTACAATCAGTAACAACCTCTTGCTTTATATCCTATTGCACTGGTTGATCTTCTAAAAAAATTTCATCATGTTCCACAAAACAAGGAAGCTTATTAGTGAAAACATTGAAAGATTCATTGGGATAAGTCTTTTCTTGTTCGATCTTCTACTACTACAAATGATAAACTTCCAAAGCTGAACGCAGTGGATTTACCTTTCTACGCTCCTCGATGAAGAGTAAGGTATCCTGATCAAAGGGTTCACCCTTGGATTCCTCAAGTGGGGAAACTTGGGGAGCTTCTTAGATTTCTTGTGGGGAAAAATGTTGCTCAAGGGGCTGATCTGCAACTATACTAGGCTAAATATGATTATTTTCCTCAACTTGCAAGGGATGAAGGCTTCTAAAACTTGGTATTTCAAGATTAAGATGCTGGCTTGAGGAATTAAGGACTTTACTCTACCTAAAACTCAAAATTTCAACTTTAGGAACACTAATGTAAGAGTCAATGTGACTCAGCAAGTCAGGATCACCTGCAATCAAGACAACCTTCCACACAAAGACAACAGAGAAGATGCTAAAACAATGGAGCAAGAATCTATACAAAGATCATATGAAGTTGTATATCAAATTGTATGAAATATAATGAGTGAGCCTTGCTTATAAAGGCAAGGTGAGAGCTAGAAGGGTGGAGTGAAAGGTGGAGTGGAAAGTGGAGATATTCCTACAACATGTGTCAATTAGAAGATGATAACTAATTGCACATGTGGAGGATAAGACAACTCACTCCAACTATCAACAACTCAACACACAACTAGACTCAACTAGTTGCAACTAGAGACATCTAGAAGACTCACTAAGTCAACTTAATATGTGTGAATTATGTATTCACACCAACAACTAAGAGGCTCATTCTATCTAAAACTTGCAAACTTATACTTATGAACCTCCTCTTGAGTAGGATGATCTAGAATGATAGGAGATTCTTGGGCTTCATGTCTTTGTGTTTGAGAGAGAGAAAGTCTCATCTGCTCCCTTTTTGCAAGCATCTCCCTCTCAAACTATGTCCTTTGTGCCTCTAACTCCTACTCATGAAGATAGGCTTGATAAGCCAAATCTTCCTATTGCTGATTATACTCATGTTGCTTCTTAATCTCCTCTACCTGCTTTGTGAAGTCTAACAAAATGTCTCTTAGCTCCATAATTTTGGAATTTTGAGGCTGACTACAAGATTGGGCAACAGTGGATGTGTGGTAAACATCTTGAGTAAGCTAGTAGCTTGTTGTAACAAGGTTATTCAGACTAAAACTAGCAGTGTGGATACTTGGGTATGGTTGGTATGAAGGTATGTTGACAGTATTTTCATAATATGGGGGTGGGTATATATGCTGACTATGAAAATTTGACATTTCTACTCATATGAAGAGCTAGAAATAAGAATAAAAGCTTAGTTTTTTTAAACATACCAGCACTTGATCTATTAAAACCAGTAGATCTTCGTTTGGAGTTGCCAGATGTGTTTGAAGAATGTGTCTCCAAAGGTTAAGATTTCTGGTTCACACATCAAGAACTAGTAATGAAATGACAAGCATTGAACTATGACAATTCAAACTGTCCCACTAGGGGTGCCAAAAACTGTTATCAACAAAGTATAAACCCAAATACTAAACTATCAACTTAGCTACCTGTTGACACATGGGAACACTCCTAGGCCTGTGGGTTGCCTAAACTTGGAGTGAACCTCCAGAGTGAGCTAGTTCTCTTGGTAACTTCACCTAATCTAAATGATTTTCTGAGGAAAGGGATAGAAGGTTGACTGAAAATGAAATTCTAAACTCTAACAAGTTATGCACCAGAACTCTAATCTATTTTAATGCTTTTACTCACAACCAGACTCTTAAAACATTTATTTTCACAATCTCACTTGAAACATGCAACACATGAGTGATTTGTATGAAGGCTTGCAATAAAACTCAACATACAACCTACATCACATGAGACTTCTACTCATAAGTTTGCAATAAAGAGACATAACAAAGGATCTAACTTTTTGATGATAGTGAAACATCAAATCAATACTATAAAATGAGACAAATATAAATGAGAAAGGAGAACTCTGCTGTCTTATTAATCTAAAAGGAGTATGCAAAAAGAACACTATGAATACAAATTTTGACCTTATAAAGCTTTTTGCAAATGGGCTAGAAAGTAGGAAGCAATATAAATTGCCAAAAACTAAGTCTTTCTCCCCATTATATAGCCAAAGGCTTTCTAAAAATGAGAATGGAAAGAAAACTGATCAAAAACTCTCATAAAGGCAACTTTCTAAGCCATTTTTGAGCTCCAAATAAAAGCCTCCAAAATAGTGCCCAAAATGCCTCTAAACTGAGTGAAACAGCTGTCAAGATTCTCTATTCAATTGGCCTCACCAAAAGATGCAAAAAATTAGGCATTATCTGACTAGAAACTAAACAAAGAAACTCCAAACTACTTGGCTTTGTGAATTCTAACAAAATGTCTCTAAGCTCCATAATTTCAAAATTTTGAGGCTGATTGGAAGATTGGACAAGGGTGGATGTGTGGTAACCATCTTGAGTAAGCTAGTAGCTTGTTGTAACAGGGTTATTCAGGCTAAAACCAGTATTGTGGGTACTCGGGTATGGTTGGTATGAAGGTACGTTGATAGTATTTTCATAGTATGGGGGTGGGTGTATACACTGACTATGAAAATTTGACATTTCTACTCATATGAAGAGCTAGAATTAAGAATAAAAGAAGAGTTTTTTGAAACATACTAGCAATTGATTTATTAAAACCAGTAGATCTTGGTTTGGAGTCACCAAATGTGTTTGAAGAATGTGCCTCCAAAGGCTAAGATTGCTGGTGCACACATCAAGAACCAACAATGAAATGACAAGCTTTGAACTGTGACAGTTCAAACTGTCCCATCGGGCATGCCAAAAATTGTTATCAATCAAAGTACACACCAAAATTCTAGGCTATCAACTTAGCTACCTATTGACACATGGGAACACTCCTAGGCCTATGGGTTGCCTAAAACTTGGAGTGAACCTCTAGAGTGAGTTGGTTCTCTTGGTAACTTCACCTAATCTAAATGATTTTCTGAGGAAAGGGATAGAATGTTGAGTAAAAATGAAATTCTAAACTCTAATAGGTGATGCACCAGAACTTTAATCTAGTTTAATGCTTTTACTCACAACCAGACTCTTAAAACATTTATTTTCACAATCTCACTTGAAACATGCAACAAACAAGTGATTTATATGAAGGCTTGCAATTAAACTCAACATACAACCTGCATCACATGAGACTTCTGCTCATAAGTTTGCAATAAAGAGACATAACAAAGGATCTATCTTTTATGATCATAGTGAAACATCAAATCAATACTATAAAATGAGACAAAAATGAATGAGAAAGGAGAAATCTACTGTCTTATTAATCTGAAAGGAGTATGCAAAAAGAAAACTCTGAGTACAAAATTTGAGCTTACAAAGCTTTCTACAAATGGGCTTGAAAGTAAGAAGCAATCTGAGCTGCCATAAACTAAGTCTTTCTCCCCCTTATATAGCCAAAGGCTTTCTAAAAATGAGAATGGAAAGAAAACTGATCAAAAACTCTCAAAAAGGCAACTTTCTAAGCCATTTTTAAGCTCCAAAGAAAAGCCTCCAAAATACTACCCAAAATACCTCTAAACTAAGTGAAACAACTATCAAAATTCTCTTATCAAGTGGCCCCACCAAAAGATGCAAAAAAATAGGGCTTATCTGACTGGAAACTGAAAAAAGAATCTTTAAGCTGCCTGGCTTTTTCCAACTCACCCAAGGAGATGAAATAGGGAATCTTTATGTCTACTTTTGTAACTATATTAAAATAACAATTATTTAAAGCAATTTATAATGATATTGCTTTAAATAATATTTACAATAATTTTTTGCAGTTCTAACTTAAAAAAACTCAAAAATACATGAGTCCTGGCCCACCTCACTTGCTTTATTTTTCTTGATTTTTACAAGGCAAAACTTATGATTCTAATTTAAACTTGTGAAGTGTTAAGTCCTTCTTTGTTTGGGCATTTTGATTTTCTATAAAAATCTTAAAAATTTGAAGGCACTACTGAAGGTCTGTTTCTCCTCCCAAGTTGTAAAGTAACCCTAAGGCATAAACCTAGGCAATGAAATATTCAAAGGGGAATAAATAATACCATAGGGGTATTAGTTGAGACAATGCTTTTTTAATTCAAGGTGATAAAAATATCACAATCTAATTAGGGCATATGAGGAAACCCTAAACCAAGTCAACCCCTACCATTTCGGGCCCATTTATAATGTCTTTTGATGAAATGACTCTGCTAAGCCGCCACCACGGAGAGCTAGGGTTTCAACTTTTGAGCTCGATTCCTAAGCATCTTCCCTCATTTTTTCCTCTGTCCCGAAGCACTTTGATGAAGATTCCTATAGGAAACCCTGAGGTGAGTTGTTTTCAATCACAAATCTAACATTTTTCTCCATTCTTGAAGCATTCTAGCCTTACAGGCCACGACTATGGTCATATCTTTGATGCATTTATCTTATTTCATTTTCTATTGATATTCCTCTCTACTTTGAGGCCACCATTGAAGGTCACTTAGAGCATTCATATTGTAACTTTGAACATATCTCCTACAGCTAGAATTTGGGTAAGGTTTCACTACTCAAACTCTGTAGCTACCTTTTGCTTTCATGGAAATTCCAGTGCATTTTATTCAGCATGATATATATTTATCTTTGTTCATGGCTCGACTATTGTTTTGCTCTTGAGAGAGATGAAAACAAGAAATTTTTTCTTTCCCTTTTATTCAATGTAGCAGGTTGTGGCCATATGTCATTATGGGTTTGCTAAAAGACAAGGTTTTACTGAATACAAAGGCCGCCATGAATAAGTCTCAGGGTTTCATTATCTTAATGTGTAACCTCTATATGATTTTGTATTGTAGGTCGTGGCTATATACTTTCTATATGCTGGACAATGGTCTTTCAACCTCTAGATATCTTTAAAGTTTATACAGCTTGATCTCTCCATTCCTTCCCAAAAATGGGTCAAATCCTTGATACAGTTTCTTCATTTTGTAGGAGATGGTTTTGAAACCCTTAGTGATGGTGTAAAACTCAAAAATTTGTTTAGCTCCTGGCATCACTACTGTATACTGTTCATTTGCCCTTAAAAAATGTGCACTTGCCTTCATTGTATAGAAGGAAGAAATATATAGTGTTTATCTTTTTAACAGCAATAAAAGACATTTTTATCTCATTCTTTATTTACTTCCTTCAAAAGCATTACATGGATGTCATACTCTTAACATGATCATTTCTGCACTTTATGACTTACTTGTTATTCTATAGCCGAGAAGACTAAACAATTCTAACAGAGATCTTTGCTGTTTTATTATGATTGATGTAGTGTTATTTAACATACATGTCATTCCTTTTGTACCGCCATATTCAACGATTATGGCTCCTTTACTTTCTATATAGCATGGACATTTTGTGTATAATTTGCAACTTCATTTGCTACCTCCTGTAGCTAAATATGTTCACTATGACAGTGGCTTATTCACATTTTCTCAACCTCACTGTATTTTCTATATATTGCACCAAACGTGTTTTCATACATACTGTACCCAATGATTATGACTCTTTCATTTCACTGGCTGAGGCAATATACTTCTTGAGCAAATCTTCATATGCTACCTCCTATAGCTGAATTTGTAACTTATGCTCTTTCTTTGACATTAAACACTATAAGCACACTTGCCTCTCTGTTTCAAATGTATTGTATCATTCATGATTAAGGAGTATGCTATACCTTGAGGATGATTATTCTTCACCTATACCTTGCACTCTATTGATCTCATATGCTCTTGGTTGACTGTTCATTTGTCATTCTCATTGACTGTATGATGTCACTAGTTTAAAACTATCAAGACTAAGATAGTTTTACTTTCCTACCTTTATACCATGTATACAGTCATTGACTACTCCTCTGTATGCAATTATGTTGTTTTCCTCAGAATTTCTAAGACTATGTGGCAGGTGGCCATCATGGCTATATGACTGTCATGATGACATAATCTTCTCATTTGCATTTGTGGCAGCCTCTATATAAATGGAAACTATATATGCTATCCTCCTTTATGTTTATATCAGTGTGTCTACACTTGGTATATCCTTCATTTTCTCACTGTGATAGATAAGCTCATTTATCTTGTATATACTTGGTATTCAACTTCATATCAGATATTCTTGTGAACAACATACCTTTCTCCTTTGATTATACTTCATATGATGCATTGATTATTCTCTAATTAGCACAATAGTGATGTCCTGAACATGTAAGCACTTAATAAGGCTACATTCTATCGTGGCCTTTATTTGAATTATTTCCTCATCTGAAAGGCTGTATGATGAGACTAGAATATTCTTGAATGTCTTGAATGCATACAAATGATAATGAGACAGACAATGAATGAAATAACACAATAGCATAATGTTGATAATGCTTCTTACTCAGATCATTGGGCAGTCTTGAAAAGACCTCAATGCTCATTAATGGTTCTTAGTTCATAACACCTTGAACTGACAATCATGGATGGACATTGAGCTTGAAGCTCATGCACTGACTTTATGTAGTACTCCTTCAATTGAATAGGTTCTATTTAAGCTCAATGAATATGAATTATTCCCTCCTGAAATTCAGGGGTAGCATGCTAGGCTCAACCCTTGTGGGAGCCCATTTTTTACCACATGCTAAAGTGTCTTTAGATCAGCAACATGATTTCACCTATACCTGCACAGGAAACAAACATGTTAGTTTAAAACATTGGAGCTCAATGATTGTTTCATTTCTTTAGGCTCTATTTGCATATGGATGATTTGATATCTGATAGAGTACATCATAGGCAATATATTATGTTCTTGTTGATAGGCACATAGGAAACCATATCCAGAGCTCTAACAATCCTTTTTGTCATGATAGAGGTTCATTCAATGATCGAGAGTGAGGAGGAGCTGGCTACAAAGAAGATCAAACCAAGGCCTTAAGCAGGCAATGATGAATATGCCCTTTCCCTTTCTTATTTTCAAATGCATTGTGTATTTCCTATGTTTGTACTAGTTTAGGTATTCCCATGGCTTGTGTGGGATAATTGATTTCTCTTGCTTTCATTTAATGCAATGCTTATTTAGTCTGGTATATCTCATTTGTCAAATGAATGAAAAATTGTAATATGAAATGAAATAACTCCTTATCATTGATGAAATCTCTGCAAAGCATTGAATGATACATTGGTTATCTCTCTTCTGGTATAACAAAAGCATGATAAAACTGATCCTTCTCTTTTAAAGCATTCCAAACTATGCAAACTATCATAGCAGACAAATGTTAAACTTTTCATCTTAAAAATGAACTTAATGCACCAGCTCTGCCAATTTGAGCTATAGGTGAAAAATTGGCAACACTTCCACAGAGGAAGAATATAAGGGGATTTTCATTCTTGTTTAGGCATATTTCTCAAAGAGATTCTAGAGGAGGCATATTCCTCAATAGGGGGATTCCTCAGGGAAGAGAGGAATAGAGGTGAGACTATTGCGGATTAAGGGTTTTGCTCAGCACAAAAGGGTGTGGTTATTCCTTGCAAAGCAGAGGTGGAATGATAGTAGATTGGAGTGATCTCTATGTTGGTGAAAAGTGATTTGGTGTTGTAATCACATAATCAGTTGAGTATTGCATTGTAAAGCTTGAGACTGAGGCCTCGAAGGCTAATAAGTTTGTAATTGCTGATATTGTGAATTTTAATAAAACAATTTCAGATTTGTTTATGAGTTCATGTCTTTGTTGTGTTGTTGAGATGTGTGATTGGGTTGCCTAATAAGGTTCCCTGGTCACGACTACACCAAGAAGTTAGGTGGCAGAGATAAATATCATCAATGTCATTGCTTAATGTAGTGATGGTGCAATTGAAAATGCTTATTGTGAGAATACAAGGAAAAAAACACATTCTTGTTTGAATCAAAATATGTCCCTGCATAGTGGGTTAAATAATGATGCAAATTAGATAGGTTGATTAACTTAACAACCACCTAACATAGTAGCTTGACACTCACCAATAAAAACACACACTAGATAGAATCAAAGATAACATGACTTGCATTAATTCATGAGATATGGTTATAAAAGGATTACAAACATGCTTAAAAGAGCCTATTGATTGCATAGTTCAAGAATGATCTAAAGGATTGTCTCTTTTTCCTAGAGGGATTATCTACAAATTAATTTCATGCTCTTCTATTTTCCCATCTCTCTCAAACATCTTCGACCTCGCAATTTGACTCTACACTTTCTCTCCTCTATCTCTCTCCCTTTCTTTCCTTATTTTCACTCCCCTAGAGAGAAACAACTAATGCATGCCAAAGAAAGCTCTTTCCCTCTAGAATATGAATGGTTGAAATGAAATACAAAGGAATCACACTACCTAATTAGTGAAAACTACTTCTTATCAAGAAATAAAAACATCACTCATACAGTAAGTTGAGATGATGGCTAGTACCCACACAAGGAATCAAAATGGTCTCCAACTTCATCTCAACAATGAATAGACAACATCAAATATAAAATTCTCTCAAAAAATATCAATAGTCACTAGGTTTCAAAGAAGGTGACCAATTATTCCTAGGGAAAATGAAAAGCTACCTAAAGGAAATGATTTATTTCCCTACTACCAATAAGTCAAGAAAATGATGAATTCCTTCAAAGAAAGGAAGTCTAATTATTTCTCCAATTTGTAATGAGTACCAAAGATGAGAAGAATTTGATCATGAGGGGTATGTGGATAATCACAACTCTAGACAAATAAAAATAGATACCAAAGAATGTAGATATCACAACCTAACAAGAAAGAAGAGACATTAAAAATGCATTAGGTGGTTGCAAACCTAATTTTTGGCACATTATCATAAATAGAAAAACTCATCTAACACAAGAATACCTAATCGCTTATGAAAGGATAACTACCTTTGTTTAATCTACTGCCACAAATGACTTTTCAATTGCTAAAAAAAATATGGCTCATCTTAATAATGATTAAAATAGAATAATGTTACTCAAATTCGCTATATGAAACCAATAAAACACTCCTTAAGAGGTATTATACCATTTAGGTGAAAAACTTAACACCTGTAGCAACTTGTGGAAATCTAGTATATTGTTGTAGAAATGTTTAGCATGGTTATAGGTAGGATTATAGTTTCAGTGGTGTAGTTAGGGGTGAGGAGCTTACTTAAGGGTATCCAATCCCTATAACCAACACTCTCAAAACACACATATGCACAACATGGAAGCTTAAATGGAAAGACCTCATATTTTTTAATAACTACCTACAAACTAATACCTCATTCTTAAAAATAAATATTATACTATAGAAACATTTCATACTTCCTATAGCAAACTACCTCACTCTCTCATTACAACACAAATTTACATAGCCATTTTCCTCATTGCATATCCCTCTTCTAATTTAGAGATCTCCTTTCCATTAGAGGTTGCTACCTCTCAGTTTCTCTTTGAATTCTCTACATAAAAAAGAAAATCCTCTCCAAACTCTACATATGGAGGGAGTTTCTCCATAATTACCTTGTACCGAGGGGCACCTCTTTTCAAAGGAAAATTAGAACCATAAATAATCATGTTGTTGCTCAACCAAAGAACAGGGTATCCTTTAAGAAATGACCACTTGAATATTTTATAAAAAAACTGGTGTATCCACTACAATGAAGCATAACATCCTAGGATTTTTTTTTCATACTAGAAAATAAATTTTTGAGTGGATGGTAATATTTTATCCTTGTACCAATTATTTTGTAATTTAGTGACTAAATGTTTCTATTAATATTTAACTTTTATGGTGATTTAGTGCCTAAATTTCCTATCAATATATAATTTTTAAACAAAGATTTTGAAATGGGGCAAGTATAAAAATAAAGAATAGCTCTTCTAACAAAATAAGGAGATTCATGACCAAATTTCTATGTAGAATAGTGTGATATGTATTCATATTAAAGAATGAATGTTTCTAAATCTAGGCAATTTTCAATCAAGATTGGAGAAAATCAATGAAATATGGATGAGTTGGAAACTTCTAACGAGCCTAAAAATAGCCAAACAGTGACATATATCCACTAAAATATTCCATGCCAAAAAATTTTAGTTTCCTATCGCTAGATGTGAGAAAGAAATTTTTATAAAAACCATCATGGCCAGAGTTGCATCCATCATCATGGGCATGAAAGGTTAGCCAAAATAAAATGTGAGAAATACACTTGGAAATAATTAAACACCCATAAAGGAGGAATTTCATGTATATAAATTTATAATGCCATGTGATGAAAGAATAGATTCATGCTTGATTGCATCTTAAAAGGGAATAATGACAAATGTGATTTTGAATCACAACAAAAAAATCTAAGAGTCAAAGTAAGGATCTCACTACCATATATTACCCAAAAAACATGCCTTTATAATATATTGCTAAGAGGAAAATAAATTATCTACTAGGAATCATAGGAAAATAATCTATAAATATTGATAATATTAATAGTTTTTATAGCTCAACTTATGGCTTCAAATTTGGAAAAAGATAATAAAATCCTCCTTTAATTAAGAAAGTTATAGTTAGCATCTTATGGGGTAGCTTTGTGACAAATCTATTATAAATGATCATATTACAATAAGAAATATCAATTATTTTATCTTATCAAAATAACATGTCCATTTCCTATTGTATCCAATTACTAAGGCATAATCACCTACATTTCAGGTATTGTATCCATCTACCTCATATAGCTAGTTTTACATAGTTCCTACAATATATTTATAAAGTACTCAATGCACTTGCTATAGCAATCTATAAACAATTAGAACTAACCTATGGCAGCCTTCAAGAAACAAGTTGACATGAAGCCACAAGAAGCAAACACACCAAATAAAAAGCAAAAACATAACTCACATTTTTTCCATAATATGGGATTGCATGTATATCTCGATGCTCCTACATCAAACACATCACATAAGAAAATATTTGTGAGAATAAAATCAAAAAAAGGAGTTGAATGGTAGAATGACCCTTTCAAAGAATGACCCTTTCAAATTTCAAACAAGCTATAACAAACTCCATCACTAGAAAAGGTGCATTAGAAAGCTTATTCCTTTGTTGCTTCTACTATTTAGCTATGACAAATCTCATCCTCCTTTTCTAATTTCGGTCTTCGCTCTTACTTCCTTTCATGTACCTCTATCCACCATATGCTGACCTCCTCCAAATACATCTCCTCCACCTTCTTCTTCATCTCATGTGTTTCAACCCACCATAAACCATCCAATTTCACCAAAATCTTCTCCTCTAATCCTCTTCTCTCATAGAATTTAGTCCACTATTGCCCAACCTCCTCCACCAAAACTCTTTCTCCCATTCCTCACTCACCACCATATCTACACAGAAATCAATATCATTAATTTTATGGAAGTTAGAGATTTCCATCATCTTCACTACACTCACCATCTTTTCTTCCTCACACTCTTCTACAACTTGCATACCAATGATTTTGTGAATGATCTATTGCACTACATCTACTCCCATGCTCAAGTCCCCCAAAAGACATTGTAGTATTGTAACAACACCTTTGACCTCCTCATTTTCCTCTTCTCTTTGCACACTAGCAAGCTTATTTGTGCTCTACTATACTACACCAATCAATACCTTCATGTCCTTAAAAGGACACAATGTTGTTGCACTCTCATTCTCATCTTCAACATTAGCTACAACTTCAATCTCCACCACCTCCATGCCCTTAAAAAAGCCATCTTGTCATTGCATCATCTTCCTTGTCTTCTTCACTATCCTATTACATGATAATATCTTCCTCATTGCCATCTACGTGATGCTCTACTTCTTATTCTCTACCTACACACAAAACATTGTTACAAAAATTGAGGACTTAACATCTCCCTACTTCTCTTCTTGTTCTTATCTCCTAATCTTATCTCTATTCTACTTTTGGATTCCTAATGGATCAAAATTATCTCTACATACATAATCTCTATCATTTTCTAGATTCTTTCCTCAAAATTTCTCTCTTCTCTACATAAAGAAAATTTTCACATCCCTTCTCAAGGCTATCCCAATCCTCTTTCTAGAAGATGTTTTCTACACACTCACACTTTCACAAGATACAATCCACAAGACACAAACTCTGAGACAAAACCCTCTTGTATTCACTCAAAACCCACAAGTATCCTCTATCGAACAATGATAGTGGAATATCTACATATGAAGCCCCATATACCCACTTTCTAGATAGTGGAGGATATTAGTAGAGGGTCATCCCACAATAATGGGTTACACTTTTTGGCCAAACTTGACATTGAAATCAACATTTTGAACTAAATCTTCACTTTCTGACACCTATAGCCACTAAATCATTAGGAATTTGAAGATGATACGAACTAGTGATTTGTGAGATTTTGTCTGTAGATTCTAAATTTATATTTTTTTAAAAAATTGGAGTTAAATTGTAAATTTTTTTGCATCTCCTTTGATAACTAGTTTTTAATAGTAAACAACCCTTTTTTAAAGTGATGTGTATTCTGTTGCACATAACCTTTTTTCTACAAAGGATAAAATTCTGATTCTTTTGAATTTAGATTGGTAACATCGATACCTAGAGGATGCATTTGGTTTCATAATGTTTTGTTGAATATTTTTTTAATTAACTTTTGAAGTCAAACTAATTATAATTTAAACATAGGTGTATTCTGTCCAACATAATTTTTTTTTGCATGTATCAGAATTCAAATTTTTTTGGTTGGAATAAGGACATCAATACCTAGAGGACATGTATTTTTTAGAATTTTTTTCTCTATTTTCCTATTTTTTGTATGTGTGAAACAAAGACCTTGATGTTCATTGAAAAACCTACATTCACAGGAAATAAAAAATAAATATAATAATCAAATTAAATATATTTGAAATTATACTTATTGGGAAGATTATAATAAGGACTACATACTTAAAAAACATAAATTTTAAATGAATTCATTTGATCCCCCAAAAGGTAAATCAATAATGGTTTTTTATCAACATTTTGATAGGTGTAGAGGAGACTCCATTATAGGTATGGTTTAAAACTAGAGTGGTTCTATCCAAGGGGGTATGATGAAATACTCTTCAATTAAAATCCTTTAAATGGAACCTTTCAAGGCTTAAATCATTACATTTTCTAAAAATATGTGATTTCAACAAAAATCAAGATGTCTCAGAAAGTGTAACCCATTATTGTGGCAGCACCCTACATCTTCTATGTAGCACTACCTATGTTGGAGGATAGATAACACAAGTTCCTACATAAGAGTCATTCTCTTTGATACCATTTATCCCTCACACATAGCTCTATAGTTATAGGAATCTCTCTCACACCTATAAAAAATATTAGAGCTCTCCTAGACTCAACGCAATAAGCATCTTTCTCTTAGACACCTCAACACCATCTCCACATATCCAAAAAAATACTAACTTTGATACCATTCAAGTACAATTAGGGTTGGGGAACCCACTTAAGGGAAGACAATTCCTATAGCTTACACTCTCAAAACATACATATGCACAACAATAAAAGCTTAAATGGGAAGAATTCACACTTTTATTAACTTCCTTTCTCTTAATACATCATCCTTATAAAATAAACATTATGCTAAAAAAATCATACTTCCTAATGGATGCATCCTCACTCTCTCATTAGAAAACCACTTTACATAGTGATTTTCCTAATTACAAATCCCTCCTCATTCAAGGATCTCCTATCCTCTAATGTTCATTACATCTTAGCTTCCTCTCTACATTCTCTACTAGACAAAGAAAACTATCTCAAAACTCTACCTATGAATGAAGTTTCTCAATAATTCCCTTATACCTATGGGAAGCTCTTTCTAAAAGAAAATTAAAACCATAAATAATCAATGAATGAGAAACAGTGAAATTGTTACAAAATCCATAATAGCCAAAGTTGCATCTGTCATCATAGGAATGAATGGACAACTAACATAAATATAAGAGAAATCAATGTGGGAAGAATTAGGCAACCATAAAGGATGAATCATCTAGCCAAAATTTTAATGCCATGTGACTAAAGAACAATTCATTATTTTTATTACCTAGGATAAGATGATTTTGAAGGGACCATAAACCCTTTAGAGAGGTAAAATTACACCCAAAACATATCCAACTGACTATAATGAGAAAAACATAGAGCTACCAAGTAGGTTAAAAAACAAAGACAACCACCAAAAATAATAGAAAGATAATTTAAAATGAGAACAAGATTAACTAGGACATAAACAACCTAAAGATTGTGAAGCACTTATGCCACTTCTAGCTCCACAATGAGAAATCCTTCCTCAAATATATAATCACCTCATCACTAATTCCTTTGATGGTACTATTGAGAGTGTTGTATATTTTTCCCTTTTGCATTACAAGACCTCTATCATTAGTCCCCTATTTGAATCCTTTAACATTCTCATTCTTCTTCAAACACACTTTTAGCTCATTAACCTCCTCCTCAAGAAGCTACAATTTTGCATTAAATTTATCCTTTTCGATGTTGAGATTGAGGATTTACTACATGGTATTCCAATACTTGAGGGGGGTGGTCCCACAATAGTGTGTTCCACTTGTGGGATATCTTGATTTTTCTTGAAATCACATAAATTTTAGAAAAAATAATGATTTAAGCCTAAATGTGTTTCATATAAGTGGATTTGATTGAAGGAGGTTAGATTAAATCCCGTTGGATACAACCCCATTATGCTTAAATCAAACCCCCAACAAATTCTCCTCTGCACCTATCAAAATGTTAAAAAAACTAACTTTACTTCACTTTGTGTAGGATCAAATGAAGCCATTTGGAAATTTCATTTTGTAAGTATGTAGCCCTTAGTATTATTTTTCCAAAAGTTATAATATCTAGTATTTTTTCTTTAATATTATATTTTAATTTCTTTTTTAATGGATGTAGGTCTATTGTGAAAAAACAATGACCTGTATTCAAGACACTAGGAAAAATAAGAAAAATTGTTAGCAAAATCTCAACAAAATGCACTACACTACACATAGATGTCCTTATTTCAATTTGTGCTCCTCCTCTAGAACTAGGATTTTTCCTTCATATTTTTTTCCAAAGTAACAATTTTAAGATTCAAATAGTTAATCTCCATGAAGAACCATTTCAAGAGCTAATGGAATATCTTTGTTTCCTACACAAGTGCTACCAACTCAACCACCAATTGGTTAATAACACTTATAGCTCCATCCAAGGAGGTTTTTTCACATGGGCTAACTTGATTTTCACCATAAGGGTGGCAACATAGATTGGGGATTTCAAGGAAGGTAGACACAACAACTGGCTCCCCCCACACTTTCACCTTGCTCTTATTTTTACTCTCTCTCCTTCTCCCATACATCCCCAAAATCCTTATATTCAAGATCATCCTCCCTTTGGTCTTTCAGATACATAAATAGAAACATCTCCCCCCTTTGAAATATTAGTTAAATGAATTTCCACATAGTTTTCCTCACCCATGCTTGTGGGCTCCACATCAATGCTTTTCCCTTTCTCTAGAGAAAGGTAATCCTTTACTTTGGGATTGGTCCTTTTCTAGTGATTGACCAATTAAAAAATTAGGTCATCATGGGCAAGGTAATTATCCACCCTAAGAACAATTCCTTGTTACATTACTTCTTGAAAGGGAATAATAGCGAAGGAAGGATTTTTAATGATAGCAACAAAAGTATAGGAGCCAATGTACCAACCTCACTATCAAATTTTACCCAACAAAGGAGAAATTAATCCATGTAGGTACTTAGATTAATTGCCATCAATCCAAGGAGAATACGAAAGGTGGTAGCTTAGAGTTTTCCAAATAGCATGCCATCATAATTTATTGCTAAGAGGAAAATAAATTATCTACCATAAGTCACAGAAAAATAATCTTTAGATATTACTAATAATAATCATTGTGACAACACAATTTATGGATTTGCTGTTGGAAAAAGATAAGAAAATCCTCCTTTAAATAAGAAAGCTACAATTGGTAGCTCATGAGGTAGCTTTATGATAAATCTATTATAAATGATTATATAACAATAAGAAATAAATTAATCATATTATTATATCAAAAATATATATCACTTTATATTTAATATTCGAAGCTTCCTATATATTTTCTATCACAACCAATTACCATGGTATAAACACTTAAAACACATAGACCTCCTATGGTTGGAAATGTATAGTTCTTGCAACAAATTTACATAGTTCCTAACGAACTTGCTATAGTAGTATATAAACACCTAGGTCTGACTTATAACAACATTCAAGAAGCTAGTTGATATGAAGTGACAAGCAATAAACACATCAAAAAGAATTTAGAAAATTAAAAATATAACCTACAATATTTTTAGGTGATGTAGGATTGCATGTAGATGTGGATGCTCCTGCATCACTTAGAGAACACTTCTAGATAACTTGTAGCACACTTATATTGGCCTTGTGAGTATGCATGTTAGGTGAAGAGTTTATAGACAAAAAATCAACCAAAACTTTTAACTATGTTTTGGCTGATATGGATGCTTCTTAATAATACATGCCAAGTAAATTTTTTTGTGAGATTACAAATATAATTTGAGTGGTATAACCACTCTTTTGGCTAGCATTCATGGCCATAATGTTTGTTTACACTATATCGAGCACTTATCTATTTGTGGCTACTTTTGTCTTCTTCCTTTTCTTCTCATCTTTTGGTCATATACTCTTTCCTTTAGGTTTCACAACCTACTAGTTATACTTATTTGCTTATTTCTTTATATCCATCTCTTTTGCCATTCTCTTGTGGTAAATTTTCCACCTAGACCTACCTAGTCCCATTGAACATCTTCCTCCTCTTCCACGTCCTACATGTTAGTGTATATTAAGCTTTCTTAGGAGTGCATTTTTAGGAGTCTACATGTTTAACCTTGAGATATACTTGGCATGCCTAGATTAGTTTTTTCTAAGTTAAGTGGTTGTTTTTCCTATTCTTGGAGCATCACTATTCTTAGTCTCCTATTATTGGCTCAACTATTCTAAGTTGATTATGCCCTATATGTATCTCACATTGTGAGCTCTTTCATAATCTCAATTAATTCATTCTTCATTGATGTATTTTCTTTACATATTTGTTTTTTGGATCTTTTCTGTAGGATAAGTGTGCCTTTGCTAGTCTTAGGTGGCTAATTTGGTGTAGGCAATCATCCAAGGATCCTGCAGTTTCTCACATGGTATCAAAGTAGGGTTGTTTTTATTCATTGTCTATTTGGTATCAATGTGTAGATTCATTGTTCAAAATACTAGTTGCATGCAAATTATTCTCTCTATGTCCCTGTATTTTGAACAATGAATCTATAGATTGATACTGAATAAACAATGAATAAATTCAAACCTGCTTTGATACCGTGTGATAAACCGTAGGATCCTTGAATGATTGCCTACACCAAATTAGCTACCTAAGACAAGAAAAATACTAGTTGCATGCAATTATTCTCTCTATATCAAATAGGGACAAACTCAAAACAAAAGCATAAACAAACAACTATATGGAAAGAGCTATAGAACTAGAAGTAAGAGGAGAAGGGTCTCAATGATTTGATTTACCCCATACATTAGCAAGGTCTAGAGTATCCTCAGGGGGTTCCCAACCATCATTGTCTTCATCATCTTTTTGATCTTCACTTGAGGGTTGATTGTCATGAATAGGTGATATTGCAAGAGCTAGGTTAGAAAAATTGTCAAAATTTGGCCAACCACTAAGCCCATGCCCAGGAGCCTGGGGAGAAGCAAAGTGGCGATGAGTGGGCTGAGACCACCCTCTCTAAGCCCGATCCTTGGAACACCTCATAGGAGGTTGGAAAGCATGAGAGTAAGCATCTTGGTCCCCATGAGTAGAGTGACTATGCCCTTGATGATTCCCACGAGGCAAAGAATGGCCTCAATTAGAAGTAGGGATTAGAGGGACTGGCAATGGTACACGGAGCATTACCCCAGTGATCCAACATCACTTGAAGATGTGCCACCTCAAGTGCAACTTTATTGACTTGCACTTGAATATGTATAAGTATATTAGAAAAAATCATGGCTTTGGTGCACAGAGGGAAATCGAGATCAATAGAACATCTTAAGAATAAAACAAAATTTCTATCCTTCCAAATGTTAAAAATAATTTCCTCCTTAAAAGCATGAGGTAAATCAGCAGGGAATTTGAGGCCAATCCCCTAAAGTTTTACTACTAATGTCAAAAGAAAATTCAACAGACATATTTGTTGGTGCAACTACATAGCTTGAATGAAATATATCTTTTTCACATATGTGCCTATACATTTTAGCCCCTTACATGCCTTTGCATTTTGCATTCATTTCTATTAGTGTGTTGTGAACTATGGCATATACAATATGAAGAAAAATTTAAATAGAAACATTAGTTTCATCACCTCAAAATCCAACCTTAATTTGATGAGCATAGTCAATTTGAGCATTATTTTTTTTCTCCCTTAGAATATGCATACAAAAAAATATTACCAAAAAAAGGTTTTAATTTTTTGCTTGCTCACAATATGCATACATAGGAAAACTAGAAAATAGTTAAATTTTTTGTTTGATGGCATTTGATTGGCTAGATGAAGTGCAACTTGTGCACAATATGCATGCATAGAAACATTAGAGGACAATTTTTTGCTCGATGAGATTTGATTGGCCATAAATTTTCCATTTTCTTAATAAAAAAGAAAGAATACAAAAGCAGTAGCTAATTTTTCAAAGAGCAATCAAATGCTACAAATAAATTATATTTAAAAACACAAAAAAAACACCAACCTTGAGACAACTTTTGAAAACTTACTTAATTTTTAGTTTGTAAGACAAAATAATGCAAAAAGTTGAAACCGACAATATCCTTGATAGGAACTAATAAACAATGTCATATATAATGTTCAGCAAATCGTTTTTGCTGCTTGTTCTAATCTACTGTAATTTGTTGTTTTTCAATACTTCCCATTCTCATTATGAATTTAATCATAATGGTATGCATATCTACAGTTATTAATTATTAAGGTATATTTATTATCGAAGGACCTTATCTTTGTGATAGTACACTCTATTTAAACATTATTTGTTTCAATAGTCAAACAGTGAATAGCAAAAGTGGTTATAAATATTTGTCATATTTTTATTACACTCTACTTAAATATCATCCACTTCAATGGTAGAACAATCAATCGTAATTTTACACCTCATTCATAATAAAAGGTGTTAAATATTTGTTGTATTTTTATTGGTCAAAATTAACTTTTAACTCGATGATATTTAAGAACATCCTATTTATTGGCCAAAATTGACATTTGACTATTGAAATAGATAACTGTACAGCATATAGCTGCCCAAGATTGGATTAGAAGATGAGCTGCCCTCTCTCAGTTGATAGTACAGCACATAGTGCAGTTGTTGTCTATGAATGGGATATATATTCAACCATGAATAAAGCACTGACTACGATATGACGTGCCATCCGCTAGGTTCTTTGAACAACCAAATAGGCATGGTTAAAATGAAAAAGTGCAGAAGACATCGATGTTGTACGAGGGTGGAATGTCGTGAAATAGAGAATAATGAATGTGATAGCAGGTCTTTATGGATGGTAAACTTTCTCCCAAAATGACAAGTGGCACCACATTTAGAAATAATTCCTTTAGTTCCCTGCATACGCTTAAAAATGTGCGTCCTGTGCCGACTTGCAAGACTTTGTTGTATTCACACCTTTTCTCTGTTTCAATTCCATCAATGCACGCCAAACCACGTGGAACATGAGGATAGAATCAACTTCTTTTATTTCAGCGGCAGTCGCGATTGATCGTGTATTTATACTTCACTTTTGTAAAATCAGAATTTATATCAGTACATTTAATCTTCCATCAATTAGTAAGGACTCAACCTAGTGCCCTGCTATTCCTTTGATAATGATCCCATACTGTATATTTTAATAACCAGCCTGCATTTTGAGAAGATGGGTGGTATATTTTCGATGCCCTCAGTGGACATTGACAATTCGTCACGTAATAGTTTAGTTTGCCACTCTAGCTCATCACAACCATCTTCAGCCCGTGTTCATGATAATATATATGGAGAACAAGTAAGCCAATCTCAGCAGCTGTGTGATATATGGAGAGATATACAAGGTGCCCACAATTGGAATGGTTTGCTTGATCCCATCGATCCCATTCTGACAGCTGAAGCTCTCAGATATGGAGACTTTGCAAAGGTTTGTTATGACGCATTTGATGGTGAAAGTAGCTCCAAATATTATGGTACATGCAAGTATAGTAAGAGAGAACTGTTGGAGAAGATGGGCATGTCTGAATGTGGCTACCGAGTCACTGAATATATATACGCCAATACTGGTGTGTTAGGCTCACTTTTTGGCGAGAAGTCAAAAGACAGAGCTGTTTGGTTAGGGTTTATTGCAGTCTCCGACAATGCAAAGGAGATTAAGAGGCTTGGACGACGAGACATTGTCGTTGCATGGAGAGGAACCCAGACAACTCAAGAATGGATACAAGATCTCAGGGATTTTCTCGTGCCCGCTAGATTATCTTACATATGTCAAAGAACGAGGAAAGATCATCAATCAGTAATTCCATCAGTAAATGATGGAGTTCGAATTGAGAGAGGATTCCTCAACTGCTATACTTCGAGAATGCCTCAGCAGGAAGATTCTGCTGAAAATCTCGTCAACCTGAATGCAAGAGGTCTGGTGATTGAAGAGATAAGAAGATTGCTCCAAGTTTACGAAAATGAAATCCAGAATTTAAGCATAACGTTTACTGGACACAGCTTAGGAGCTGCTCTGGCAACGTTGAGTGCTTATGATACAAAAAGAGTCCTTAGAGATAACCATTTTATTGATATTCCAGTAACAGTGTTTTCCTTTGCCTCCCCAAGAGTAGGAAATCTTGCATTTGCCAAAAAGGTAGAGGATATTGGGCTCAAAGTTTTGAGGCTTGTCAACAAGCGGGACGTCGTTCCGAAAGTTCCCGGAGTTTTCCTGAACGAGAAGATGGGATGTGTTAGCAGGTGGCTGAGCTGGCTTCCTTGGACATACTTTCATGTTGGGGAGAAGGTTTGTTTAGTGGACAACTCTCCGCGTCTTTCGTACCCCCACAATCTTGCTTACTTTCATAACTTAGATGTTTATCTCCATTTACTAGCCACCTCTAATGGAGACATCTAACCATGTGGAGGTGCAATCGGTGGCTTCACCATAAACAGTGGGCACGTCGTCATGTCTACTGTTTACGGATTTTCGATCCTGGTTTGCTGTCGATTTTTGTTGTCAACCTCTTTGACCACATTCCTTCGACCTGTTTAAAACATTCCTTCATCAATCAGTTTGTCAAATATGGTTTTGTTGAAAGGATTTCGACCAGCCGGCCGTTTTACAACATGTTGGCTGGTTAAGCTTTACCCAATGGGTGAGCCGATAGGTATATTTTTTTTGTTTCTCCTTTATATAAATTTTGTAGAATATATGTTTGAGTAATAGTAAAGTAATAGCAGTTATAATTAGTTATGTGGAAGAATATTATTGTTTATATATTGTTCTAAGAATTTAATATTTATGGAATATTTTTTTAATTATAAAAGGAAATTTGATATATTTAATGATGAAATTTTGGAAAAGTAAAATTATTTATTTGGTTAGTTAATATTCAAGCAATAAAATAATAGGTTGATGTTTTAAAAATTTTTTTGGAGTTTGAAATTTTGTTGAAAAAAGCTTTCAAATTGTATAAGTGAAAAAAGTCTCCACTAATTAAGTCACATTTTGTCAAACAATACTTATTTACCATTGGGTTAAAACAATCATAGACAAGCACACTAAAATATTTTGCGGGAAAAGTATAAAATATACTAAGTGAGAACAATTTTAGACAAGTGCATTGAAATATTTTAGGGAAAGGACATAAAATAAGTGAAAATGTGATTTTATAAACCTTTGAGCATGAGAAGACTAAAATCATTCTTTCTATTTTTATTTGTAGCAATAACAATTTTAGATGGAAAAATATAAAATTGATTTATGTTCAAATATAAAATAACACAATTTATCAAAACTAAACAATGTTAATAGCATATATATTCTTACATGTCAAATATTATACTATTTTCTTAGTAAATAAGTTCAATGTTGAAATGCTAATGATTTGTTGCATCAAATAGTTTTTTGATGAAGTTGTCATAGTACAAAATTGTGCCAAAAGGTATAAATTTGGGAGAAGTACAAATTCAACATAAATGGTATTAACTAGATAATAGATAAATGATATGGAAAAGAATTGTGAAATAAATTATAAAAAATGAATATGGATACAAACAAATTAACCATAACATGATTGTAATTCACTACTACATAGAGGGAGGGTTTAAGACAATTTTTGAGTAAATTGTCTTAACTTGAGACAAAAAAAAAACTTGTGTATTGTCTTAAATATTGTCTTTAAGTGAGTGTCTCAAATTATTGTCTTCAAAAATTGTCTCTGTAAAGACAGTATGAAATAGAAGTATTTTTGTCTCTTTAGAGACAATATGAAAAAATGTATTAAAAACTAGCACTTGCATCTAGAGGGGGTTCAAGGAATACGCTGATAGAATTATATAGGTAATTGGAAATTCAAAGTTGATTTTTTTTAAGGAGTTCTTTGTTTTACATTGCAATTCTGTTAAACCATACATGTATGGAGGGAAGTGTGCATAAGCATTCATGATAACCATTGCAATTACATCATCAGCAGTAACCTGTATCCATTCAATATTAACTTAATAATTCCAAAAAGAAAAAATACTGAAGCCCTCCATTCACAACAGAAGAGATAACTATAACATTATAGAAACATATTGAAGCCATCCATTCACAACAGCAGTGATATACAGATTGATAGAATACTACAAACTAATAATTGAAAGTAACAGTAATAACAGACCATATAGGATTAATTGTAACAACGTTTGGTAAAGGATATTATTCGTTACAAGAGAAAACTTAAAGAAATAATATTATTTGACATAGTTTTCGTAAAAGGAACGTTTCAGTTACTTAAAGGATGGCAATTACTTAGATGTCATGACCATTTGTGAGCATTTTCCTTTGTAAATTTTAGGTTAGGAAATGTCTCAACGCATTCACAAAAAATCTTATTTGAAATCCAAATATTGTGGAATGGACGAAGATTGCATAAAAGTTTTGAAAATAGAAAATCAAAATATGATCTACTTGATTCAAGTATAACACACAGAAATCTAAAATTTATTTATGTTTTTTATGATTTTCATGTGATCTTTGCATGCATAAAGATCATAGCACTCTG
The DNA here is from genome assembly GCA_027924645.1 of Cunninghamia lanceolata. NCBI lineage: Eukaryota > Viridiplantae > Streptophyta > Pinopsida > Cupressales > Cupressaceae > Cunninghamia > Cunninghamia lanceolata. Next base: position 3,069,953 of record BSBN01000189.1, on the reverse strand, counting down.
CCCCCTTTCTGTAGTAAAAAGAGTTAGTGACTTGCTAAGATGGAAGTTTAGTACAAATTTATCAACTTTGTATTGAGAATGAAATTTCCTTGGCCCTTTCGGGTAGTTCAGTACAAATTTTTCAACTTTTGTTTTGAGCATATAAGATGTACATTAGCTTATGAGGCCCCATAAGTGTAAGCTTTCAACAATCCCTATCAAATTATATTTCCATTGATAAAGCGATGCCAATGAAAAGAAACGCTCTGCTTCTGTGGGAACGTAGACCCCAAAAGAACTAATTCATTTATTTAAGGCATGAGAATTAGTGCTTGAAATGTTAATAATTTCTTGGGTTGGTGGAAGGTTGGCCATAACTTGACAAAAAAGTATAAGTCAAAACATCAAATAATGGTATATTGCAAAATATTCATATTGTAGATGTTATATCAAGAAAACTAAATTCATGTAAAATATATATAGATTCAAATAATCAACCCCAAATCATTGGTGGAACATTGGACTAGAAACCCATACCATGACAGCTGAATACACACATATCATGAGAGTTGAATACGCACAGTTTACCATGTAGATGCAAAATAGATAATTTGATGGGCCAAATCTAATCCTTACTTTAGTTGATGTATTGGTTGTAAGTTTGATTGCCAAAAATTGGAAAATAGTAATGTAAATTATTTTAGACATGCAAGTACATTAATATAATTAATGTGAATTTGTATAACTAACACATTAAGAGAGTGATGATAAGTTAGAAGACTTATTAAAAAAATAAAACATCAAAGTTTAAACTAATATGCACCTTTCCAAGTTGTACTGGATAATGGGAGATTTTGTCAAAGATTGATGGTTGAAAAGAACACCACTTTTAAGTTTCATTAGATGACTTCAATACACACAACAACAAAATTTAGAGGAATGCTAATTGATATTGATCAACTCAACTTCTCTTCTCTTTTTCCCTATAGAGCTACCTAAACATACCTATTTGGGTACACATATTACCTTACTTATGGCGTGAGAGCCACATAATGCTTACATATTAAACTACTTGACTAGCTACTGAGGTAACAGAACCTAGGCTGGTCAGTAATCATGGATATACTGATGCTTATGGTGTTGGACTTGGAATTAATGAAAATGAAGAACAAGTTTCCAGATACCTTGGAGGTTTGAGAATTTTTGCCCATGATGAGATCAATTTAGATAAATTGGATTTTATAGAAGACTTTTAGTTGGTGTTAAAGGCTAAGGAGAAACTGACCAGTAATCAGCCCAAAATTCTCTATAAAAAGAGAAGAACCCACATCAGATACAAGGTGCAAGAGCAAATACAAAAGAGTGTGAATGGAGAAACAAAGGGAATGAAGTACATAAGGAATCAAAATGTTAAAAACATAGATTAGTAATGTCTCCTAAACTTGACAAAGCAACCATGTAATGCTTTTACCAGTCAACATGCTATTATAGTGATAAAAGTAAAATATGAACTAGAAAAGAATAATAAGATAATATTCTAGATAATTTTACCTATTCATTTGAAGTAAGCCCTGCACTCCCCAACAATGTCCTATCCCATAACTCAATTTGTTTAAGTATTTCTTTCCTAATTTCAACATTTTCAAGAGTTTCTGGTAGGAGCCTTATTATTCTTGATTATGATTCTATAAGACTCCTCAAGGAAACTTGTTTAGGTATTGGTGGGAGAATTCTGACTGAACCCATACTTGATGGATTATTTATTTTTGATGTACTCCTAATAGGGGCATGCATGTCCATTACAACAGGGATAATAGGAGCATCCATGTTTGATGTAGAAGGCATGCTATGAGGTATTGTGCTTGATGCCACTCTTGTGATAGGTGTTTCTGGTCTAGATGTAGAGGGCATGACACATCTTCTTGAAACATCCTACAAGGCACAAATATAAATGTTAAAGTGGTATAATAGGGGAAATAATATAATCAAACCCACACAAACATATGATTGAATCTTACCTTTTACATAACATTGGGTGTATCGGATGTCATAATCAGATCTTACATGCCAACAAGCTGCATTCTTGGTGGACTTACTCTAGAAATGCCATATGGAAAAAACAAAAATATTAACAAAATATAAAAGGTGAAATAAGTTAATTAAATGCACAAGAATCTAGATCAAATCTTACTGTTGGCATAATACTAGATGTACTAAAGGGCATGATAGGGGTTGGAACGACTCTAGAGATGGCCTGCATTCCACAAACATAAATTAACATAATATAATATGAAACATAAGATAAATGATCCTATAAAAGATAGTTTTCAAACTTACCTCATTCACCATCATAGTAATGTTTTTCCCTTGCCCATTCCTTAGCATTTCAATTAGACCACTTAAGATCAATGGATCCCCCATAGTAGAATCGGGAGCACCCATAAGCACATTCTTAAAGAAACACATAATGACATAAAATGACAAAATATTAATTAGAGAACATATGTAAGTGATATTAGTAACATAAGTCAAATTCACTAGCACATGAACAATAACATACACAATTTTCATTATGTTTCAATACATAAGAAAAACATAAACAATGCTCAACTTCCAAAGTTTTTTTTAGCTTTATGGTATTGTGTTTCTCTTGCCTAGGTGTCAATTGCATAAAGCGCGTAGGTGTTGATTGTGTAAAGATTCCAAACACAAAAGTGTCTTTCAAGTAAATTGGTAAAGAAGTAAAAAATAAAATGAAACAACTTATCCAATTGAAAAAAAATTGCAAGCTATATTCATTGACGTTACAAACATCCACTAACATAACACTCAAAATATTCAAATGACTTAATTTCCATTACATTTTGTGTATAATTAAGAACACAATACTTAACCTATAAAGAGTTAATTATATTGTACTGAATCCTCACAACCATCTTAAAGTGAACATGATGATCAAACAATGTCAGTCTCACATGAAATATCCTCATCTAATGGCATAAATGCACCATGATTAATGGGGCCCTAAATCCACAAATAAATTAATACCATAGTTTTCATGGTCTTCTTCACCTTCATCTATAGGTAAATGAAAATCGATAAATTCATCATCTTCATGTACTTGATGCCCATGCGGTTGCTCATATCCTTCAAACACTTCAGTAAACTCGTCATGATCTTCATCTTGGTCATACACATCATTGACAATAAAGTTTTCATCATCTCCATCTTGGCCATCTATGTCTTCAAGGGGGACTTCTGTATCTTCAAGTAAATCATGGTCTTCTACATCTTGAACAAATGTTACTCTTTATCCTCTTGGATGATAATCAATCATGAATGACCAACTAGGTTGTTCTAAATTTGGAATGAGAAATATCTAGTCACATTGATTTGAAAACACATAAGGTGTAGAAGTGGCTTCAAATGAAGATGTATTGATCATATGGAATCCATTCTTGTGCAGCAATATGGTTTTATCTTCACCCACTTTGATAAGCTTGTACCACTAAACACGGAAAATAACTTTCTTTAAAGATATAAAATCAAGCTCTATAATAACCTCCAACACTCCATAATAGAAAAGTGTGCTTGTGATTGGTTGTCTATCATTTGCATGTGAATGACATTCCACCTCAAATGATGCTGAAATTCCATAATCATAAATTTGTCTCATGTCATCAACCTTTTTGATGCAAAAATGATGACCAAAATTCCACATTTATTTGTAATATGTTACCTAAATTCATATAAATATTAACTAATAAGAAGAATAAGATGAAAAAGGGAGAATAAGAAGAATAGTACCACATTGCAAGGACCAGTCATGAAGAATATGGCACGTTGTCGGAGATTGAAGGGGTTTTAAAATCAAGGGGGAGTTCGTGTCTCATCCACATTGCCAGTTCTTCCCTTCTTCCTTGCATATTCAGCCAGGCATGCCTTGATATATGCGTAATATCACAAAGGAAGATAGACTTTTTAAGGTGTCCAAAAGCTCATGTGAAGTTTGGGTTTGTAGAGTTTTGATTAAAAAACCTCTAGTTTTAAAATGCAATCCTTGGAAAGGAAAGAAGAAACTTCTATTATAATGATGAAGCTCCCAAATCCCATCTTATCTATTGGAAACCCTAGTGGTTTGTGCATTTTTTAGAGAAATCAAGTCCTCATCTATTGATAATAATATAAAGCCATAAGCTTCACTGAAACATATGCCTAAATGAGATGATAATACATAGCTACAATGATAACAATCAACTAGGGTTTCTTGTGCATGTTATAGTAGGGTATTTCTTGGTATGTTTTCATTTCAAAGTTAATGAAACTAGAAAATGAAATCATTTTTTACATTTTCTTTCTGACAAACAAAAGATAGTGCAAAATATGGAGTATGACAGTTGAATAAGAAAAAAGGTTTGGCAAACTGCCTATTGATCCTGATGCTATGAAGACTTGTAAGAATGAGAATAAAATAGTGAATGAATATTGACAGAGCAGGGGCACTTCAATATGAGCTTCATTGGTGTCAAGGGCAGTCCTTAGGATAGTTTTGACAAGAAGAAAGAACTCACTGAAACATTATAACACCAAAAAATTAACACTGTAAATGTCATTGTGATAGTGAAGTAGGCAGAGAGGCAAGTTATGGTGAAGTGAAACCGTGGATTCTATTACTAGTTTTCAGGAAAATGTGTACGGTTTGGAGATTCAATTCATTTTTGATATACTGTGTGAGCTGCATATTGTTGTCCAAAGGTGTTTCATTTCAATACATAGTTTTCTTTGCCATTTTTGTATACAAAATCCAATATCAATAAAGACAAGCAGTTAAAGGTGGTCATCTAAGACAGTCATGCCATGAAGAAGATAACTAGAGGTCAAGTATAAGATAGGGACAACAGTTGGAGTCTAAAAGCAGAGAGGCAGAGGATAAAGGTGTTGGCAACATTGTCAAGAGACACTACTGATATGCTAGAGACGTGATGTTGTCATTGAAGGAAACAATGAGAAATGATTTGTAATAGTTCTTGAGACAGAGTTGTGTATAGCCTTTTGGTCTGGAAAGACTAACTTAGCCAAAATTAACTAAGTGTTGGCAGTTTACCAAGACAGTGATAGTGATTTAGTTGGTAGGCCTCCGTAGATCAAGATCATGCTATGCAGTTTTGGTATGTTATACTTAGATGTTATACAATGTTGTATCCTAAGTTTCATGTCTGGATAATCTTCAGAAGTCATATTGTAAATTGCCTAAGTCTGGTAAGCAGAGTGTAGTGAGGAACAGTGCTAAACACTTGAGTAACTCACTCCACATTCGTCTGCTATTAGTTATCTCGATGTGCAATTTGAAGGTGTTGTAAACACATACGATAACTATCTAATTCTAGATTTGTTGTATCTAAAGTCCACCGGAAGATCATCTACAAGCTTTCAAGTTTCGGCAGTCAGTTTGACAGTGTTTAACTAAGATAGAGGTAATAGTTTTGATATCTGCATATTGCCATAGAAGAATATTATGACTTGCAGTTATGAAGATATGATTGGTGATGTCTAATGAATGTTTGATGTGAATTTTGAAGTTTCATGTGGTCTACACTAGAAGTTATGATATGATAGATAATAAGGTTTAAGTGTGTACTTTGGGATAAGGTTGACACATAGTTGGATAGATGTACAGTAAGGAGATAATGTTTAGATCAATATTCTAATTTGTTCTAAAATAGGTCCATACCTATATGAAGATCCTTGAAGGTTTTTATTGGTCTGCATTACTTCATATAAAGAATTCAAGTCGATAGAGTATGAGCTTTTTGTGTACATGCTTCATCACTGGCAAACTGACTAAATTTTGCGTTAGATCTTGTTCCGGATATTAATACCTAATGGATTTTGGTGCAGTGATATGTGCTAGTTGTGAATATGCGGTATGTTGGGAATTAAGGTGTCTCAACCTTGGTAATTCCATGTATTTATTATTTGTAATGTATTTATTGTATTAGCCTATGATGTAATTAAGTTGCACATCCTATTTTGTCATTTAGTCTTAAGTGGCACGATGAGTTGTCACTCCACTTGTAAGGTGACTATGATGGTCAACCCACTCCATGTGGATATAGGTGTCCCATATTGTGGTAGAGTTTTTCTACCATGTGTCGGTATCTTGAGTAGTGTGTAAGGAATTATGATGCGTAACGATCATGACATATTCCTATGATAAATTCTATGACACGTAAGAGTCATAAATAGAAGATCCTATGACAGGTGGGGACATGTGTCAAAGAGCATCTTTGAGGAAGGCATCTTTGGGCACCCAAGGGAGGTTATGACATGTTGTAAGAGGAATATGCTATTTTTAGTCAGTGTATGATAGATTCTCTTATAGTTGTAAGTGTTGTCACTTATAACAGATTCTATGATAGTTGTAAGGTGCGTAAGAGCATTTGTCATAGCCTATCTTGGGACTCGGCACCCACATTGGAATGGGGTGATATGACAAGTGTCATAACCATGCTACAGTGTTGGAAAAGTATCCTTAGGTGTGGCTTTTGGGCCATGAGGCCAAGATGGATGCCCATCTCAAGAAGGTTCCATTTTTGCCTTGAAACTTATTTATATACAAGTGCTTGAATGGGAGATGCATAGTGTAATTGACAGGTACTATTATGCTACCAAAATATCTCTAGATACGAGTGTCAAAGACTCCTGAGAAGACTTGCATTGTAAGTGTGTTGTAAACATTCTTTGTTTTGATAATACATTGTGCAGGTTTTGGAGTGGGGCTTTTCACCTGAAGGGGTTTCCCCACATTATATCTTCTCTCTCTCTCTCTCTCTATTCTATCTACATTCTGTGTGTATGTGTATTGCTGGAATATCTCTATTGTTGTGTTAACATCACTGTAATTGTAAAGGTTGTAAAGAATTTACATACATCTCTCCTCATTAGATTAGTGTAGGAAGTGATTTCTACACACCTAGCTTCCTTTCAGTTGGTATCAGAGCTTGATCACCTTTGGTCCTAGTTGTTGGGTAGGAGTTTTTTGAGATGATCTTAGATTGAGTGGGAGTCTGTGCAGAGTATTCTAAAATCTTGTTGCAAGAAGGAGATGGCAAGTACATCGGGAAGAGTAGAGGTGGAGAAATTTAACGACACCAAATTTGGGTTATGGAAACTTAAGATGGAAGACATGCTTGTTGATCGAGATCTATGGGAAGCAATTTCTGGTGTAAAACCAACGGCAATGTTGTAAGATGATTGGGATCTCAAGGATCAAAAAGTTAAGGGTCTTGTGAGACTCTGTTTGGCTGACTATGTCTTGCTAAATGTCCATGAGGAGAAGACCACGAAGGAGCTGTGGAAGAAACTTGGTGATGTTTATCAGCCCAAATCCTTGGTAAACAAGTTATTCCTATGGAAGATGCTATATTCTCTAAGGATGGAAGATGGAGGATTCATTGCAGACCATTTGAATGCTTTTAACATGCTAGTTGCACAGTTGACATCCATTGGTGTGAAAATGGAGGAGGACGATCGGTGTATGACCTTGCTTTGTTCTTTTCTAGATTCATGGGATCATCTTGTTATGGCCATTGGGAGTACCACATCTACTTTCAAAATGAATGAAGTGGTGTCTTCTCTTTTAGCTGAAGAGATGAGGAGAAAGTCATTCGAGTCAGCTAAAGAGGCTCTTGTGGTTCGTGGAAGACCTAAGGAGAAAGGGAAAAGAAGGACAAGAAAACTGAGAAGGGTAGATCCAAATCCCGTGGCAAATCCAAATCTCCTAGAAAGTCCAAGGCTCTCTATTGGAACTATGGTAAATCTGGGCATTTCGAAAAGGAATGCAAAGAGGAGAAAAAGAAGAAAAAGAATGTCACAGATTCAGATTCTGACAAGTCACAAGATGATGGTGATGCTTTCATCATAGCCTTAGCCAACCATGCATCTGATGATGTGTGTCTAATTGATTCTGGTGCATCTTTCCACATGACCTCGCATGGAGACTAGTGTTGATGTATAAATTTGTGGGTCTAATCCAATAACAACATGGGAAACTCTGAAAACGTGGGATGGCTTCTTAGAGTAACCTCTAGATTTTATGGAAGCTGGCTCTTCCTTTTCAATGGGGTTTTGGGAAAAGGACAAAAACTGTTGATAACTGAGAGGGGGGGTGAATCAGTTATCTTAATTATTTTAACTTGTTGTTCTTCTTAATCAACTAGTGCAGTATCAAAACACATAAGCTTAAATGAACATGAAAGCAAAAATAAACTTAGTACACATGACACAATGTTTTTGACGTGGAAACCCTGTTAAGGGAGAAAACCACGGGGTGATTAACCCAAGAATGTATTCTTTGTTAGAAGAATAGAAATACAAAAATGGCACTTGCCAATTAGGGCTCACTGCCCGAGCACACTGCTCACAAGAGGCTCACTACCTACAAGAGACTCACTATCTACAAGTTATAAATAGAGTAACAAGATACTTGAATTGATGAGAAGCATCGACATATGTTGAGGTTCAGTTCCGCTTAAGGTCAATACACTGATTTACTGCACTTCATCTTTTCTCTTCTTTGGTGCTGCTGTCTTGTCACATACCGGACTTGTATTGCTGCCTTCACACTATCCTCTACTTTTATTTGCACTTCCCCACACCACACACACTACTTTACATCTAAATCCATTTGGTATATATATCCACACAAGTGATTTCAACACCTATCTAGTCGGCATCCGGAATAGTCAATATTTTTCCAAACTTTGATCTGTCAGCTGAATCTTTGCATACCAAGTAATGCGGATCAAAGAGATGCTTATAGAAGTCATCAATCATGTCAGCCAATCATTAATGATACCTTAGGAAACTTAATCACCATCAATATCACATCCGAAATAATTCTGATGCTCTGTCAGTTAGTTCTTCCTCTGTCTACTGTGCCAAACCAGACCCCAAAACTTAGATACTCATATCTCTTCACTCTCTTATCACCAGAGGCTCAATCCCTAGAATCTATCAGTCAAGGTATTTCTCTTGACTTTCCCAAGTTCGCACTTTACAAAGATGTTTCCTCTAAGAGATTCGGACCTGACCGTCGAACCTTGCCACATGCTCTGTTCTTGCTTACCGGACCACAACATTCTTCAATCTGACTTCCGGTATAGGCACACCATGTCCTACAGATGTGTGGGATGAACTTTGTTGCCATCAATGACAACAATCATGAAATCTCAATGTGTCTCTTGCCAACAATCTCCCCCTTTGGCATTGATGGCAACACTTAGTGAAAAATGACTAAGTGTTATACTACACTCCCCCTTGGTTGATGCTCTGTTCTAATGTACATTTAACTGGAGCTCCCCCTTAGCTAGATTCCACATTGTTCACTATTCCTCACTCCCCCTTTGACATCAATGGCAAAGGGTAGGGTCTACACACCAAAAATTGCCCAAAAATTCATCTATACTTAGTCGTATAAGTACATTAACAGGTTATACTTACATATACTGTAGTATGTCTGCAAAAGTTGTCTTCAACTGGACAAGTTCTGTTGCCCAACTCTGCTTCATCCTATCCAAAATTGAGATGTGACCACTCAACAGGAATGCAAAGGCTTCTACCCTTTTGAGATATGTCAAATCACTGGTCTGAGCTATGGTCTAAGCATCAGTTAGAGCCGCATGCATGGCCTCTAACTCAAGGATAATAATCCCTCTTAGTTCACTTAGCCTACCTATTTTTATTTTCTTCTCCTTCTCAAGCTTCTTTATTTCATTTATAGTTGCAAGAGTCTGGCACTCTTGATTTATTATGGAAGAGGAGAGAGGATCAAAACTTTGAGAGAGGCTTGACAGTTTATCCTCTTGTTCTTTCACTTTCTTCTCAATATCCTTTGTTACTTTTGTCCAGGATATACAAAATTTATATACTTCTCCTTCATCCTTAAGAGCATTTTCTAAGCTCTTTATCCCAATATTCATAACTCTCCTATCATTTGTTATCTGACCCTGCACTTCAGAGAATCTCTTTTCCAAAAACTCCTTCTAGACCTTTTCTTCAGCTGACTTCTCTAGGGAATCAAAATGTGTATGAACAAAATTTACAAGGGTCTTTAGATTACCGGATGTGGAGGCCAAAGAATCCTTTCGGAAGGATGGCATAATCTTTTCCAATACATCAGATGCAGCTTCTATGAGCTCACAGTCTTCCACGTGAGACTTCAGAAGTTTTTCTTTTGCCTTTGCCTGAGTGAAGGATGCTAGCTTCATGGTTTGCACCGGAGAGAGGGAAACAAAATTGAATGGACCTTGAAGCAATCCTGGTTCATCAAATTCCATCATCTCTTTGGTCAAGAAATCCTTGACAGCTTCTGCTGTGTCTCTTGCCAGAGACAGAGTTTTCTCCACTTCTGCAGCCTTGCCATTGTATTCTGAGACTTTTTTTGTTTGATCTCCTTCTCTTCCCTTTACTTGTTCTTCTTGAATGGATTTTTCTTTTGTTCTTTGTTCTCCTTTAGATCCAGAGTCTGTAGGGGAAACTGGAGGAGAGATGTTTGCTTCTTCATGAACCTTCTCTCCCAGAGTAGAGGAATCTAAGTCCTTATCTTTTTCTTCACCTGTTTCCTTTACCTCTTCTACCACTGTCTCAGTAGATTCATCTTTGTCTTCCATGGCAGATGTTTCATCACCTAAGTCCTCTATGATAGGAATATTGAATCTTTTATAGGCATTCTTGAGGATCTCTTTAGTTTCTTTTGCCACTTTATCAGTTTCTCCAAGCATAAGCTGATTCATTCTAGCTTTGCTCCAAAACTCATCCTTGCAATCTTTGAAAATCATATTCATTTGTTTCTGAGTGATTGAGGGATAGAGCTAAATAGCTATTTGTTCCCTGATCTCAAGGTCCTTGGCCTTGGCATTGTTCTTCCTAATTTCTAGTTCTTTCTCTAGGCTCTTGGGAATTAGAGAAATAATCTCAATGAATGCTTTATTATAAATGTTAAGGTACCTAACTGCGGCTTCTTGTAGGATCTTCTGATTAGCCTCATTGTAGTCGTCATAAAATTTAGTCATTGGCTTCAAGTTCCCATCCACAGTGACTGATTTGACTACATCATTAATGGACAGAGTGGGCCTTTCAACAAACTCTTTTGCCATCTCTTTCTTGTCTTTACCAGTAGAGGGTTCACCAGATACTTTCTTCCTTTTCCTTATTTTCTTTACCTTCTCATCTGACTCAGTCTCTTCATCATCCTTCTGACTGATGTATGACCTTGTGGTCTTTGTCTTAGTTCTTTTCTCTATTTTACCAGATGATTTTGCTTCCGGTTTTGATGTCTTTGTGCTCTTGTCAGTGGTAGGTGCAGACCTCTTAGAGGGTCTGGTCCGGGAGGGTGCTTCTACCGGATCACTTTCCTTTTTTGCTTCTTCCTTCTCTTTCTCTGTCCTTTCCATCTTTTCTCTATGTGCATCAAGTGCTTCTTTTGATATGCCATATCTTTTGGCAACATTCTCTACTTCTTTTCTCACTTTTCTCTTTGTGTCTGGTTGTCTTAGTTCCACATGAATCTTTATACTCAATTCTTCAAAGGTTCCAAACCTTTCTGCCTTGGGATCTTTGGGCTGACTTAACATGTGCTGAACATGCAGCTCTATAATTTTCTCATCCACTTCATACCCCATTGGCATGATCCATACTATTCTAGGCTCCATAGCCTCCATTAGGCACTGATCACTTTCTACCATAAAGCACACTAAATTTTTGTACTTCTCAACTAGAGATTGGGGGATTCTTTCTCTAGCTTGCATCATGCATTGGAAGTTTTTGAAGTAGCCCCATAGAGAACTATTTTGTGCCTTGGGATCACCAAGCCCATGCAAATAATCTCTGATTTGAATTGCAACCGGTCTGTTGTTTTGCCATATCCATCCATTGGATCTGGGTAGCTCATTCATGTAGTAAAAGAATAGGCAGAGTATTAAACCACCGTATTTGAAAGAATTCTTCTTATCTTTCTTTATCTTCTGCAGATTCTCTAGGAGTTGGTTCAAAAGAAGCTCACAAAGATCATAGTTTGCATTCTTCCTCAACATTTCATAAGTAGTATATATAGCAGTTCTGGATACTAAATTTTCCTTGCTCGAGTGATATATCTTATATCCAATTATCATTGATCCAAACTTGATATTCGGATCTATGATATCCTCAATTGTCATTGCTCTTTTATCAAACTTTGATCTGGTAGCCTCACTTACAATTTGATTTTTGACAGATTTGAGAGTGGCATTTCACCGGTTGAGTGTAATCCAGTTACTACCTTAATGGCATCCTTAGTGATCTTAAATGGCCTGTTCAACCACATGAAGTTGTCATGCATTTTGCTCAAAATATACCGGACCCATTCGTCTTCTAGAAAATAGGGGAAATGAATGCACTGTGCAAAATGTTTGTCTCGGATAGCCTTATACTGAGGTTTGAGATCAAAAGAGTCGTCTATTAATTAATTGTGATAGATATCTGATAGCTTGGATTCACCAAACTCTTCAATGTTCACATGAATATATGCCCTAACATCTTCAACATGCAAAACCCCATGCGGAATGCTAGAAAATGCCCCTAAGGGGTCCACTTCTAGAGATTTATAAGGATGTTTCTTAAATTTGGGTCGAGGCCTATCAGAAATCTTCACTACATTCAAAGTAGTCATCTTTCAAAGATTTGCAGAGAGATGTTCAAGAATGGAAAATACCTTTTATGCTTATAGGTTTCACGGAGTGAGCTGGATCAATTGTTGGATGTATCAACTTCTGTAGATGATTTTTGATGGGCTTGAGGCAATTTGTTGCAGAGCTCCTTTTCGCTTCTTCTTGAATGTAGAATGAACAAATGTTTAATAAGAAAAACCCTTATATTACTCTGTAAACCCTAATACCAAGTTGCAATAAATGCTCAACTTAAGTCATTCCAGTTTGCCTTGTTTTGCTTAACCGAATGACTTGAAGAATCGAAACAATCTTGTTCTAAACACCTTGCAGATCTTCCATATCTTAACCACAGCTTGTTTAGATGTTTCTCTAAGAGCCCTTTAATCCGCAACTCTCCTTGTGCCAATCTCGGCACCAATTAACTGGCTGGGGGAAAAGTGTTTTTCCTTATGTCTCCCCTTGAGCTAGAGCTCACTTTTTAATTTCTGAAAGGAATATCAGCACCAGATTCTGGTGTGGATCCATCCCCTACATTTTCTGTACTTCTCTTCACCCAAATCTTGTTCATCTCACATTGAACTTCATCCGTATTCACTTTTCCTTTTCCCTTGTCTTGATTCTGATTATGATGTACCGAACCTCTTTTGTCCTGATTCTTGCTTATACAAAATTTGGCAATATGACCAGATCTATTGCAATTGTGGCAAACAACATTTCTTTGCATATTTGATTGATGTTCTCTTGATCTACATTGATTAGCCATATGACCCATTCTATTACATGCAAAGCATCTACCATTGAATGAATTGTTCATTTACATACCTCTGCATTCATGAGATTTGTGACCATACCTCTTGTAGTTAAAACCTTATCCGGAGAAGGATGTATTAGTCTAATTCATTCTCTTTCTGCATTGATTAGCTTTGTGACCAAAGTTATTGCAGTTGTGGCAGTATCCATTGAAGGATGGATATTTTTCAGTATTAGGTTGCCTTACCAGAGGTCTTCTAGACCTATTCCTTGGATTTTCTGATCCAAACTTCTTCTGACCAGATCCGGAGCTTTCACCTTTTTCATATCCCAAGCCACACTTGTCATCTACCCTCTTTTGGCTTTCAAGAAGAACTTCAAGTTGAGCAGAACTTATCTTGAATTTCTCTTTGTATTCATTTGCTGTTTGAAGATCCCTTTTAAGAGAGATAATTTGATCCTTAAGTTTTTCTTCATTATCTTTAGCATCTTCAAGATCAGATTCAAGATGTCTAGTTATTCTATCCATTTTGTGGCAGTCTTCTATTTTCTCTTTGAGAGATAGTCTTAGATTATCTTCTGTTTTTTTTTTTCTTTTCAATTTCTTGAGTAAATTTTATGACTCCTGATTCCATTTCATGTCTTACCATAATGACCTCTTTTGATAACATTTCACATATCTTGGTCTTCTCCTTTAGGTCTTTATTTGTATCATTTGCTTCACCTTGACTTGCCAATTGCTGAAGTAGATCCTTTCTCTTTTTCATAGAGATACTCAGTTTCCCTTTTAGTCCATTTATGAAGTCATCAGCCTGTTTGAGTCTTTTCTTTAATTCATTGACTTCAGAGTTAGATTGCTCAAGATCACCTAAGGCCTACAAGAGACTTACTGTCTATAAGTTATAAAGAGAGTAACAAGATACTTGAACTAATGAGAAGCATCCACATATGCTGAGGTTCAGTTTCAGTTAGGGTCAATACACTGATTTACTACACTTCATCTTTTCTCTTCTTTGGTGCTATTGTCCTGTCACATACCAGACCTGTATTGCTGCCTTCACACTATCCTCTGCTTTTCTTCACACTTCCCCACACCACACACACTACTTTACATCTAAATCCATTTGGTATATATATCGGCAAAAGTGATTTCAACACCTATCTAGTCGGCATCCGGAATAGTCAATATTTTCCCAAACTTTGATCTGTCAGCTGAATCTTTGCATACCAAGTAATGTAGATCAAAGAGATGCTTATAAAAGTCATTAGTCATGTCGGACAATCATTAATGATACCTTAGGAAACTTAATCACCATCAATATCACATTCAGAATAATTCTGATGCTCAGTCTGTCAGTTCTTCCTCTATCTACTCTGCCAAACCAGACCCCAAAACTTAGATATTCATATCTCTTCACTCTCTTATCACTGAAGGCTCAATCCCTGGAATCTATTAGTCAAGGTATTCCTCTTGACTTTCCCAAGTCCACACTTTACAAAGATGCTTCCTTTAAGAGATCCAGACCTGACTGTTGGACCTTGCCACATGCTCTATTCTTGCTTATGGGACCACAACATTCTTCAATCTGACTTCTGATATAGGCACACCATGTCCTGCGGATGTGTGGGATGAACTTTGTTGCCATCAATGACAACAATCATGAAACCATAATGTGTCTCTTGCCAATAGGAACAAAATTACAGATACAATGAAAGAAAATCTAACTCCCTAAGGGGATGCACCGGATTTACAACCAACCCAGTTGCATAGTGTCAAACCCTAATAGATTTAATTGAAAACTGTGAGGGTAAAATAGTGATCAATCAAATGAATAATAGATGACCCAAACATCAACAGAATAGAGAAACAAAGAAGATTCAAGTAAACAGAGCAATGAACAAACACAGCAAAACCTCTTCCGTTTCGAAACTTCTGTTGTTCGCCTATCACGAATCGTCCTTTCGCAGATGAGATGAGCCCTCAGGGAGTGCAATCTTTCAAAGCTGTTTGAGGAAGTCGATGGTGAACGGCTATGGTGTGATGTGCAATGAAGGTGAGCTCCAATGCAACAATGGTGATCTCAAGCTTGTAGATGACAAATGGGTGCCAAAGGCGCGCTGGTGATATTTCTGCAGAGTAACGATGTCAAAAGCCTGGATGAATAGAATGGAGGGATGAAGCTTCATTTATAGACTTGGAAGAATAGGAATCAACGGTTGAGAGGAGATATGAAGATCAATGGCTGAGGATGGTTGAGGAATGTGCAACCAGTGGAAATGTGACAAGTGTCTCAGCTCCATCATGAAAGGTGGGATGTGACAAAACTGATTGGAGAGTTAACTCCATTGACTGGTCTGTTAACAGAATTGATTGATCAGTTAGAAGAGTGGATTGTGGAACTGACTGGATTGATTGAGGATTTGACTCAACTGACAGGTTAGTTAACAGATTTGATTGATTGGTTAACTGACCTCTGATTGGAGAAGAAATAGGCCATGTGGGTGAGGGAAAATAAGGTAATTAAATATTAAATATATTTAATTACATGTGCAACCTGATGAGGTGGACAAGGTGAGGTGTAAAGGTGATGTGTAAAAGGTGATGTGGAATTTTGAATTTAGAACTTTAGGATAGAGGAATTAGGCTTAATTAAATAATTTATGATTATTTAATTGTGAAGGACTTTAGAAGAATTTTAATTAAATAAATAGAATTTATTTAATTATGGAACAGTGAATCGATTAAATAAATTTAGAATATTTATTTAATTAATAGAAGAATGGAATAAATATTTAGAATATTTATTTAGGATGATTTGTGTCATTTTTAGGCGTATACATTTTGCCCCTCTTTGATGCAATGCAGTTTACAGCGTTGCTTCAAAGAAGTTGATAGTCTGAATGATGATACATGCCCCAGTTTGCCCCTGGTACAGGTTAAATGACGATAGGATGCCCCCTCGGGAGATTGGACAGAAAAAATGGAGAAAGTGCTGGAGACGGACGATCTCACGACGAGGAAGGGGTAAGGATAAGTTGGAGGAATAGGGACGCGGTCAGGGATGCGGGAAGAAAACGGGAGGAAAAACGGACACGGGAAGTAGTCACAGTCATCACCTAGCCAGAATTAGGGTTTGGAGGCTACAAATAGGAGCTGGGTCCACAAGAATAGTCATTTGCACACTTAGTTGATCTGGATTGGAGAAAGAGAGCTCAGAGCAAACTGAGAGCAGCATGGTGGCCAGAGCAGCAGACATTCCACGCGAGGAGCACCGATTCGAGCGAGTCCGACGATTCGGGCGGCCAGCAGAGGCAGGACCCCCGGTATGTGCTTAGAAAAATTTCTCCTAGGGTCGAGTTTAGGTGTCATAAATACACGTAGAAAATAGGTGAAATAGATGCACCGAAATGCAGAACGGCGCATATGCCTCGCGAAGCTGTGCATTTGCTTTTTCGCTGCTCATATGTCTGTTTCAGCGGCGCATGCGTTAAAGCTACGCTTTTGTGCATTCTAGCTGCGCATGTGCAATTTGGCGGCGCTTTTGTATTTTTGCCGCGCATATGTGAAATGTAGCAATGCATTTGATAAAGTTGCGCATATGTGACTTCTTGCGGCACATCCGTAATTTCGCGGCGCATACGTGGATTTCTGCGGCGCATGCATTAGAACAGTGCATATGTGCCCTGTAGCAGTGCATATGCATTTTTGCGGCGCATATGTTGATTATTGCGGCGCATATACCAGAAACGGTGCTTTTACCACCTATAGTGGCGCATTTGCTCAAGAGGGCAAATTACTAAGCCAAATTGATTCTATTAGCGTCCTATTTGACGCAGGAATCGATGAGCTATCTCCGAGATTGCAGGAATCTAGTCAAGAGATGTAGTGTGCTGTTTTGATCAATTTGAAATGCTAAGTTTAGTTGATATAGTTCAATAGATATGTTGAGTATGGTATATGCAGCTTGAGACTGACGCCTTGCTTTGCGTGTTTACAGGAGGAGATACGAGAGACTCTACAGTCGAGGGAGACGTTCCCTATGCCGTTATTGCAGAGATACATGCTGACGGAGGCTGACAGAGTGGCGCTTGGTGCCATGGGTTTAGATTACGTTTGCTTTATGCCCGAGGTGCGGGTGAACCGAGGACTATTGACAGCTGCCGTAGAGAGATTCCATAGTGAGGATGGGACCTTCCACTTCCCTACTGGAGAGATGACGGTGACGCTGGAGGACGTCTACAGGATACTGCACTTGCCCGTGGTAGGCGAGTTAGTGGAGTATGATGCACAGCGGGACACGGGACTTGCCGAGTGTCAGCGAGTATTTGACGATCCCGAGCTAGTGGGACAGGTCATCCCATGGCAGGATATCTATGACTGTTATGACTACTTCCCTGGGATTGTGGCTGGACTGATTGCGGCCGTTGTATGCCCGGACAGGAGATCGCACGGGTTCCCCATTGGATGGGGCAGGATCATGGAGCGGATGCTGACCGAGGGCACCCGATATGCGTGGGGACCCTGCGTGGTAGCCCACCTATATCACGACATGCATCAGGTGGTGTACCACCGCAGCACGAGTTTATCGGCCGGGGTGTTGCTGTTACAGTTTTGGCTGTGGGAGCACATAGCGGTGACCAGGCTGATATGCATCTTTGCTAGGCAGCGAGGAGAGCCATACAGCTATGGCTATGCAGGAGTGATTTCCCAGCACAGGCTGGGGAAGCTAGAGTACTGGCGGCATACCTTGGATGGGGTAGATGTGGTCGTCTGGCGGCCATATCTGGATTGTGAGCCCTGGGATGACGAGGGAGATGAGCTACCCTACTGCTTCCAGACCAGGTGGTTGATAGGCCAGACACGGCACATACTGGAGAGGCAGATGGTGGGCCGAGTGCTGAGACAGTTCGGCAGGAGACAGGGCATGCCGCAGGGACAGGCCATGTTTGCACGGACACATGCAGAGAGGGTCCGATGGGGGCCGATGGCTTCTTATGAGGAGGCCCTGGCAGAGTTCCAGCAGTTGCCTTACGTGGCATGGGACATGAGGCGAGAGATAGAAGATGCGGGGGTTACACAGGAGTATGAGGATTGGATTACTGCACATCCATTCCTGAGATATTCAGGACCTGGCATGCTGGTGCCCGTATTGACAACGTGGACTCAGAGGATGAGGAGGGAGAGGCTGGCCCAGGGCAGAGGGGTGCGAGAGGAGGACGAGGACGACGAGGTGGCCGAGCTGCCGAGAGGCCGAGGCAGCGGAGGAGGATAGATCAGGCTGGGCAGGCAGTGCCAAGACAGGGAGAGGTACAGCAGCAGGTGCCGTAGCAGGCACAGATGCCACCACCCCAGCAGGTACCATAGCAGCAGGTACCACAGCAGCAGGTGCCCCAGCAGCAGGGGCTAGGACAGGTAGAGGCAGCACAGGGGCCAGTGCAGGGTGAGGCACATGAGAGGACCATAGCCAGTCTGAGGGGACAGGTGCGAGAGCTGCAGGCACAGCTGAGGAGAGTGGAGAGGAGGCGAGATACAGACGCAGCGGTGATCGCTGGTTTGACTCGTGAGCAAGACATGGCAGACGCACAGGTACGCTTGATCCGTGTAGAGAGGGACACAGCAGTGGCTGCCATGGGCACAGACGCAGCAAGTACATTTTTGGTTGGGCAGGTGCAGCAGGCACAGGCACAGGTAGGCCAGTTGCAAACGCAGTTGGCACAGGCATAGACAGACCTAGCCAGAGCACAGTCACAGGCCCAGTATTACCGAGGCTTGTACCATGGTGCCGTGGTGTCGAGCCAGAGGGCAGGGAGTTTCAGGAGTCAGTCTGGGGTGGCTCACAGAGCAGGTCCATCCTAGTCAGGGGCATCCATGATGGGACCTCAGCAGTCAGGAGCTGGCAGTGGTGGCCCACAGCAGCAGGGGTAGACACGTACCAGATTTTGTACATTTTGGGACATGTATCATCATCCATTTGGGTGTATATTTGTATATGACACTTTGATTTTGAGAGAGATGGTGATATTGTACATTTGGACCTCATTTATATGATAGTATATATGATGATGCAGCTTTGTGTATCTATTGCATGTGTTTATGAGATGATGATTTACTTCTATTGGATGATGTGATTCTATTGCATAGTTAGATGGTCTATATGATGCTATATGAGAAATACTTTGATATGCTGCTATATGATTTCTATATGATCTAATGTGACAAATGAATGCAAAATGTGAGATGATGTCTATGTGATGATGCAAATGTATGTATATGAAACATGATTTCTATGTTATGATGTAACTGCGTATGTGATGTCTATATGATCTAATGCAAATGTATATGTATGGAACATGATTTCTAGGTGATGTAGTAGAGATATATGATGCACGTGGATATGTTTTTTGTTTTGATTTTCTATGCTTTTAAGATTAAGATGTGATGCAAATGTATTGGTGACCTAATGCATTGGATGGTGGTCTTGACTAACCTAATCATGTGCATGACTAGTCCTACGAGTGATATGATATGCTCCTATATGCTTTGCTTTTGTGAAGTCCAAATGTACTCTATCGACACAAGAATGACATGATGGATAGAAGAATGGTCGCGAAAGAATGACTTAGGAACTTTTCTTGATATCGTTACTCTGCATAGTTGGGATAATGAGGATTGTATGGTATACGGATGCATGGATGTGTATATAGATATAGGACGGATGCTTTGCTTTTAGATTGCTTTATTTCATCATTGGGCATTTTGTTTTTGGTACTTTTCTGAAATGTTGTAAGTGAATACAAGCATCTAGGTATAATTGAACCAAGATGACCTGAGTATCGCTTACATGGAGTGTGATTGAGCAAGTTAATACAAGCATCTAGTCAAAATTGAATCTAGATGACCTGAGTACCTCTTGCGTTTCAACAAGCAAGGATTGCCCCCGTTCCTGTAAGACCTTTGATGTCCTCGATGATCTTTTGCCGATCATGTCTTTAGACAAGGCTTCACATTACTAAATTTTAATCCACAAACAACAAACAACGAAAGTAATCATGCCCCCATTATAGCATCTCTAGCTTTTGGCATCCTTGAGTAGCATAGGAAGGTATGATAGAAAAAATCAAGACTCTGTAACTTAACCCTAGGTTCCAATCTACAAAAGCATATTTGTATTGATATGTGTTTATTTCTTGCCTTAATTTGCATAACATCATTTTAGAAGACCTTGGGTATTTGCTTTGCATTGGATAAGTTAAGATGCTCATTGTCGGGATGTCTGCTTGAAGTGCGGGTGTTTGCTTGCATTTGCTTACTTGATGAGAAGGTTGCACAATCCTTATTGAGAAGACGGACCCTAAGGGACTGACCTAGTGCCTCGGGGGCTCATTGCTAAATGGCCTTGCCTACGTGACGACGCAGAGGCAACGTAGTTCGGGGTAAACCCTAATGGACCTTGGATGGACTAGAAGAAAGACGACCAGAATGAAGACAAGAAAGGAGACGAATGAGACCTTGGGAGAGATGGAAGCCTCGGGGGCGCATTAGAATAATGGCCTTGCCTACGTGACGGCGCAGAGGCAACGTAGTTCACGGATTCGGACCACAGACACTGACGAGAGACACTACACTAGGCTTACATTGAGGAGACGGTATGGGACAAAACCTTGGTTGACAAGGCCACAAGGTGAGTATCAAGCCATGATAGGTAACTGTCAAGTGTTTATTGTGTGATGGATATGGGTCAAATGAGGAAAATAGAGGGAGAATGGGCTCAAGGTGATTGGATTCCCAAAGATGGAGAATGCGGTTTGTCACAAGTAACGCCTGTTTACCAGGTTTTCATCACTTGCTTTTATTTGCACGAGAAGCCAGAAAGTAACATGACGCCTGATTGCCAGGTTTTCATCATGATACCTATCCAAGGCGCCTGTTTGCCAGGTTTTCACCAAAGGACGATTTTTTTTTGGTATGCTTTCTATTTTTTCTGATTTTCTTGTATTTTCTCTTTGTAACTTTTTTGATTTTTTTTATTTTTTGATTTTATTGTGCCCCCTTGCATTGGGGTTCTCTTAGGTATAGAACCGGCGAAGGTGCATGCTGTTGATTGGATCATCAAACAACTCACCTTCTGATGTGGCCAACTGATATACCCCCGATCTATAAGCCGCTACAATTACATAGGGTCCAAGCCAGTTAGGCTCAAACTTACCTTTCTTTTCTCTGTCCTGCTGATTGCGAGGGTTCTCTTTTAGGACGAGGTCCCCAACCTTGAAGCATCTTGGTCTAACCTTGTGGTTGTAGCTTCTTGACATCATCTGTTGATAGGCTTTGAGATGGTCAAAAGCTTTCTAGTGCCTTTCCTCTAGCAGTTCTAGCTCTTGTAGTCTGGAGACTCTGTACTCTTCGTCTGATATGAGACCTTTCAACGACACCCGAAGGGATGGGAGTTCGACCTCAATGGGAAGGATGGCTTCGGAACCATAGACAAGGGTGTAGGGTGTAGCACCTGTGGGAGTGCGTATGCTGGTTCGATAGGCCCACAGAGCGGGATTGAGTTAGACGTGCCAATTGCGACCAGCTTCATTGACAGTCTTCTTTAGGACTTTCAGAATGGTTTTGTTCGATGCCTCAGCTTGGCCGTTACCTTGGGGGTAATATGGAGTGGAGAAGTGATGTTGGATCTTGAAATGCTCACAAAGTTCCTGGACATCCTGATTTTTGAAGCGTCTCCCGTTATCCGTTATGATGGATGAAGGGATGCCATATCGGTAGATAATGTAATTCAGAATGAAAGAGGAAATTTGCTTTCCTGTGACGGTTGATAAGGGAACGGCTTCAATCCACTTTGTAAAGTACTCAGTGGCGGTTATGATGAATTTATGGCCGTTGGAAGAGGGTGGATGAATCTTTCCCACGAGGTCAAGTCCCCACTGGCAAAAGGGCCAGGGTGTCGTTAGAGGTCTCAACTCCTGAGCAGGTGCATGAATCAGGTTCCCATGTATCTGGCATTGTTTGCACTTTTTGACGAACTGATATGAATCCATTTCCATATTGGGCCAGTAATAACCCAAACGCATGAGTTTCTTAGCTAAGGAAGGACCGCTGGAGTGTGTTCCGCAGATCCCTTCATGCATGTCTCGCAAGGCAGTTATAGATTCTTCTTGTTCTAGACAACGGAGTAAAGTACCATCCAGACCACGTCGGTAAAGGGTATTGGCGATAATGGTGTAACGGGAGGCTTGTCGGATGAAAGTTCATTTTTGGTTGGAAGAGAGGTCCAAAGGAAGGACATTGTCCTTGAGGTAAGTGTAGGTCTTACCGTACCAAGGCGAATCAGATCCTACTAGGTGGCAAATGGAATGGGTTTCGAGGAGATCATAAGCCGGTTGTCGAATTGTTTCTACTAAGAACTCATACCGTGACTCATGTTCAGGTATCTCAAGAAGAGAGGCTATGGTCGCCATTGCATCTGCTGCTTTGTTCTCTATCCTGGGTATTTGCTCAAACGAGATGGTCCCAAAATGTTCTTTGAGGTCGTCGACCATCTGTTTGTATGGGATGAGCTTCTCATCTTTGGTCTGATACTCATCGTTGACCTGGTTTATGACGAGCTGAGAATCACCGTAGACACATAGTGCTTGGATTTTCCACTCAGTGGCCATCTTGAGACCAATTACCAAAGCCTCATACTCCGCTATATTGTTAGTGCATGGAAATAACAACCTGTAGGACTTTGGAATTGTGTCGCCTTGGGCAGTGATGATCAAGATACCTGCCCCCGATCCATGGTTGGTGTAAGACCCGTCGAAGTAGAGTTTCCAAGGAGATGTTGACAGAGTGAATAAAGATTCATCGGGGAACTCAAACTGCATTGGTGAAGTGTCCTGTAATGGTGCCTCAGCTAGTTGGCCAGCGATGATTTGCCCCTTGATGGCTTTTTTGTCCACATACTCTATATCATATTTGCTAAGAAGAATAACCCATTTGGCTAGTCGACCTGTGAGAGCTGCTTTGCTGAGAAGATATTTTAGTGGGTCGATCTTGGCAATGAGTTTGACAGGATGTGCCAACATGTAGTGTCAGAGTTTTTGTGAGGCAAAAACCACCGCAAGGCATGAACGTTCCACCTGTGAGTACTGCAACTCGTAGCCCACTAAGGTTTGACTGATGTAGTACACAGCTCTTTCCTTGTTCTCATAGTCTTGCTGCACTAGGAGAGCCCCAAGAGCAATAGGTGTACCAGATATGTAGAGAATCAAAGGTTTTCCTTGGATCGGAGGCATGAGTATAGGAGGATTCATGAGGTACTCCTTGAGCTTGTTGAATGCCTCTTCGCACTGCTCATCCCATTTAAATGGAACGTTCTTATGTAGGAGATGGCTGAAAGGATGGCACTTGTCTGCCAGCTGTGAGATGAACCTGCGGATGGCCTGTAGCTTGCCCTGTAAGGATCTCAACTGTGTTAGAGTTTTGGGCGGAGGCATGTCCATGATTGCTTTGACCTTGGCCGGGTCTACCTCTATGCCGTTTGCTGACACGATGAAGCCTAGCAGCTTGCCCGATGTTACCCCAAACACACATTTCTTCGGGTTCAATTTTACTTGGAATTGGTCCAGCCGTTGGAAGACTTTCTCTAATGTGTCCAGGTGTGAGTCCCTGGTGAGTGATTTTGCCAAGATGTCGTCAACATAATCTTCCATGGTCACATGCATCATGTCGTGAAATATAGTTGTCATGGCCCGCTGATATGTAGCACCTACATTTTTTAGCCCAAATGGCATGACATTCCAGCAAAAGGTACCCCATGGACAAGTGAAAGCGGTTTTGTGCTGATCCTCTGGTGCTATTTTGATCTGGTTGTACCCTCAGAATCCATCCATAAGTGACAGCATTGTATGTCCTGCCATGAGGTCGACTATGATATCGATGTTAGGCAAGGGAAAGTCATCTTTTCGGCATGCTTTGTTTAAATCTCTAAAATCGTTGCATAGTCAAACCCTGCCATCTGGTTTAGACACCGTCACAATATTAGATATCCATTCAGGGTAATCTATGGCTCTGATGAACCCCATGTCTAACAATTTCTTGAGTTCTTCCTTGACCAGTAGGGCTATATGGGGATGCATCTTTCTCAGTTTTTGCTTTACGGGCTTCACCCCTGGATCCAATGGCAAGTGATGTAGAATCAGGTTTGGGTCCAAACCTGGCATGTCGGCATATGACCAAGCAAAGCTACCTCTCTTCTTTTTAAAGAATGGTACAAACTTGGTTTTCTCAGGCGGCGTGAGAGATTTTGCAAAGTGGATAATCTGAGGCTGCTCTTCGGTTCCAATGTTTATTGGCTCTGTTGGCTCTACCATGATCTGTGACCTTTCTTGATACATATCACTTGGGAGGGTGTCAAGCAATCCATCGTCAGGTGCCACAGTTGGGTTTTCACCTTCAGATACGTCCTTTCTTTTTACTGTTTTATGATCTGACACTGCCGCACGGCAGTTTTCACCATCAGATTCCTTTTTGATCTTTATATTTTTGCGACTAGAAGGCTTGGCACCCTCCCCGAAGTAAGCTACAGTATTGAGTTCGATAGTGAAACTGGCTTTATGATCTCCTTTTGGTAAATGATCTCTAAGTCCCATATAGTCAATGTAGGCATCATCGTTCTGGAACATATCTAATTGAGGGGTCCCTTGCAGGTCCTAGTCAATAAGCTCAAGGTGTAAGAGGGGAAGGAAGTCGGATGAAAGACCTGATTTATTGATAGTGTGGATGGAAATATTAGGAGCACAGGTGGGGGTAGTGTTCTGGGTGGTACTTTCTTCCAGGTTGTTTATCGCAATGGAATCTATACTTTCCTCGAAAGCCATAACCTCAGGGAGGGGCAAATCAGACTCCAGTGGTCTGTCCCATTGCATTTGTCTCTCATGATATGGGCTAAGAGTTTGGATGGTGTCAATCTCTTTGTCATCATAGGAGTGCTCTGTTAGCTCGTCCCACTCATACTGATTGGAATCATCCGAATCTGCATCACTATCCTCTTGGAGTGTTTGAATTGTCTCCACTAGGCAGGCATTTTATTTGGCTTTGCCCTTGCCTTTGTATCCCAAGCCAGTGGTGTTTCTAGCCGAAGAGGAGGAAGAAGGTTGTATAGGTTCGATGATCCCTTCTTTTCTGAGGCCGATAGGGCCTTGTCCTTCATATCCCATCCTATGCAAGATGGTTTCACCCCGTCCATAGAGTTCTGTAGGGAGTCTAGGTGGCTCTTGGGGTGTGTTTTCTTCTTCGGCATAAAGCCATTGCAAGAGATCTCGCTCCTCTGATTCATCAGATAAGGTCCCCCATTTTACAAAGGGGTTTGCGGGAGTGATAGAAGGAGCAGAGGGCTTTGGAAAATGCCTGGGTTGATGCTTGGGCTGGCCAAAGGAGTGAGGAGACAAGGGCATTTTTGCAAGGTTGAGGCTGTGCTCAATCTAGTATTCCCCCACGCCATTTTCTTTTATGGTGATTTTCATTGGTTTGGGCCGTGAGGAGGAAGCTTCGGCAGTATGGTCTTGTGGCGGAGTAGGGGAGATATGGGCTCGATTGTTGGGTATGACACATTCTGGTTTTGCTTGGAAAGAGTTGCAATGTTGGTAGGGGTCGGGGTCGCCGTGTATGGTGACCTGCTTGCCATCGTGTGGGAACTTTATGCATTGATGGTAGGTGGAGGGGACAGCTTTCATGGCGTGGATCCATGGTCTCCCTAGTAGAATATTGTAAGCAAGCTCCCGATCAAGGACTTGGCACACCACATCTTTAATTACCGGTCCCACTTGAATGGGTAGGACAACCGTGCCCTTTGTGGTGCGTTCCTCCTCGTCATAGGCTTTGGTAGTAATTTTCCGTCTAGGATCTACTGCCTATTCAGAAAACCCCAATGCAAGGACTAGCTTCAAAGTGCAAATATTCAAACTGGCACCCCCATCAATGAGAACCCTCTTGATGCGGTGCTTGTGCACGAATGCGACAATGTGTAGAGGAGTGTTGTGGGGTTGAGACATGGAAAGGTCATCTTGTTCTGTAAATGAGATGGAAGTGGAGGATGTCAAATTACCCACCATGGTTTGAAACTTTTCTTGGGCTAGGTTAGTGGGGACAGTAGTTTCCACTAAGGCTTTCTCAAGAATCTCCTTATGAGAAGGAGATAGACGCAAGAGCTCCAATATAGAAATGTGAGCCGGAGTCTTTTGCAATTGGTCGATGACATTATATGGGTGGGAGTTAGACGGAGATGGTGACGCCCTTGGAGGAGTGGTGTTGATCGTGACTCTACCACTGCGGGTAATTATACTACAACCAGTTCCGTTAGGTCCTGGTTGTTGGTTGGGGGATATGACGTTGACTTGCGGAACATGCTCAGAAATGCAGTTAATGGTGTACTCAAAGGGAACGCTTGCATAGTTAGCATTACTCGACCCACTGTTCTAGTTTGGCCTGTTGCGATTGTTGTCATTATTGTTATGGCCATTGGAGTTGTTGCCATTGTGACCATTGTTGTGGTGACCGCTGTTGTGATTGTTGTTATACGGCCGGTTGTGGTTTAGGAGAGGATCCCGGTAGGTCACATGAGATTCATTGGAGGTATGTTGTTGTGTCCCTCCCTGATTCTGATCTAGTATATCCTGTATGACGTTCTTAAGACGGATGCAATTATTGGTTGTGTGCCCCCTTCCTCGATGATACTCGCAATAGTCTGTGTCCTTCCAATAGGGAGGTTTGACGATAGGCTCATAGTAACTTGTTGGCGGTAGAGAAATTTCATTGTTAGCCAACAACTTCCTGAGAGCAGACTCTTGAGATTTTCCTAACGGCGTGAATTTTCTCCTTGGATTTGAATTGAACCAAGGTCTAGATTCCTGAGGGGGTGGCTTGTTGAGTGCACCGTTATTTGCTTCTTCCTTAAGAGTGAATATGGGTTGTTGTTTAGGGGCTGCCGCCTTGGCATCCACTACTCCATCGTTGACCACATTCTTGTTCTTGGTCCAAAACTTTGACTTGTTAGTTGTGTAATTGGAAGGAGGTGTGTCCTTGTAGAGCTTGAGAGTTCCTTTAGCGATCATAGCTTTCTCAATGAATAGCCCCATTTCAATGACTTTGGTGAATGAGGTAGGGCATTGTATCTGAATCTGATAGCTAAGATCGGGATTCAAATTGTGGACAAACATTTCCAATAGTTGTTTCTCAGGCATGTCGTAAGAACACTTACTAGCTAGCTGTCTCCATCGTTGTAAGAAGGTGGCGAAAGACTCACCACCTTTTTGTTTGGTGTTGCATAGGTCTAGCATAGATACTTCATGTTCTATGTTGTAAGAGAAGTGCGTTATGAATTTATTGACAAGTTCATCAAAAGTTTTGATTCCTGGTGGAAGACGCGAGAACCACTCCATAGCTTGACCTCCTAAAGATCTTAGGAATAGTCTCATTAAGTAGGTCTCGTTGTGAGCTACTTCTAAACATGCTGCAGTGAATTCCTGGATATGATCTCTAGGGTCCCCCTTCCCTTTGTATTTGTCAAATTTTGGGATTCCGAACTGAAAGGGGAATGGTTTCATGACCAAACTTCTGTCAAAGGGGTATGGTGCTATATCTTCCAAGGAGTAGTTCTTGGAACTTGTGCTGATCTTAAGGTTGGAGATTTCTAGCTTTAGATTCTCAATTTGTTGTCTCACATCCGCCATAGGAGCATTTTGGTCAATGGGTTGTTTTCCTCTCTCATTGGCCTGGGGGACCGTGTCATTTGTGCCTCTCTCATGTGCATTTGGGACTATGTCATTTGTGTCCCTCTCACGTTCATTGTCTACATTTTCCATGATGGAGCTAATGTCAAAGTCTACAGGGAGTTTGATTCCGAGACTAGCAAGATGATGGAAATATTTGGTGGGGTCCTCAAGGAGCACTTTCTCCACTAGGCATTGGAATTTGCTATCTTGCATGTGTGCCACTAATTCTTCACGAGAAATTTCTTCATCATCATCGCGTGGTGGGGCGATGTGATCGGAAGAGTCAGC
Source organism: Cunninghamia lanceolata (assembly GCA_027924645.1). NCBI lineage: Eukaryota > Viridiplantae > Streptophyta > Pinopsida > Cupressales > Cupressaceae > Cunninghamia > Cunninghamia lanceolata. The sequence continues at coordinate 3,041,475 of BSBN01000189.1, read as the reverse complement.
CATTTCAGTTAGCTTGTTGTACTGGGATCGAGTAAGAACCATGCAAGGTGGGGTGGGATGAAATGGACTAGGATTAGAAATTTTGGCAAGGTGTCGACTAAGACTGTAATGAAAGGGATATCTAGGACAAGACTTGGACAAAGGGTTCTCTCACTCAATGACTTCAGGTAAGACGGTTGACACAAGACTCTAGCCACTAGCAAGGGTAGTCGATACCAGTCTCACTGTGTAGGGCTTAGTCGTTCAACAAGACTACTAGCAAAAGGTACTGTGACCTACTAGGCTTACGTGAATTCACTAATGAAACAAAGAAGGACCTATGTCGAATTGGTATGGGACAGAATGACGTTGGGGCAAGAGTGACTAGGACAGAAGGTGACTGGGACGACCGTCGAAAGAGAGAGAAATAGGTGAAATGGATGAAAATTGACTGCAAGGTTGATTCTGACCTCGGAAAATGAAACTAGGCTGAAATGGGTACTCTGAACAGCTGACAAAAATTTCTCAAAAATAGGGCAGGTGCTCACTGTCACACATGCGCAGAAACAGATGCGCAGCAAGAATGGGCAAATGCGCCGTAAGTCGCTGTATATGCGCCGCTCTGGTGAAGTATGTATGCGCAGCAACAGTGTGTAAATGCGCAGCAGAAAAGTATATGTGCAGCAAGTCGGTGTATATGCGCAGCAAGTCACTGTAAAAGCGCAGCAAAAATGTGTATATGCGCAGCAGAAAGGTATGTATGCGCAGCCAGTCGGTGCAAAAGCGCAGCAAGTCGCTGTATATGCGCCATAGAAATGGATATATGCGCAGTTCTGGTATTTTTTGCAAATTTTTGGGATTTTTCTCTGTTTTTGGTATTCTTTGGCTGGAAAAGGTCTTCCTGATCTGATATTATGAATTGATTTAGCAAGAAAACACAGCAAGCACAAAGAGTATTTTGTAGTTTTCCATTGTTTTTGTAGTTTTTCGACTCTATTTTGGACAAAAGCAAGCACAAAATCCTAGGCGAGAAATGGATTATAAGGGATTTGGGCCACTAAAACAAGAGGTATTCAATTCGGGCAACCGTTCAAGTGGTTACACGTGCGGCGGCGCTACTCTCCGTTATGGAGTCTCCCAGCCTCAAAGGGTTACGCCTGAGAGGGTTTTGGGGGAGGTTGGTCGTCGGTGTAACATAACAGCACTCGTTGCAGGAGGTTTTCACCTCAAGCACAATTTATTTTAAGTGGCTTGGTAGGGCTTGGCGTTAGCCTGTTACCACTCAGGGTCGTTCCCGCTTGGACAAGCGTGCATCCAAGGGCAGGCCCCTCCTAAAGTTTAAACAAATAGAATGACAAGTCTGGCACTCTGATCACCCAGAAGAGGGGAGAGCATAAGCCTATTGTCATTCGCAAGCACAGAATACACTGATTGATCCACCCTAGTTAAAAGATAAAAACTAAATGGGCTAAGCTACTCAAACAGAACTTTGAAGTGATTTCAACAATATTGCAGTGGTTCAATTTTAAATCCCAGAAAGTAGTTGTGAGTTCAATTTTAAGTCCACGTTGCACGAGATTGTTAACTTTGAAATTCAGGTCTCACGATATAGCAATGGTTCATTTTAACTTCAAAAAGCAGTTGTGAGTTCAATTTTAAGTCCACGTTGCACGAGATTGTTAACTTTGAAATTCAGGTCTCACGATATAGCAATGGTTCATTTTAACTGCAAGATCAGTGATGAGTTCAATTTTAAATCTTAGATAGCAATAACTTGGAAGTTGTTTGCAATGCAAGCATGAAATAAACCAGTTACTTCCTCCCTAATTAAGACTAGATGAAGATTTGTAATGAACAACCATTTTACTCTTTCCCAGAAAATGAAATGTGAGCTAGTTAGATGCAACTACATGTAACTAAACCTGGGCCTATCCTGCAAAACCGCTCCAGCAAACACCTGCAAAAGGGTTAGCGTTAGCAAAATCCTCTAGAAAAGTACTAAAACCTGAGCTAGTTACAAATGCGCAGCTTCAGTGATCAGATGCGCAGAAGTGATCAACAGAAGCGCAGTATTAACGAATGCGCCGTAGTTTTGAATGTATGTGCCGTTAAAATGAATAAATGCGCAGTTTTAATGTATGCGCAGCAACAATCTTCAGAAGCGCCGTAACAGTCAACAGATGTGCAGTTATAACATATGCGCAGCGATATTATATGAAAGCGCAGTAACAGTTAACAAATGCGCAGTTTTAACAAAAGCGCCGTAACAGTCTGTAAAAGCGCAGTAAGAATGTACAGATGCGCAGGATTTTCAAAAGCACCGTAACAGTCTTCAAAAGCGCCGTAAAAATGAACAGATGCGCCGAAAGAACCTGTACGTGACTCTGCGGGACCTGTACGGAACCTGCCTTCAAAAAAGCTCAAAAATGGTGAAATAAAGGGGCAACGGCCCCACGGTGGGTGCCAAAAATGTGAGGGTAAAATAGTGATCAATTAAATGAATAATAGATGACCCAAACATCAACAGAATAGAGAAACAAAGAAGATTCAAGTAAACAAAGCAATGAACAAACACAGCAAAACCTCTTCCATTTCAAAACTTTTGTTGTTCGCCTATCACGAATCGTCCTTTCGCAGATGAGATGAGCCCTCAAGGAGTGCAATCTTTCAAAGTTGTTTGAGGAAGTCGATGGTGAACGGCTATGGTGTGATGTGCAATGAAGGTGAGCTCCAATGCAACAATGGTGATCTCAAGCTTGTAGATGACAAATGGGTGCCAAAGGCGCGCTGGTGATATTTCTGCAGAGTAACGATGTCAAAAGCCTGGATGAATAGAATGGAGGGATGAAGCTTCATTTATAGACTTGGAAGAATAGGAATCAATGGTTGAGAGGAGATATGAAGATCAATGGCTGAGGATGGTTGAGGAATGTGCAACCAGTGGAAATGTGACAAGTGTCCCAGCTCCATCATGAAAGGTGGGATGTGACAAAACTGATTGGAGAGTTAACTCCATTGACTGGTCTGTTAACAGAATTGATTGATCAGTTAGAAGAGTGGATTGTGGAACTGACTGGATTGATTGAGGATTTGACTCAACTGACAGGTTAGTTAACAGATTTGATTGATTGGTTAACTGACCTCTGATTGGAGAAGAAATAGGCCATGTGGGTGAGGGAAAATAAGGTAATTAAATATTAAATATATTTAATTACATGTGCAACCTGATGAGGTGGACAAGGTGAGGTGTAAGGTGATGTGTAAAAGGTGATGTGGAATTTTGAATTTAGAACTTTAGGATAGAGGAATTAGGCTTAATTAAATAATTTATGATAATTTAATTGTGAAGGACTTTAGAAGAATTTTAATTAAATAAATAGAATTTATTTAATTATGGAACAGTGAATCGATTAAATAAATTTAGAATATTTATTTAATTAATAGAAGAATGGAAAAAATATTTAGAATATTTATTTAGGATGATTTGTGTCATTTTTAGGCATATACAAAAACCAAAGAGCAGAGTGCATGATTGATTACCTAGTTTAAGAAACATATTCAACAGACACAAGGAAATAGAAAATAAGAAGCAAGAACAAGAGATAGATTCATATCTGCACAAAGTAGTATTTCTCTTTATTGAATGAAGAACAATTTTACATAGGCAAATATGCACAAAATAAAATGTTGCATTCCTTATGAAAAGCAAACTGAGGCAAAAAATAAATCTCTGATCTGCTACTCAAAAATCTATGTCTAATCTATGAAGAACTCCCTTTCTCTATCCCAGATCTATATATATAACCCAAAAATAAAGAATCTTTGAAGATCTCCTTGCCAACTTCCCAGAAAAATATCACTGAAGATCCCATGAAATTTGACATTGATTCTGGCTCTAACAACTGTAACTCTTAGAGAACTCCATGAGAACTGGCTGTTCTATTTTGCCTTCTTGCCTGGAAAATGCCTTTACCTCCATTCTTTACCTACAACATGAAAAATTTCCTGCTCATCTCCCTTCTCATGGCTACCATAAAATGTTTCCTGTGAAATGCATAAAGAAATGCTTTCTATCATTTTAGGGATTCATTTGATTTTTACCGTAAGCATAAGAGTCTTTAATAATAATAAGTCTTCTTACAAAACATTTATGTTTATGTGCTAGAGGGACCCACCATTGTCTCATTCAAAATAAAAGGCTCCTTCATTTATTTAAATCTGATTTACTTTACCATGAGCTTAAACAAGAGTCTTTTATTTTAATGAGAATTTAGCTTATTAGAGAGCCCACCATGTATTTAATATGAGAGACTTAATATTAAAATAAAACTCAGCCCCCGTGCCCCCTTTGCATTTATGAGTTTTATAAAAAATAAAACAAATGTTTAATCTTTCACTGGCTTGACCCACGTGTCACTCTAGCGCTCATTTGGGGAAGAGATTTCTTCTCTTGTCTCTCAAACTCTCACCGCTATGCCAAGTGGTAGCTTCCGAGCCTCCTTTCTATTGATGCCCACTGATCATTGGATTTTTTCTAAATCAATGGTGATTGTGTTGCTTTATTACAAAACCCTATCTCTTGCGTTTTGAGGCTTTGTGGATCTCTTCCTCTATGTTGACCGTTGATTCACTTTTGATCTACGATGGCAGTGCATCCTATATACCCATGTCTTTCTCCACTGATGTATCAAATGCTTGATATAAGGTTGTTTCCATTTTAATGAATGGCTTGTGACCTTATCAGTTGTGTGCCTTCATTGGATTTAGCTAGCACCATTTAGATTTGATGTCTGTGCTTTGAATTTGGAGTGGATGCACCATGTCAGATATGGCTTGTGTATGATGATTTTGACATGGATGATGCTTTTGTTTGGATCAAATATGTGCCTTGTTTGAGACCGCACTATCTCCCTATTGCTGTGTCATGTACTCATATGATGGCTGCGTATCATGGTTTCAAAAGCTTGCATATCATCTTGATTTGCAGTGGCACCTTCATTCCTAAAGCTGATTCTCTCTCTTAACCATGCTTGCCATGATTTTAAATGCTACTCCTTGGATTCTAGGTGGTGCTTTTACTCAGAGGTTACGTTCTAGCTCCAATGGTTGCGAGATGTTTCATATTAATGTGCCATAATTTTGGAACATTTCTTACATAATGGCCTTGTCTGAGTTCAAAACCAGCGCAATTTGTTTTTGATGATGCACCATGTTTCAAGTTGGCAGTGCCTTTGATGAGTGGAAGCGCAATACTCATGGGAGTGCTTTCTATATCGCTTGCACCTTACTATTTGAGACTGCACTTTTCATTTCTAAGACTTGTCTTTTGGTAGCACCATTATCATAATAATGCCCATGCCTTCCATATTTATGGTTGCAATTGCTTTCGTGTATGATGTGCTTGTGATCTTTTGCATATGAGGCCATATTTGATACAAATGCTACATGTAATTTGAAACTACTTGCACTTTGATTTGGATCTCTACCATGATTTTAAGTGGCCTACACCACTAATCTTGGTGGGCGCCTTCTAATATAGCCTACACTTATCTTACATCATTGTACATCATTATTTGTTAAGGCTGAGATTACCTTATGGAATGGATTGAGCTTTGAAAATAGTGGCACCTTATTGTTCAATGGTTGATTTTTGATAGCAAGTTTGTTGCGACTCATCTTCTTTCACTTGCATTATATCTTAGATGACTGAGTGTCATCATTTTCTGAAACTAGCTATATTGAATCACATAGGACCCATGCCGTGGGTATAGAATGTTGCACCTCCATCTCACCAGTAGTGCCAACTTGGAAATGTTGAAACTTAAATGGTATACGATAAGCTACCTTCATCTGAATCTTGATATGAATTTCCATTGTAACTTGGTGTGTAAAATTACACAACTGGTTTACAAAGTATGAGGAGTTCGATGGTGGAAGAGTGTACCTTGGTGATGATTCTCATATGAAGATAGTTGGTCATGGAAGAGTCACAATCTGATTCCCTGATGGACAAGTGAATGGGATCTCTGGGGTCATGCACATCCTAGGCTTAGCACGAAACCTGCTCTCTATAAGTAAATTGAATGATGCAGGTGTGTAGGTTGTCTTTTTGAAAGAAGGATGCAAGATGACTAGAGGAGCTATGGCTCTTGCAAAGGGTATTCAGAGAGGTACTTTGTTTCAGTTAGAGGCATGCATTTCACAATGCAATAGTTCTTTTGACTTGAAGAAAAGAGCTGCAGTCACTTCATCCCCACCATTGGAACTAGCAGTGAAAAGATCTGTTGTATCAAATTCTGATGGTAGTGCATTTTGGGTACCTAAGAGTGAGCTCATGCTTTGGAAGTTAAGCTTCCTACTGAGAAGACAATGTTATGGCATAAGAGACTTGACCACATTGGTGAGAAGGGTCTTAGAATCCTTAAAAATAAAAACCTCATTGAGGTGTTAGATGATTGTAATCTCAATTTTGACTTTTGTAAACATTGTATATATGGAAAGCAAAACCGTGTTCAGTTTTACTCCAGTTCTCATAAGTCTTCTGGTGTGTTGGATCTTATTCATTCTAATGTGTATTGTCTAGTTAATGTTCCTTCAATATCTAAATCTATATATTTTGTCTCTTTCATAGATGATTACAGTAGAAGGACATGGATTTATTTTCTCAGAAGCAAATCTGAAGTCTTTAGTCAGTTCAAAGAGTTTAAAGATTTTGTTGAGAATCAGACTAGTAAAAAGATTAAGTGTTTGAGAACTGACAATGGTGGTGAGTTCTTTTCTACATAATTTGATAAGTTTTGTAAAGAACATGGGTTTGAAAGACATAAGACAACTCCATACACCCCGCAACAAAATGGTGTTGCAGAGAGGATGAACAGAACACTGATGGAGAAGGCTAGGAGTATGCTTAGTGGAGCTAGCCTCAAAAAAAAATTTGGGGTTGAAGCTGTTGCCACTGCTTGCTACCTGGTAAACTGGTCTCCTACATCATCTCTTGTTGGTAAGACACCCATGGAGGTGTGGTCTCATAAGAAACCTTCAATAAGACATCTTCATGTTTTTGGTTATGAGGCATATGTTCATGTGTCTAGGGAGAAGAGGTCCAAATTTTAGAACAAGGTAGTTAAGTGTATCTTGATTGGCTATAGTGTCAATGTGAAAGGATACAAGCTTTGGGATCCTGTGGCAAAAAAAATGCTATATAGCAGAAGTGTTATTTTGAGAGAGCTAACACCTTCTTCTGTTGTTCTGCAACTAGAAGAGAAAGAAAAGAAATAGGATGTGGTTCAGTTTCCCACTACCCCTAAGAAGTCTAAACTGACAGACCCTGTGAGACTTGATGATGAGGAGAGTTCTAGCAGCTTTGAAATCTTAGAAGAAGAAGCAGAACAACAACCTTAGCCTTTGAGGTGATCTACACGAACAAAGAAGCAACCTGATAGGTTTGGTTATTTACTACTTGATTCTAGTTGTGCTTTTGCGTTGCTTACTAACACTGATGAGCCTAGAACTGTGACAAAGCCTATGGGAATGAAAGATGCAGGTTCTTGTAAGGAGGCCATGAAAGATGAGATGGCTTCTTTAGAGAAGAATAAAACTTGGGACTTGGTGCCTTTGACTAAAGGATGGAAACCCATTGGCTATAAATGGGTGTTCAAGAAGAAATTCGGTGCAGATGGCAGTGTTGAAAAGTACAAGGCTAGATTGGTTGCGAAGGGGTACTCACAAGTGGAGGGAATTGATTATGGTGAAATTTTCTCTCCCATTGTAAAGCTGACATCTATTCGGTTCCTATTATCTCTTGCAACAACTTATGATTTAGAAGTGGAGCAGATGGATGTGAAGATAACATTCCTTCATGATGACTTGGAGGAAGAGATTTACATGTCCCAGCCAGAGCATTACATAGAAAAAGGTAAAGAAAATTTGGTTTGCAAGTTGAAGAAGTCTTTGTATGATTTGAAGTAATCTCCTAGAATGTGGTATATGAAATTTGATGCCTTTGTGTTGTCCATTGGATTTCTAAGATCAAAATTAGATCATTGTGTGTATTACAAATTTGACAATGATCACATTCTCATTATTGCACTATATGTTGACTGTTAGGGTTAGGGCAGATCAAAGAAATAAACACTAACAATTATATGCAGATTAAATAACCCAAATATAACAATGAGGAATAACACAAAAGAGATCAACACAGAAATTTAATGTGGTTCACCCAATATGGGCTACATCCACAAAAAACTCAGCCATCCAATGATTTTATTATCCAGTGCAAAACAAATTACAACCTTACGAATACATCATTGTACCATACATCCCAGGTGCTTATAACAAGATTTTTGGAAGCTTCTAAAATTAGGGTTTTTTTAATGTCATTTTTCTTTTGTTGGTTAACAAAAATTAACAATCGACTTCGATCGCCCGACCCTGAACCCTAGAGAAGATACATAACTTGTGTACAATACTTGCATGATCAGTTGCCACATACCAACAATCTCCCACATGGAGACCGACCCTAGAAGATATCGCTATGCTTGCAGCTCTCACTAGATTACAGGCCTGGCTGGTTTCTTAAGTCCACCATTATCAGTCATGAAGGCCAATGGAAATTGATGAGGAAATCAATTTCTTCTGTGTAACTACCTTATATCTGTAGGATTCTCACTTGTGTGAATTTTCTCTAGCTTCAACTGCCCATCCTCCAAAACTGACCAGATGAAGTGGTATCTAAGCTGTATGTGCTTAGTTTTTGAATTCAAAGCTGAATTCTTAGCAAGATGAATGGCACTCTAGCTATCAGTGTACAAAGGGCTATCGTCTTATTGTTGCCCCAATTCCTCCAGAAAATGTTGTAACTAAATCATCTCCTTGCTAGCTTCCGTAGCAGCAACATACTCAGCTTGAGTGGTTGAAAGTGCAACAACCTTTTGCAGACATGAAATCCAACTGACTATAGTACCTCCTATAGTAAAAACATACCCTATAGTACTCCTACTATTAATATCACCCGCTAGATCAGAGTCAACATATCCTTTTAGAGCAGAATTTGTTCCTCCAAAACATAGTTTCTTTGAAGTAGTACCTCTCAAATATCGAAGAACCCATTTTACAACATTTTAATGTTCCATTCTTGGATTGCTCATATACCTACTCACAACTCCCACCGCATGTGCAATATCTAGCCTTGTACATACCATTGTATACATCAAGCTACCAACTACTGATGCATATGGTATCTTAGATATTTTGTCTTCTTCCTCTTGTGTCTTTGGACACATCTCCTTAGTCAACTTAAAATAACTAGGCAAAAGTGTTTTAACTACTTTTACATTATGCATGTTAAACCTTTTCAACACCTTCTCTACATACTCACTTTGAGACAAAAATAATTTTCTGTTTGTCCTGTCCCGTGTGATCCTCATACTAAGGATTTGTTTTGCTACACCCAAATCCTTCATAACAAATGAATTTGCTATTTTTTTCTTAAGTTCACTAATATGCTGCATGTTAGACCCGACAGCAAGCATGTAATCAACATAAAGCAACAGGATAATATAGCTGCCATTACCCAATTTCTTGAAATAAACACAATAATTAGAATGACATCTTTTGTAACCTAGTTCAACCATAAAACTATCAAATTTCAAATACCATTGCCAAGGAGCTTGCTTTAGGCCATACAAACTCTTCTTTAACTTGCACACAAAATCCTCCTTACCCTTGACCTCATATCCCTATGGTTTCTACATGTATATTTCCTCTTCCAAATCCCAATGGAGAAATGTTGTTTTCACATCTAGCTGTTTAAGATTCAATTCTTCCATAGCCACAAGACTTAGACTAGTTCTAATAGAAGTCATCTTTACAACTGGAGAAAATATTTCATGAAAATCTATACCTTTTTTCTGTGCAAAATCTTTTACCACGAGTCTGGCCTTATATCTTTTCTTGCTTCCATCTTCTTCCTTCAACCTGTAAACCCATTTATTTGGCAATGCTCTTTTACCTGTAGGCAATTGAACTAAGTCCCAAGTCTGATTCTGCAGCAAGGAATCCATTTCCTCTTTCATGCCTAGCTCCCACTACTTTTTGGTATCTACCTACATTGCTTCTTCATAACCTTCAGGTTCACCAGAATCAGTTAATAATATAGAATATAATGATGGAGAAAATCTTTTAGGGGGTCTAGTCATCCTTGTAGAACGTCTAACACTTGTAGGAGTCTATGGGATAACTTGTTGTTGCTAAGCATTAGGTACCACTAGTATTTTATGTTCTTGAATCTCATCCAGCACCACATATTCCTTTTTGGCCTATTCATGCTTCTTTTCTTGCAGCTAATCCTTATACATGACCTTCTCATTGAATATAACATCTTTTCTCCTAATTATTTTATGATTTTTATAATCCCATAACCGATAACCAAATTCATCTACTCCATATCCAATGAAGGTACTATTTTTAGACTTAGCCTCAAGCTTGGTTCTATTTTCAATATCAACATGGATAAAAGCTTCACAGCCAAAGGTTTTTAGAAATGAATAGTCTACCTTCTTACCCATCCATGCCTCCTCTAGAATACCACCATCCAAAGGATTTGAAGGTCCCTTGTTTATTAAATAAATAGCGGTATGTAGAGCATCTGCCCAAAAGTGTAAGGGTAGTCCAACATGCAATCTCATACTCCTTGCATGCTCCATGATGGTCCTATTCATCCTCTCAGACACATCATTTTTTTGTGGGGTTTGAGGAACTATTTTTTGCCTATGGATTCCTTTATATGAATAGTAATTCTCAAATTCTCTACTACAATACTCTCCTCCATTATTAGATCTGAGACACTTCAACTTTTTTCCTATCTCATTGTCAACCAAAGCTTTCCACTTTTTAAAAGTTTCAAATACTTCTAATTTTTGTTTTAGGAAATACACCCATGTTTTCCTAGTTGCATCACCAATAAAAGTAACATAATAGCAAGAGCCTCCAAGAGAAGATACCTGAGTTGGTCCCCATACATCTAAATGCACAAGCTCTAATTTCTCACTCTTCTTCTCTTTCCCAACTTTGAGATATTGGACTCTTTTCTATTTTCCATAAACACAATTTTTGCAGACCTCCAAGTCAATCTTCTTTAGACCTGGTAGTAACTTTCTAGAGTGAAGGATTTTCATCCCTTTCTCACTCATGTGGCCAAGTATATGGTGCTACAATTTTGTTTGTCCCTGTAGCAAGTGTTATAACTGTCTCAGTAGCAATTATTTCTGTAGCAACTAAGGTAGAATAAGTATTACCAGTACACAAGTACAATGTTCCTACCTTTTCACCTTTAGCTACTACTAATGCACCTTTAGTGACCTTCCAGACTTTTCCTAAAAAGGTAACTATACAACCTTCACTACCTAGTGGTCTTGCAGAGATTAAATTCCTTCTCAAATTTGGAACATGCCTTACCTCCTGTAGCAACCATTCATTTCCATTCCGTAACTTTATTTTTATCTTTCCTTTTCCAACAATCTGACAAAGTTCATCATCACCCAAATATACCTTTCCAAAATCACCTTGAACATAATCTACAAAATATTTCCTATGGGGTGTGGCATGAAATAAAGCCCCTGAATCTATTATCGAGGAATCATTAGCATTATCTAAACGTAGAATTAAAGCATCTTGTAATTTATTACTTGCAACATTAGCTTCCTTACTATCATCATGTTGTTTGTCTTCTTGTTTGCCCTTTTGAGACAAGCAATCCTTCTTCAAGTGTCCTAGCTTTCCACAGTGCCAGCAATCCATTCATCCTTTGGATTTAGATCTGCCTTTCTTCGACTTCCCTTGTGACTTCCCATGATTTGTAGGGCTTTTTCCTCTTTCCTTTGTTCTTCTCTTGTTCTCTATAGTCAAAACATTACTAGATGTTGAAGTCTCACCTGTGCTTTTCCATCACATTTCCTCGCTAAGGATAACACCAACAACATCATCAAATTTCAAAGTATTTTAACCAAAGACAGAGTTACTTACAGCCATTACCAAGCTATTTTAGCTTTCTGGAAAAGAACATAAAACTAAGAGAGCCCTTACCTCTTCACCAAGTTTCACTTTTACAAAAGTTAACTGATTGGTAATCGTATTAAACTCATTTAAATGATCTAACACAGATCCACCTTCAATCATTTTTAGATTAAACAAACACTTCATGAGAAATACCTTATTAGAGGTTGCAGGTTTCTCATACAATTTAGCCAAAGCTTTCATTAGACCATCTGTTGTCATCACTTCTATTATATTGAATGCCACAGATGGTGTTAGGCACAATCGAATGGTTCCCAGTGCCTTTCAGTCTAGAAGATCCCAATCCTCATCAGTCATTGCTGCTAGTTTCTTGGATTCTCCTTATAATGGCCTCCATAAATCCTTCTGATAGAAATAATCCTACATCCACAGCTTCCATAATTGATAGTTCTACCCATTAAATTTATCTACCTTGAATTTACCCTCATCCGCTATTGCTCCCACTTAACTGTGAGACTCCCACTCAATCGTGAGACCTTCCTGTTGCAAATATGGGCCTAACCGGTGTTGTCATTAATGTCAATATACTCTTGTTGCATTGATGATAAGGATTGGATGAGCTATGTGTTAAGGATATTGAGAAAATTAGTCCTAATCAGGAACATAGAGGAACAGTGGAGACAGTGAGGTAAAGATCCTAGCTAAGATGAAGATCAGAGGATACGCTTCAAAGGGTTTGAAGATATGTGTCTTAAGATGATCCAGTAAATATTTTAGAGGTCTGCATAAAGATCTGTAGAAGTTATGGCCACTTAAGTAAAACTGGCTCTGGCAGATGTTCAATGGTGACAGAGTGACACAGATAGGTCCAGTAAGATCCGGAAGTGCAATATCTTATTCTGCAGATTTTGTGGAGTGTTTAGGAAGTCAATATGAATTGACAACTCAATTGGTTAATGGTCTGGAGGTCCGCAAGCATCTATTCCAATATGACAGTGATGACAGACTATGTTCTTAAGATTCTGGATGAAGGAGAGAATGATTTCATTGAACAGAAGTAGTGTGGATGTTCTTGGTGATTCAGGTAAGCTTGTGGAGGTCTTTGGATTGTGTCTAGTTTGTGTTGGCGGTCTGCATTGAAGATTGAGCTTGTAATTAAAGAATTACTTCCGGATGATGGTGTTCTTCCTAAGCCTGGCCGACCGGATGAGTTACACATCCTACGGATGATCTTGAAGATGTTCTGTAAAGAATGGCGTGTTCCTAAAGAAAGATTAAAGACTCAAATCTATGTGGCCGATAGTGTGTTGTTCCACGTGAAGTCTTTTTATAATTAGTCATATTGTATTTATGTATTTGCTCTGTAATGTTTTCTGACTTGGATGATTATCCCTAAGTCAATGTCTTGTATAAATAAGGAGTTGTAAAGTTATTTCAAATGTATCTTGTGAAGATGAAAGTGTGGTAGAGAGGAGCAGAGCAGAAGTATTGAGCTTAAATGGAACTGACTCAAGCATGGTGAAGATGCTATTCTTCAGTTCAAGTATGTAATACTTATTATTCTGTAGATAGTGTGTCCCCTATAGGCAGTGGGCCTCTTGTGAGAAGTGTGCTCAGGAAATGAGCCCTAATTGGCATGTGCCATTTTATTCTTTCTATTCTTTTAACAAAGAATACAATCTTGGGTTATTTATCCTGTGGTTTTTCCCTTAACTGGGTTTTCCACGTCAAAAACCTTGATGTCTTATGTGTCAATATATTTCTACTCTTGAATTATTGCATTATGCTTCCATGATTGATTTATCATTATGCTACTGAATTAAGTAAAGGATTTAAGTGATTAATTGCAAGAAAGTTTTGGGCAGATGATTCACCCCCCCTCTAAGTTGTTTGTCCTAAATCCAACAATTGGTATCAGAACCAAATTCCTCTAAAAGGAGCTTAACCACTTAAGGAGATCCAGGATGTCATCCTACAAGAAGGATAGTCTGAGGTTTGATTGAACCAATTTCACTCTTTGGAAAAGTCACATGGAATGCCACTTGCAATGTATGGGAATGCAGTATTGGATCATGGCTTCAAAGAAATATGATTCTCCATAGAATGGTCTGCATACCGTAGATGAAATTAGAGATGCTAAAAACAATCTGTGGACTAAAGAAGCTCTTCTAAGTGCCTTATTTGATTCAGAGCTGACAAATGTTATTAATCTAAAAACAACATATGAGATTTGACAAAAACTAGAACTTCTGCATGAAGGAGACAAGTATGTTAAATGTGCAAAGCTACAAAGTCTGAAAGGAAAATTTAAAAACTTAAAGATGAAAGAAGATGAAAATGTCACTTCATTTATGCCAAGAGTAAATGAGCTTGTTTGTGGCATCCGATGTGCTGGTGGAATCTTAGACGAAGATGAGATTGGTGGCAAAGTTCTCAGATCTCTTCCTAATTCTTACAAATATAAGGTTGCTGCTATTGAAGAATTCAGATCCTTCTCAGGTATCACCAGAGATCAATTGGTTGGTAAATTGGCTGCATTTGAATTGATCGAGTTTGGAGATGCACCCCCTAAGACTGAATCTACATTCAAAGCTAGTGCCTCTGTAAAAAGAAAACAAAAGTTTTATCTGGGAGAGAACTCTTCAAGGAAACTATCATGGTATGAAAAAGAAAGAAAAGACCTCGAAGAAGATGAAGCAGAAGTTGCTCAACTTGAAGCCCTTATTGCAAAAGGACTGCCAAGAGGATCCGGTAATTATGAAGGGAAATTGCCTTTTAAGTGTTTTAACTACAATAAGATTGGTCATTTTGCCTCAAGGTGTCCGGAAAGATTTTCAAGGCCAAATCCTAACAGATCAAGGTTCCAGAAGAATTGTTACTATGTTCATAAAGATGATGAATCAGAGACAGGAAACAAATCCAAAAGTGACTGGGTGTTTATTGCCATCAAGGAAGAAGATCCAATGCCCTCTGAATCTGTCAATCATAAAATTGTAGAAAGAGCTCTGGCTGCCCAAGTTGAAGAAAAGGATGATTGGGTCATTGATAGTGGATGCTCTCACCTTATGATAGGTGACAAAATAAGTTCATAGATTTAGAAAGGTATGAAGGAGGAGTGGTAAAGTTTGGTGATAATTCTGCTGGCAGAATCAAAGGTAGAGGAACCATTTCTTTTGATGGAAAGAATAAAACCAGTAATGTACTATATGTTGAAGGTTTGAAGAGCAATCTTCTTAGTGTTGGATAGTTAGTGGACAAAGGCTATGATCTCTGATTCAAGAATGGAAAATGCAAGATCTTTGAAAGTTTTGGAATAGAGATTGCATCTGGTACTCAAATAAAAGGTAATATCTTCCACTTGATTGGTACTAGTAAAAGTTGTTTATTTGTTCAAATTGATCAGAGTTGGTTATGGCATAGGAGAATGTGTCATGTGAATTTTGATAATATCATTAAGATAAGTAACACTCGGGCTGTAAGAGATCTTCCAAGATTGGTAAACCTACCAATGTGCAAAGAATGTCAGTTGGGTAAACAAAGCAGAATCTCATTCAAAAGTGATGCAGAGCCACATAGTAGAAGCTTATAAATAGGTTGAAAAAACCCATTCAAACCCACGAAATAGCCATTATAGTATGTATCAGCAAGATAACTTAGATGTCTCACCGAAATAGACCTTCACTTTGCCATCGGCAACCTCTAATGCATCTCACACCGATGCACATGTCACACCGATGAGGGTTCCGTTCTGTTTGCCTATCGGCAGGATATCACCTATTGGTCTAACCTTTAGCCCATTCGCCGACACCAATTGTCACACTGATACTTAATCCTCAACTGGTGATCTCCGGTCCCTATCACCTCTGCCAATGGTCACCCCCTCGACTAAGTTGCCTATCGGCAACACTTGGACTGTCGACCTAGCCATGGGAAGTCTCCTCGATACCTCTCTCACACTGACACCAAACACCTTATCTCCAAGACATACACCTATCGGCTCCCTCTCCAAATCTTATGCCGACACACATCTCACCCTGATGGACCTTTGTTCCCATCCCCATGCATCTATCAGCATGACCACCTCTGTCAGCGAAACATTCCACTTGCCTTCCGATAGCTAATCTCTTACCGATATACCCTTCATCGATGACACCTTTAGTTTGTCACCTCGATCACTATGACAATTCCTCCCTCGGCTAGACATGCTTCTTTGGCCAGACTTTCCTCCCGTTCTCCAATGGTAATACTTACGCCAATGCACCTACTATCGGCGTGACTTCGTCAATCGGCACAACGTTATTCTCCTTCGCCGATATGTCACCTCTCCCTGATGATTAGAACCATCGGCCAGCCATCCACTATTGGCCTAACTTGAAATCCTTCCACCAACGTCTAGATTCACCCCGATGGACTTAATACATACTATCATCGGTGAGACTTGCACCGTCGGTTGAATATAATTCTGACACACTGATGCTGAATCTCACGCCGATGCTTCCTCCGTCAGTGACACCAATGAAACTTATGCTGATGCCTTCAGAACATGCATTATTGACTTGTATTGACACCTGAACTGTTCAGCAATACACATACAGATACAACTGATGGATACACATAGAATATTCACCCTGCAAATGCAGTATATACACATACTTGAAGACGATTTTTCTTAGGAAAGGGTTCTACAATTTCTATCCCACCATAATTAACAGTCAAATGAATAAACATAAATGGGGGATTAGTTTACAAGTCCATTCCATTGATTTCCTAGAAATCCACCAGTGGAATGGATTCATCCAGTTAATTCGACCACATAGGTACTAACTAAATTATATACAAATCCTACACAGAATGAATTTCTACACAGAGTATCTATACAGTATTCAGAATCTGGAAAGAAAACAATTTATAGAACTTCTATTCCTCCTTCTTAATGTTTCAGAATCACATTCAACTGTTTGACCAAAACCAAAACACACCACCACCATATTACAAAGGATTTTTCCCTTTTTATCTTTCCCAATGGTGAGAGACCAACATTCCTCTTTGTTTCTGGGATTCAAGTTTTTCCAAAATTATTGGTAGAAGCCCCTAATTAATTACATGACACCTACTTTGCATAGGACAACAAAACTCTTAATGCTAAGACACCTTGATTAACCCTTCCCTTAATCCAAACTGTCTAAAATGTCAAGTTTGGAGTTTACAAAAATGAAATGCCAATATAGAATGTTACATTTTCGAAGATGCCATAAAGTAACATGAAATGTTAAAACTATATTAGTCTTATTCTTCCCCCTCTTGTGTATGTTGGTCCTATTGAAGGGGTGCTCTTGCACCAAAAAGCAAGGAACAATCTTCTACCAGATTATTGGACTTAGTTCATACTGATCTATGTGGTCTGGCAAGAATCAGGAGTGTGCAAGGTGATAGATACTTCATGTTATTAATTGATGACCATTCCCATATGATGTGGGTGAATTTTCTGAAAGAGAAATCAAAAGCTCTTGAGAAATTCAAAATATTCAAGGCTATGGTAGAGAATGAAACTGGATTAAAATTAAAATGTCTGGGGTCTAATAGAGGTGGAGAATTCACATCAGGTGAGTTCATAGAATTCTATGAGAAACATGGAATAAAAAGAACCAGACCATCCAAGAATGGAGTAGTGGAGAGAAAGAACCAGACCATCCAAGAAGCATCTAGAACCATGATGATGGAAGCAAATGTTCCTTAGATCTATTGGAGAGAAGCTGTAAGCACTGTAGTCTATACTCTCAACTAAGTACAAATCAGAAGTAATACCGGTAAGACTCCTTCTGAACTTTGGTTTGGCATCACTTCCATTGTGAGGTATTTCAGACTCTTTGGTAGCAAATGTTACATTAAAAGAGATGAAGATCTAGGAAAATTTGATGCTAGAAGTGGTGAAGGAATATTCTTGGGTTACTCTACTCAAAGCAAAGCATATCGGTGTTATAACAAGAGATTAAGGAAGATTGTAGAAAGTACAAATGTGAAGGTTGATGAAGGTATTGAAAAACCCTCAAGGTTTTATGAATATGATGAAGATGATCACAATGATGTTTTTGTTCAAGAAGTCCAAGCTCCCTCTGAAATTTAGATTCAGATTGATCTGGTAAATCAGGAAGAAGAGATAAGTTTGAATGAACCTGTTCAAGAATCAGAAGTGCAAGAAACTCCCAAAGTTCCTAGGTATGTAAGACTGAATCACTCTGAAGATCAGATCATAGGTGATAAAAGCAAAGGTGTACAAACATGAAGAAGGATTTCTCAAGAATTAGAAGAGTATTGTATGATTTCAAAGATTAAACCTAAGACACTGAATGAAGCTTGCAATGATGAAAACTGGACTAAAGCAATGGAGGAAGAGCTGATGCAATTTGAGAAAAATGACACTTGGGATCTTGTTCCCAGACCTAAAAATAAGAATGTGATTGGAACCAAAAGGGTCTCTCAGAATAAACTGAATGAAGATGGTGAAGTAGTTAGAAACAAAGCCAGATTGGTCTGCAAGGGTTACTCCCAAGTAGAAGGAGTTGATTCTAAAGAAAATTTTGCTCCGGTGGCAAGAATTGAAGCAGTCAGATTATTTCTTACTTTTGCTGCCTTCAAGGATTTCAACATATATCAGATGGATGTCAAATCTACCTTCTTGAATGGTGACTTGGAAGAAGAAGTTTACATTGAGCAACCAGATGGATTTCAATTGTTTGATCATGGTGATATGGTTTGTAAGTTGAAGAAAGCACTGTATGGACTCAAGCAAGCTCCAAGAGCCTGGTATGAAAGATTGGATAAACATCTTTTGAGGATTGGTTTCAACAAAGGTACTGCTAACAGTAATTTGTATTTCAAAATTGATCATGAAAAAATTTTGATTGTTCAAGTGTTTGTTGATGATATCATTTTTTGAGGAAGAGATAGTATGTGCAAAACCTTTGCAAATCAAATTAAAAGTGAATTTGAGATGTCCATGTTTGGAGAAATGAATTTCTTCTTGGGTTTGCAAATCACTCAAACAAAGAAAGGAATCTTCATTTCTTAGACCAAATATGTAAAAGAATTGTTGAAGAAATTTGGGATGGAAGACTCAAAACCAATGAATACTCCCATGGCAATCGGATGTAAATTGAGCAAAGATGATGACTCTCCTAAGGCTGATCAGAAAAAGTACAGGTCAATAATTGGAGGACTATTGTATCTCGCTCAAACTAGACCTGGCATTATGAATGATGTTGGTCTTGTTGCTAGATTCCAAGTTGATCCTAGAGAATCTCATGTCATGGCAATCAAGAGGATTTTTAGATATCTAAAAGGGACAGTTGAGTATGGATTGTGGTATCCCATAGATCATGATTTTTCTCTTCATGCATATACAGATGCAGATTGGGTAGGAGATGTGGATGACTAGAAGAGTACCAGTGGTGGAGCATTTTTTTAGGGAAGAGATTGGTTTCTTGGCTGAGAAAGAAACAAGAGACAATATCTATGTCTACTGTAGAAGTAGAATATATTGCAGCAGTAGGTATTTGCACTCAAGTTTTGTGGATGAAGCAAATGCTAAGAGATATCAGAGTGGAGTATGAAGAACCTATCACAATCTTCTGTGATAATTAAAGTGCAATTAACATATCAAGAAATCTGGTGTTGCATTCAAAAACTAAACATATATCCATCAAGTTTCACTTTTTGAGAGAGCAAGTGAACAAGAATGAAGTCTGATTGGAGTTTGTGCCTTCCAAGGATCAGATTGTAGATATTTTTACTAAACCTCTACCTAAGGACTCTTTTGAGTATCTAAGGGAGAAGTTAGGGGTTATTTCCCCTCCGGTTCTGAATTAAGGTGCACTGATGTGCATCAGTCTGGTGGATCTCACATTCATATCTTGTGGTCCAGATTGATGATGGGAAGCTGCTACTCAGAGAGAGCAGCTGGCATAATTCTGAAGTGATGCCAGTATATGCCCTTTGCCATTGATGTCAAAGGGGGATAAGAGACATGTGAAAAACAAGTAGTTGTTGATCAAAGGGGGAGTAGTAAAGGAAGAAAAGACATGTGAATTGATAGGGGGAGTTATGTCAGTAAGGAGAAGTTCTTGTCTTGATGGTTAAAACAATTTTTCACATCATATGTTTCCATCAATGACAAAGGGGGAGATTGTTACAAATATGGGCCTAACCGGTGTTGTCATTTATGTCAATATACTCCTGTTGCATTGATGATAAGGATTGGATGAGCTATGTGCTGAGGATATTGAGAAAATTAGTCCTAATTAGGAATAGAGGGGAACAATGGAGACAGTGAGGTAAATATCCTAGCTAAGGTGAAGATCAGAGGATGTGCTTCAAAGGGTTTGAAGATGCGTCTTAAGATGATCCAGTAAAGATTTCAGAGGTCTGGATAAAGATCTGTAGAAGTTATGGCCACTTAAGTAAAATTGACTCTAGTAGATGTTCAGAGGTGACAGAGTGACACAGATAGGTCCAGTAAGATCCGGAAGTGCAATATCTTGTTCTGTGGATTTTGTGGAGTGTTTAGGAAGTCAATATGAATTGACAACTCAATTGGTTTATGGTCTGGAGGTCCGCAAGCATCTATTCCAATATGACAGTGATGACAGACTATGTTCTTAAGGTTCTGGATGAAGGAGAGAATGATTTCAATGAATAGAAGTAGTGTGGATGTTCTTGGTGATTTAGGCAAGCTTGTGGAGGTCTTTGGATTGTGTCCAGTTCGTGTTGGTGCTGTGCATTGAAGATTGAGATCGTAATTAAAGAATTACTTCTGGATGATCATGTTCTTCCTAAGCCTAGCTGACCGGATGAGTTACACATCATGCAGATGATCTTAAAGATGTTCTGTAAAGAATGGCGTGTTCCTAAAGAAAGATTGAAGACTCAGATCTATGTGGCTGACAGTGTGTTGTTTCGCGTGAAGTCTTTTTATAATTAGTCATATTGTATTTATGTATTTGCTCTGTAATGTTTGCCGACATGGATGATTATCCCTAAGTCAATGTCTTGTATAAATAAGGAGTTGTAAGGTCATTTCAAATGTATCTTGTGGAGATGAGAGCATTGTAGAGAGGAGCAGAGCGAAAAGGTAGAGCAGAAGTATTGAGATTAAATGGAATTGACTCAAGCATGGTGAAGATACTATTCTTCAGTTCAAGTATGTAATACTTATTATTTTGTAGATAGTGTGTCTCCTGTAAGCAGTGGGCCTCTTGTGAGTAGTGTGCTCGGACAGTGAGCCCTAATTGGCATGTGCCATTTTGTTCTTTCTATTCTTTTAATAGAGAATACAATCTTGGGTTAGTCACCCTGTGGTTTTTCCCTTAACTGAGTTTTCCACATAAAAAAACTTGATGTCTTATGTGTCGATATATTTATGCTCTTGAATTATTGCATTATGTTTCCATGATTGATTTATCATTATGCTGCTGAATTAAGTAAAGGATTTAAGTGATTAATTTCAAGAAAGTTTTGGACAACTGATTCACCCCCCCTCTTAGTTGTCTGTCCTAAATCCAACACTTCCTATAGATGAGAATCAAACACAACCTCGCTCTAATACTAGTTGTTAGGGTTAGTGCATATCAAAGTAATAAACACTAATAATTATATGCAGATTAAATAACCCAAATATAACAATGAGGAATAACACAAAAGAGATCAACATAGAAATTTAATGTGGTTCACCCAATATGGGCTACATCCACAGAAACTCAACCATGCAATGATTTTATTATCTAGTGTAAAATAGATTACAACCTCGTGAATACATTGTTGTACCATACATCCCAGCTACTTATTGTTAGTTGCTGTTGCACCAAAAGATTGACCTATTAATGCCTGATACAACCACTTGACTTAACAAGCACGGGAGGCGGTTAAGCCCTTGTCGCAAACCACTGCGGCGCGGCACCAAACAAGGAGACCAAGGGCCACACCTTGCAACAATCCCCCCCAGTGCAAGCGTGGGGTTTAAACTCGTGACCTCAGCTCTGATACCAACTATTAGTTGCCGTTGCACCAAAAGATCGACCTGTTAATGCCCGATATAACCACTTGACTTAAGAAGCACGGGAGGCGGTTAAGCCCTTGTTGAAAACCACCGTAGTGCAACGCTGAACAAGGAGACCAAGGACCACACCTTGCAACACTTATAACAAGATTTTTAGAAGCTTCTAGAATTAGGGTTTTTTAAGTCATTTTTCTTTTGTCGGTTAACAAAAATTAACGATGATACATAACTTGTGTACAATACTTGCATGATCAGTCACCACATACCAACATTGATGATATGTGTTGTCAATCAGGATTGCACCCTAGCCAAGTTAAACTTAACTATCATACTGAAACATGAAAACACTCTCAGGTTGTGGGTGACCTATGGCAAGAATGAATCTCTAGAGTGGGTTGGTTCCCCTGGCAAATCACCTAAACTATAGAACTTTCTGAGGAAAAGGGTTTAGAAAGATAACTAAAAATGAAAAGCCTAAACTTCTAATAGGTGATACACCAGAACTTTACTTATTTCAATAACCTTACTCACAACTAGTTTCTCAAACTTCAACTTTCACAACCTCACCTAGAACATACAACCCAATAGTAATTTGTATGATGGCTCAAAAGATTGAACACAACATATAACCTGAATTATATGAAACTATTTCAAATAAATTCACAATAATAAGACATAAAAAGGATTCAGTATTTCGATTGACAATGAACATCAAAATTACTACTGCAAAATATGAGACAAGAAATGAGATAGGAATGCTCTGTTGTTTTATTAAAACTGAAGGAGTATGCAAAAATGAAATCTGAGTACAAATGTTAGCTTACAAAGCTTTCTGCAATGTACAAGAAAGAAAGAAGCAAATCTGAATTGCATAAACTGAGTCTCTTCCCCCAATATATAGCCCAAAAGACTTTCTAAAAGTTCAGCTAGCTATCCACCCAAAAAGAAACTAAAGTCCCAATTCTAAGCAAAGGGAAAAACCAAAAAATAGGGCCTAGAACTAATCCAAAATGAGTAACAATAGGTGGAAACTTTCCTTATCAAATGGGCCCACCCAAAAAGACTCAAAAATTAGGCTCTAACTGACTGGAAACTGAAATAGAAACTTCAGTTTGCCCACTTTTTTCCTATTTTGCTCAAAAGAACTCAAACTCAAATAGGAAAGATTCTATCAATATTGCTTTGATTTAACTACATTTTAATAACAATTATTAAAGCAATTTATAAAAATATTACTTTTAATAACGTTTTACAATACTTGCAATTTTTAGTTCTAATTTTTTCACAAAAGGAGGGAAAGAGACTTAATTCAATTTTCTAATTTTTTTACAATAACACAAGGCAAAACAAATGGTTTTGATTTAAATTTGCCAAGTATATAGTATTAGACATTTGATTTAGGGTAAGTGAAAGAAGATGGGGGGCCAAAAAGGGGTCTTAAGTGGCCACTTTTTTTTTTTTTCTGAAATTAGGAAATACTGGCCTTGGATGAGAAGTTGAGCATAGTTACACTCAAAATTTGGAGATACAACCAAAACAATGTTCGTAGTGCTCCGAGTCTACTTTCTAAACTACTATTTTTTTTTAAATGGCATAGATTAAGGGGTTCAAAGGAGGGAGCCATAGAAATTGGTGTTGTTTCTATCAAAAAAACATAACATAGCATATTTTGTGGCTCCCTCAAAAGGTCAACTTTTTTTTTGGTATTTTTAAAATCACTTTAGTGAGAAATTAGCTAATAGCATGTAGTTTATGCCCGATTTTTCTAATAATTTTTTGATGAATATTTGATTTTTAACTAATTTTCAAAGTGGACACATCCTAAAAAATAGAATTTTGGCCATGCTACCCCTATAAATTTTGAAAACTAATTGAAAATCATTTTTTTTTAATTTTTTTAATATTTGTAGAATGGAGTCTAGTTTCTAAGTATGTAATTTTTTCAAAATTTCAATGAATAGTTAATTTACAATGAAAAAAAAGACCAAACAGTGGTTTTTGCCCAAAAACGGACACACAACCAAAAGAAATTAAAGATGAAAGGCTTAACATTGTTAAAATGTGAAAAAAATTACATCATCAAATAGCTAAGAGAAAGCCTAACATTACCCAGGTGTTTGATTTATTCGACCTTAAAACACATGCAAATCTGGGGGTTAGCACGAACAAAATTATGTGAAATCTTGAAGAATATGGAAAAACACATCTGTGACTGTTCAAAAGGCACTCCAAGCCTTTGGGTTGGAAATCCAAAGCAAATCCCAAGCCCAAGGCTTGGGATTCCCAAAGAAAAACATAACGCAAGTGCATTATAATGCGCTCGCGTTATGTTCCCCTTAAATTTTTTTATGTTCAAGGCTATGCCTATATGCCTATATGTATGTAAGTATCTATGTATGCCTATATGTATGTATGTATAGTGTCGAGGGCAGAGGAGGGTAGAGATGGGAGTGAGCCAGATAGGGGAGGAGAGGGGTGGATAAGGATTGAGTGATTAAGGTTTAAGGTTTAGGGTTGAGGCTTTAGGGATAGCATTTATGGTTAAGGGTCGAGGGATTAGGTTTAAGGTAGACTGTTGAGGGTAGAGGGATTAGGGATAGGGTTTAGGGTTGAGGGATTAGGGTTTAAGGTACAGTTTAGTAGTTCTTGTGGATAGAGCCAGTAAATAATGGGAGATTATTTGCCTGTTTCATAACAATATACCTCCCCTAAGTGCGGGGTGGACAACAAGAAACATAGATGTACCCCAATGCAAATCTTTTCTCATAATGATCATCCTTCTGATTTCAACTGTTAATTACTCACTATGGATGTACCATACGCAAAGCTTTTCTCATAGGGTTTAAGGTATAGTGTCAAGGGTTGAGGGTTTATTGATAGTGTTTAGGGTTGAGGATTGAGGGATTAGATTTTAGGGTTGATGGATTAGGGTTTAAGGTATAGTGTTGAGGGTTGAGGGTTTAGGGAAAGGGTTTAGGGTTGACGGATTAGCGTTTAATGTCGAGGTTAAGGTTAGAGTGTCAAGGGTAGAGGGATTAGGGATAGGGTTTAGGGTTGAAGGTTTAAGGATTGAGGGTTGAGGCTTTAGGGATGAGGGTTTAAGGCTTAAGATATAGTGTCAAGTGTTGAGGGTGTAGGGATAGGGTTTAAGTTTTAAGGGTTAAGGGTTGAGGGTTAGGGATTAGGGTTTAAGGTATAGTGTTGAGGGTTGATGGTTTAGGGATAGGGTTTACATTTGAGGGATTAGGGTTTAGGGTTGATGAATTAGGGTTTAATGTTGAGAGTTGAGGGTTGAGGGTTGAGGGTTGAGGGTTGAGGGTTGAGGTTGAGGGATAGGGTTAATGGTCAAGGGATTAGGGTTAAATAAGAGTGTCGAGGGTAGAGGGATTAGGGACAGGGTTTAGGGTTGAAGGTTTAATAATTTAGGGTTGAGGCTTTAGGGATGAGGGTTAAGGGATTAGGGTTTAAGATATAGTGTCGAGTGTCAAGCGTGTAGGGATAGGTTTTAGGGTTCAAGTTTTAAGGGTTATGTTGGCAAGAGACACTATATGGATTCATGATTGTTGTCCTTGATGGCAACAAAGTTCATCCCATGCATCTGCAGGACATGGTGTGTCTCTACCAGAAGTCAGAGTAAAGAATGTTGTGGTCTGGTAAACAAGAACAGAGCATGTGGCGAGGTCCAACAGACAGGTCCGGATCTCTCGGAGGAAGTATCTTGGTGAAGTGTAGATTTGGAAAAGTCAAGAAGACTACCTTGAGTGATAGATTCCAAGGATTTAGCCTCCGGTGATAGATGAGGAAAAAGATATGAATACTTGAGTATCGGGTTCTTAATTGGTAGTGTAAATAGAGAAAGAACTGACTAGCAGAACATTAGACATTATTCCGGATGTGTTATTGATGATTGAAAAGGTTCTTAAGGCATAAGTTATGTTTGGCTGACGTGATTGATGACTTCTACAAGTATATGCTTGATCCACATTACTTGATGTGCAAAGATTCAGCCGACAGATCAGAGTTTGTGAAAAGATTGACTATTCCGGAAAGAATGTTGTGGTCTGGTAAACAAGAACAGAGCATGTGGCGAGGTCCAACAGACAGGTCCGGATCTCTCGGAGGAAGTATCTTGGTGAAGTGTAGATTTGGAAAAGTCAAGAGGACTACCTTGAGTGATAGATTCCAAGGATTTAGCCTCCGGTGATAGATGAGGAAAAAGATATGAATACTTGAGTATCGGGTTCCTAATTGGTAGTGTAAATAGAGAAAGAACTGACTGGCAGAACATTAGACATTATTCCGGATGTGTTATTGATGATTGAAAAGGTTCTTAAGGCATAAGTTATGTTTGGTTGACGTGATTGATGACTTCTACAAGTATATGCTTGATCCACATTACTTGATGTGCAAAGATTCAGCCGACAGATCAGAGTTTGTGAAAAGATTGACTATTCCGGATGCCGACTAGAAAGGTGATGAAATCACCTGTTCAGATATATATACACGATGGATTTAGTTGTTAGGGGTGTTGAGGTTGTTGGTGTTGTGTGAATAAAAGTAGAAGAGCAAAACAGAAGCAACATAAGAGAAGAGGAAAGATGAAGTGTAGCAGATCAGTGTACTGAGCCTAACCGAAACTGAACTCTAGCATATGTAGATGCTTCCGATCAGTTCAAGTATTGTATAGCACTCTTTTGTAGACAATGTGTTTCTTGTAGGCAGTGTACCTTCTTGTGAGCAATGTGCTCGGGCAGTGAGCCCAAATTGGCAAGTGCCATTTTGTATTTCCATTCTTCTAATAGAGAATACAATCTTGGGTTAATCACCCCGTGGTTTTCTCCCTTAACAGGGTTTCCACGTCAAAAAATATTGTGTCATGTGTATTTCCATTTCATGATTATGTTTGCTCATTTGGATTAATGTTACATTGATTATTAATAAAGTTCAGAAAGCAGAAATAATTAGGAATACTAATTCACCCCCCTCTCAGTTATCAACAATTGGTATCAGAGGTAATTTCCTCCTAATAGAGTCTAACAGCTTGAGGAAGATCTGGGAATCCAAATGGATGCATATGGTTTAAGGGAGCAACTCAAGACTGCCCTTGATGATCTTGAACAGTCAAACTCTTAAGTCAATGAATTAAAGGAAAGACTCAAACAGGCTGATGATTTCATGAGAGAACTAAAAGATAAATTAAGTCTCTCTATGAAAAAGAGAAAGGAGCTGCTTTAGCAATTGGCAAGTCAAGGTGAAGCAAATGATGCAAATGAAGAGCTGAAGGAGAAAACCAAGTTATGTGAAAAGTTATCAAAAGAAATCATTATGGTAAGACATGAAATGGAATCAGGAGTTATGAAGTTTACCCAAGAAGTTGAAGAGAAAAGAAAAACTGAAGATAATCTAAGACAATCTCTCAAGGAGAAATCAGAAGATTGCCACCAGATGGATAGAATTATCAGACATCTTGAATCTGATCTTGAAGATGCTAAAGATAATGAAGAAAAACTTGAGGATCAAATTATCTCTCTCAAAAGGGATCTTCAAACAGCAAATGAATATAAAGAGAAATTTAAGATAAGTTCTATTCAACTTGAAGTTCTTCTTGGAAGTCAAAAGAAGGTAGATGACAAGTGTGGTTTGAGATATGAGAAAGGAGAAAGCTTCGGATCCGGTCAGAAGAATTTTGGATCAGAAAATCCAAGGAACATGCCTAGAAGAGCTTCGGTAAGACAACCTAATGCTCAAAGATATCCATCCTTCAATGGATACTACCACAACTGCAATAACTTTGGTCATAAAGCTAATCAGTGCAGAAAGAGAATGAATCAGACTAATTCATCCTTCTCCGGACAGTGTTTTAACTGCAAAAGGTATGGTCACAAATTTCATGAATGCAGAAATATGCAAATTAACAAATCATTCAATGGTAGGTTCTTTGCATGCAATAGAATAGGTCACATAGCTAATCAATGTAGATAAAGAGGACATTAGTCAAATATGCAAAGAAATGTTGTTTGCCAAATCTGCAATAGATCCGGTCATAGTGCAAAATTCTGTAGAAGCAAGAATCAGGACAAAAAAGGTCCGGTATATCATAATCAGAATCAAGATAAGGGTAAACAAAAAGTGAATGCGGATGAAGTTAAAAGTGAGACGAACAAGATTTGGGTGAAGAAAAGTACAGAGAATGTAGAGGATGGATCCACACTAGACTCTAGTGTTGATATTCCTTCCAGAAATTAAAAGGTGAGCTCTGGCTCAGGGGGAGACACAAAGAAAACTTTGTTCCCCCAGCCAGTAAATTGGTGCCGGAACTGGCACAAGGAGAGCTGCAGATTAAAAGGGGTCATACAAGAAACATCTAAAAGGGGTATGGTAAAGATTTGAGAGATCCACAAGAAGTTTTGAAGAGTCTAATCCTACCAGAATTGATCCGGTAAAAGAGTCTTCTGGTAAAAATAGATTCCTTACAAGTTTGGTCTGGTATGATTCAAACTATGGTGTCTTGATCTGCAAATAGATCAAATGATTAATGAAAGGAAGATAGATTATCACTACTCTCCTAGAATAATTTCAAAATCTGTCTCAGTGATCCAGAAAGGTTGTCTTTGAATAAGACAAACAAGGCAAACCAGAATGAATTAGGTTGCGCATTTATTACCAAATGAAAATTAGGGCTTCTCAAAAATAAAAGAGTTCATTCGCTCATCATTTGTACACTCATATGCGAAGAAGAGAGAAAAGGAGCTCTGCAACTACTTCTCCCAAAGATCAAGATGATTCTTCATACAGCTCAATCTGGATTTCATCATGTGTGCCCTAAATAGTGTAAAAGGTATTCTTCATTCTTGATATCCTTGAGTAAAATTCCTTGATGATGGCTACTCCGAATATAGTAAAGATTTCTAATAGAGCTCACCCCATTTTTAAGAAGCATCCATACAAATCCTTGGAGGTAGATCTCCTAGGAGCCTTCTCTAGTGTTCTGCATGGTGTTTTGCACACTGAAGATATTAGGGTTTACATACACGTAAATGTTGAAGAGTTTGGGGAATTCAAACTAAGAGATATCTATCACAAACAACTGTTAGATGATTCATTTGAGCTCAAACCCCAATACAAGGGCCTTCGGAATAAGCACTTTGCACAATACATACATTTCCCCTATTTTACTGAGGATGAATGGGTTAGGTACATTTTAAGCAGAATACATGACAATTTCATGTGGTTAAATGGACCATTCAAAATCACAAAAGATGCCATCAGGGCAGTTACTGAACTACACTCATCCAGTGGGATTCCTGTTCTTAAATCCGTGAAGAATCAAACTGTGAGTGAAGCTACTAGATCCAAGTTTGACAAAAGAGCAAGGATAGTAGATGACATCTCTGATCCAAATGTCAAGTTTGCCTCCATGATCATTGGATATAAAATATATCATTCTAGCAGGGAAAATTTAGTACTTGGAATTGCCATCTACACCACTTATGAAATGCTAAGAAAGGATGCAGACTACGATATTTGTCAGCTTCTCTTGAACTGACTCTTGGAGAATCTATAGACAATAAAAAAAGATAAAAAGAATTCATTTAAGTATGGTGGATTAATATTGTGCTTATTCTTCTACTTTATGAATGAGCTTCCCGGATCTAGTGGCTGGATGTGGGAGAATGATAGACCAGTAACTATCCAAATCAGAGATTATTTGCATGGACTTGGTGATGACAAAGCATAAAATACAGTTCTGTGGGGATATTTCAAGAATTTTTAGAACATGATGCAAGCAAGAGAAAGGATTCCCCAGTCTCTTGTTGAGAAATACAAAGACACAGTTTGTTTTATGGTAGAGACTGATCAGTGCCTAATGGAGGCAGTAGAACCAAGAACTATATGGATCATGCCCATGGGGTATGAAGTTGATGAACAAATTGTGGAGCTGCATGTTCAACACATGCTAAGTCAGCCAAAGGATCCAAAGGTAGAAAGGTTTGGAACCTTTGAAGAGCTGAGTATAAAAGTTCATGTGGAACTTAGACAACTGGAAATAAAGAGGAAAGTAAGAAAAGAAGTTGAAGAAATTGCCAAAGGCTTAGGCATCTCAAAGGAGGCTCTTGATGCCAACAGAGAAAAGGTGGAAAGGGCAGAGAAAGAGGAGAAAGAGGTAGAAAAGAAAAGTGAGGAAAGTGTTCCGGTCAAATCTTCCACCCAGACCAGATCATCAAAGAGATCAGCACCTGTCCCTGCTAAAAGCTCAAAACTAGAAGTCCAGGCATCCGGAAAAGGAGAAAAGAGAACAAAGAAAAAGGCAACAAGGTCCTATGTTAGCCTAAAGGATGATGAGGAAATTGAATCAGATGAGGAGATAAGGAAACTGAAGAAGAAGAAGAAATCATCCGGTGAACACTCTAACAGTCAAGGAGAAGAAGAGAAGGAAGAGGAATTTGTTGAAAAACCCACTCTATCCTTAGATGTTGTAGTGAAAGCAGTCATTGTGGATGGGAACCTACAACCCTTAATAGAATTCTATGATGAATATAATGAAGCAGATAAAAAGATTCTGGAGGAAGCCACAGTTCAGTTTTTGAACACTTACAACAAAGCTTTTATTGAAATTATCTCTCTAATTCCCAAAAGCTTAGAGAAAAGGCTTGAAATGAGGAAGAATAATGCTCGAGAAAAAGATGTCAAGATCTAGGAACAGACAGCAATTCAGCTATATCCTTCAATCAATCCCAAGACAATGAATATGGTATTCAAAGATTGCAAGGATGAGTTCCGGAGCAAAGCCAGAATGAATCAGCTAATGCTTGGTGAAACTAACAAAGTGGCAAGAGAGACTAAAGAGATCCTCTGAAATGCCTTTAAGAAATTCAACATTCCAATTATAGAGGACTTGGGTATTGACCCCTCGACCACAAGTGTTGTAGAAGAGTCTACTGAGAAAATGACAAAAGAGGTAATGGACACCGGTGCAGATACAGTTAAGGACTTGGAATCCTCTGCTCCAGAAGAGGTGGCCCATGAATAGACTAACATCACTCCTCTGGTTTCCCTTGATGACTCCAGATGCAAAGGAGAAAGAAGCAGAGGTGAAGGGAAAAGAAGATATCAGCACAAAGGTTGTGGAAGGGGAGAAAGCTCCAAAAGACAGTTCTATGATTGCAGAAGAAAAGAAAAATCTATCTCCGGCAAGAGACACTGCAGAATTAGTCAAGGAATTTTTGACAAAAGAAACCATGGAGATTGATGAACCGGATCTATTAAAAGGGCCACTAGATTTTGACTCTCTATCACCGGTGCAAACAATGAAGATAGCTTCATTTGCAAATGCGAAGGCCAAAGAGAAACTACTGAAATCTCACATGGAAGACTGTGAGCTTATAGAGGTAGCATCCGGCATTTTGGAAAAGATCATGCCATCTTTTCAGAAGGATCCCATAGCCTCCTCTTCCGGTAATCTCAAATCTCTAGTCAGCAGTGTTAGTACACATTTTGATTCTCTAGAGAAGTCAGCTAAAGAAAAGGTCCGGAAGGAGTTTTTGGATAAAAGATTCTTCGAAGTACAAAGTCTGATAACAAATGATAGCAGAGTTATGGATGTTGGGATAAAGAGCTTGGAAAATGCTCTTAAAGATGGCAGAAATATGTACAAATTTTTCTTATCTTGGCCCACAGTGACCAAAGATATTGAGAAGAAAGTAAAAGAGCAAGAGGACAAACTACTAAGTTTATCTCAAAGTTTTGATCCTCTCTCATCCTCCATAGTAAATCAAGAGTGTCAGACTACTGCAATCACAAATGCAATAAAGAATTTTGAGAAGGAAAGGAAGAATATAATTAGCCGGATGGGTGAACTTAGAAGGATCATTATCCCTAAGTTAGAGGCCATGCATGAGGCCATAAGTGATGCTCAGACTACAGCCCAGACCAATGATCTGATAGATCTTAAGAAGGTAGAAGTTTTTGCATTCCTGTTGAGTGGTCACATCTCAATTTTGGATAGGATGAAGCAGAGTTGGGTGACATAAGTTGTACAGTTGAAGAATACTTTTGCAGACATACTTAAGTATATGTAAGTACAACTTGTATATATACTTATGCAGATATGTATAGACTATTTTTGGAAAATTTGGTGTACGGACCCTACCCTTTGCCATTGATGTCAAAGTGGGAGTGAGGAGCAATAAAAAATGAGGAATCCAACTAAGGGGGAGCTCTGAAAAATGTATATAAAAATAGAGCATCAGCCAAGGGGGAGCATAGTGTAAACACTTAGCCATTTTTCACTAAGTGTTGCCATCAATGCCAAAGGGGGAGATTGTTGGCAAGAGACACTATATGGCTTCATGATTGTTGTCATTGATGGCAACAAATTTCATCCCACACATTCACAGGACATGGTGTGTCTCTACCGGAAGTCAGAGTAAGGAATGTTGTGGTCCGGTAAACAAGAACAGAGCATGTGGCGAGGTCCGATAGACAGGTCCGGATCTCTCAGAGGAAGTATCTTGGTGAAGTGCGGATTTGGGAAAGTCAAGAGGACTACCTTGAGTGATAGATTCCAAGGATTTAGCCTCCGGTGATAGATGAGGAAAAAGATATGAATACTTGAGTATCGGGTTCCTAATTGGCAGTGTGAACAGAGGAAGAACTGACTGGCAGAACATCAGACATTATTCCAGATGTGTTACTGATGATTGAAAAGGTTCTTAAGGCATAAGTTATGTTTGGTCGACGTGATTGATGACTTTTACAAGTATATGCTTGATCCGCATTACTTGATGTGCAAAGATTCAGCTGATAGATTAGAGTTTGTGAAAAGATTGACTATTCCGAATGCCGACTAGAAAGGTGATGAAAACACTTGTGCGGATATATATACACAATGGATTTAGTTGTGAGGGGTGTTGAGGTTGTTGGTGTTGTGCGAATAAAAGAAGAAGAATAGAACAGAAGCAGTAAGGAAGGTCCGGTATGTGAAACAAAAGCAGCATAATAGAAGAGGAAAGATGAAGTGCAGTAGATCAGTGTACTAGGCCTAACTGGAACTAAACTCTAGCATATGTAGATGCTTCCAATCAGTTCAAGTATTGTATAACACTCATTTGTAGATAGTGTGTCTCTTGTAGGCAGTGTGCCTTCTTATGAGCAGTGTGCTCGAGCAGTGAGCCCTAATTGGCAAGTGCCATTTTGTATTTCCATTCTTCTAACAGAGAATACAATCTTGGGTTAATCACCCTGTGGTTTTCTCCCTTAACAGGGTTTCCACATCAAAAAATATTGTGTCATGTGTATTTCCATTTCATGATTATGTTTGCTCATTTGGATTAATGTTACATTGATTATTAATAAAGTTCAGAAAGTAGAAATAATTAGGATAACTAATTCACCCCCCCTCTCAGTTATCAATAGGTTAAGGGTCGAGGGATCAGAGTTAAGGGTTGAGGGATTAGGGTTTGATGTTGAGGGTTGAGTACATTGAGGTTCGAGGGTTAAGGGTTTCGGGATAGGGTTGAGGGTCGAGGGATTAGGGTTAAAGTAGAGTGTCGAGGGTATAAGGATTAGGGATAGGGTTGGAGGGTTTAGGGATAAGGGATTAGGGTTTAAGGTATAGTATCGAGCCCGTTGAGGGTCTAGGAATAGTGATGCAGAGCATCATGGTCAGCAATTTCATGGTTCAAAACTTCAATGGAACCTTTCAATGTTTTCTTCTTAACAGAGGTTAAACTTCTATTAAGGCAGGGTTCCAACTCAAAACAACACATATTCTCTACACCAAGGTGAGGGACTTCAAGACACCTCTCACCAAGACTCCTAATTCAAACCAAGACCCCATCTAAACTTCTATTCAACCACTATGCAGGACAGCAATCTTCAACACTGTTATTTAAAGATAGTCACACACTTCTATCTGTAAGGAGACAGTCAGGGTACCCTCCTTGGGGTGATCTCCAATGACAAAACTCCAATGCCAAATAACCAACCAATAAAACAATATAACTAACATTTAATTTCCTTCAATGACAAAGCAAACAAACTCACCAAACTTACCTTTTCCTTCTTGGTTAAGACAGTTGTCCTTCTCTTTGAACTCCTAACACTGTTTCTGCAGGGTTTCTCACATGCGCACACTCACCATTCCCAATCTCCTACCCATGCAACCTTCACAAGGCTATGGAAAACCTATTTCACATCCCCTTCCATTGATTAGAAACAAGGAAAGATCAGTAAACAAAAGGAATACCCATCGGATACTCAGAGATAACGTAAATCAGGGTTTTGGACAGTCAATGAAAAACCAACGGTTCCTCCCTTCTAACTTGGTGTTAAACCTCCAAACAACTTGTAAAGGCTATATGAATTCCCCTACTAACCAACCAACACAAACTTCATCCACCACTAGGCCGTACAGGTACGGTTTATTGTAGAAAATAGTGAGTTTTTGAAAGCAACAACAGAGTTTGGGACAGCCTCCAGAAGAACAGTGATTCCTCCCTTCTAACTCAATGTCAAGACCTCAAATAACCTGCACAAGATAGATAACACTCCCCACTAACTGACCATCATCAGCAACCTCCATCTCCAGGCCGTACATGTATGGAATAGTGCATAAAACAGTAAATTTTCTTGACTATAAACAACAGATTTAATATAGTTTAAAGTTTAACAGTGATTTCTCCTCCAAGGTCATTGTCAAGACCCCAAATAAGATCCATTACAAAGATACTTCAATACTCTATTCATCCATTTCAAAAAATATGCTATGCCTATTCCATACAAAATCAAGTATGGGTTGTAAAAAGCAGAAAAAAACTCAGAAAAATAGAAAAAATAGTTGTTCTTTTCTATTTCTTCCCTCTCCACCGAATAGTCTGCATACAATGAATCATATTTGGCTTCAAATAGCCTTCTACAATGCTTGGAGTCATTGGGAGTCCAAGATAACTGCCCATTCATCAGGCTTTTCTTGCTTTTTAACAACAAACTAAAGATAGAAACTGTCTTCTTTGAGACTGTTTTAAGAAACTGCCCTTTCACTAATTGTTTTGGTTTAATCTTGCTTTTTGTAACATTTGGATTAATCTATGCCAAGGTGTTTAACCTCTTTCCAACCTTGACATGCCTCTATAGGCTTTACAAACATGAAGATTAACATGACTTTCCTATATGCCTCATGAAGGCTTTACATAAAAACTAATCATGACTATCCTAACTAGGACTTGCAACACAACAAAAGATTATTTTCGACATTTGGACATAGTCCAACTACAATATGGCTTTCAAGCCTCATTACAACCACTTAATGGTCTTAAGGACCTCATTAACAAATCAAACATCTTGAAGATCAAATAAACCCAAATGTGAAGGTGCTCCTGCACCATACAACCAACCAACAAAGATTTCTAAGTCCCTTGGAAATGTATCTGCAACAAAAGTCTTTCCTGCATCTCTATCTGCCTCTTCATCTTCTCAGCTTTAGTCTTCCAATCTTCAGATTAATAGGGAAGGTGACCAACCAACCAACAGAATAAACTACCATATTCACAGAGCATCCTCAGGCTCCTTCAACTCCCATCAGCGGAGTATTCTTCAGGCTGCAACATCAAGTGCTTCTTCAGGTATCCACCTCTCTCACTGCTTCACAACACCAACTCACCAAACCATCTCACCCAACAGTAGATCCTAGTGATGCACCTACCACTCTTTCCTCTGTGCTTTCTCTCTACATCCTTCTCCAGCCAAATCTCTATTGGAGAATGGTCATGATAGACCTTCTCTTGTCTGCCCATACACAACCTCAGAAAACATCCTCCTACAACTAGATGGATAAGCACCTGCAACCAAACAACTTAGCAACAAAAACAATAACGGTCACCAACACAATCTTCAGCTTTACATGCCTTCTCAGTGACAAGAATAAATACAACATCTCCTCCCAGAGCTTTTGCTAGCTCTGATACCAAAAATGATGTAGAGAATCATGGTCAGCAATTTCATGGTTTAATACTTCAATGGAACCTTTCACTGTTTTCTTCTTGACAGAGGTTAAACTTCTCTTAAGGCAAGGTTCCAACTCAAAAAACCACATATTCTCCACACCAAGGTGAGGGACTTCATGACACCTCTCACCAAGACTCCTAATTCCAACCAAGACCCCATCTAAACTTCTATTGAACCACTATGCAGGACAACAATCTTCAACACTATTATTTAAAGACAGTCACACACTTCTATCTCTAAGGAGACAGTCAGGGTACCCTCCTTGGGGTGATCTCCAATGACACAACTCCAATGCCAAATAACCAACCAACAAAACAATATACCTAACACTTAATTTCCTTCAATGACAAAGCAAACAAACTCACCAAACTTACCTTTTCCTTCTTGGTTAAGACAGTTGTCCTTCTCTTTGAACTCCTAACACTGTTTCTGCAGGGTTTCTCACATGCCCACACTCACCATTCCTAATCTCCTTCCCCTGCAACCTTCACAAGGCTATGGAAAACCTATTTCACATCCCCTTCCATTGGTTAGAAACAAGGAAAGATCAGTAAACAAAAGGAATACCCATCGGATACTCAGAGATACCGTAAATCAGGGTTTTGGACAGTCAATGGAAAACCAACGGTTCCTCCCTCCTAACTTGGTGTCAAACCTCCAAACAACTTGTAAAGGCTAGATGACTTCCCCTACTAACCAACCAACACAAGCTTCATCCACCACCAGGCCATACAGGTATGGTTTATTGTAGAAAACAGTGAGTTTTTGAAAGGAACAATAGAGTTTGGGACAGCCTCCAGAAGAACAGTGATTCATCCCTTCTAACTCAATGTCAGGACCTTAAATAACCTGCACAAGATAGATAACACTCCCCACTAACCAACCATAATGAGCAACCTCCATCTCCAGGCCGTACATGTACGGAATAGTGCATAAAACAGTAAATTTTCTTGACTGTAAACAACAGATTTAATATAGTTTAAAGTTTAATAGTGATTTCTCCTCCAAGGTCATTGTCAAGACCCCAAATAAGATCCATTACAAAGATACTTCAATACTCTATTCATCCATTTCAAAAAATATGCTATGCCTATTCCATACAAAATCAAGTATGGGTTGTAAAAAGCAGAAAAAAACTCAGAAAAATAGAAAAAATAGTTGTTCTTTTCTATTTCTTCCCTCTCCACTGAATAGTCCACATACAATGAATCATATTTGGCTTCAAATAGCCTTCTACAATGCTTGGAGTCGTTGGAAGTCCAAGATAACTGCCCATTCATCAAGCTTTTCTTTCTTTTTAACAGCAAACTAAAGATAGAAACTGTCTTCTTTGAGACTGTTTTAAGAAACTACCCTTTCACCGATTGTTTTGGTTTAATCTTGCTTTTTGTAACATTTGGATTAATCTATGCCAAGGTGTTTAACCTCTTTCCAACCTTGACATGCCTCTATAGGCTTTACAGACATGAAGATTAACATGACTTTCCTATATGCCTCATGAAGGCTTTACATAAAAACTAATCATGACTGTCCTAACTAGGACTTGCAACACAACAAAAGATTATTTTGGACATTTGGACATAGTCCAACTACAATATGGCTTTCAAGCCTCATTACAACCACTTAATGGTCTCAAGGACCTCATTAACAAATCAAACATCTTGAAGATCAAATAAACCCTGATGTGAAGGTGCTCCTACACCATACAACCACCCAACAAAGATTTCTTAGTCCCTTGGAAATGTATCTGCAACAAAAGTCTTTCCTACATCTCTATCTGCCTCTTCATCTTCTCAGCTTCAGTCTTCCAATCTTTAGATTAATAGGGAAGGTGACCAACCAACCAATAGAATAAACTACCATATTCATAGAGCATCCTCAGGCTTCTTCAACTCCCATCAGTGGAGTATTCTTCACGCTGCAACATCAAGTGCTTCTTCAGGTATCCACCTCTCTCACTGCTTCACAACACCAACTCACCAAACCATCTCACCCAACAGTAGATCCTGGTGATGCACCTACCACTCTCTCCTCAGTGCTTTCTCTCTACATCCTTCTCCAGCCAAATCTCTATTGGAGAATGGTCATGACAGACCTTCTCTTATCTGCCCATACACAACCTTAGAAAACATCCTCCTGCAACTAGATGGATAAGCACCTGCAACCAAACAACTCAACAACAAAAATAATAACAGTCACCAACATAATCTTCAGCTTTACCTGCCTTCTCAGTGACAGGAATAAATACAACATCTCCTCCCAGAGATTTTGCTAGCTCTGATACCAAAAATGATGCAGAGCATCATGGTCAGCAATTTCATGGTTCAAAACTTCAATGGAACCTTTCACTGTTTTCTTCTTGACAGAGGTTAAAATTCTCTTAAGGTGGGGTTCCAACTCAAAAAAACACATATTCTCCACACCAAGGTGAGGGACTTCATGACACCTCTCACCAAGACTCCTAATTCCAACCAAGACCCCATCTAAACTTCTATTGAACCACTATGCAAGACAACAATCTTCAACACTGTTATTTAAAGATAGTCACACACTTCTATCTCTAAGGAGACAATCAGGGTACCCTCCTTGGGGTGATCTCCAATGACACAACTCCAATGCCAAATAACCAACCAAAAAAACAATATACCTAACACTTAATTGCCTTCAATGACAAAGCAAACAAACTCACCAAACTTACCTTTTCCTTCTTGGTTAAGACAACTGTCCTTCTCTCTGAACTCCTAACACTGTTTATGTAGGGTTTCTCACAGGCCCACACTCACCATTCCCAATCCCCTACCCCTGCAACCTTCACAAGGCTATGGACAACCTATTTCACATCCCCTTCCATTGATTAGAAACAATGAAATATTAGTAAATAGAAGGAATACCCATCGGATACTCAGAGATACCCTAAATCAGGGTTTTGGACAGTCAGTGGAAAACCAACGGTTCCTCCCTCCTAACTTGGTGTCAAACCTTCAAACAACTTGTAAAGGCTAGATGACTTTCCCTACTAACCAACTAACACAAGATTCATCCACCACCAGGCCGTACAGGTACGGTTTATTGCAGAAAATAGTGAGTTTTTGAAAGGAACAATAGAGTTTGGGACAGCCTCCAGAAGAATAGCAATTTCTCCCTTCTAACTCAATGTCAGGACCTCAAATAACCTGCACAAAATAGATAATACTCCCCACTAACTGACCATCATCAGCAACCTCCATCTCTAGGTCGTACAGGTACAGAATAGTGCATAAAACAACAAATTTTCTTGACTGTAAACAACAAATTTAATACAATTTAAAGTTTAACAATGATTTCTCCTCCAAGGTCATTGTCAAGACCCCAAATAAGATCCATTACAAAGATACTTTAATACTCTATTCATCCATTTCAAAAAATATGTTATGACTATTTTGTACAAAATCAAGTACAGGCTATAAAAAGTAGAAAAAAACCCAGAAAAACAAAAAAAATAGTTGTTCTTTTCTATTTCTTCCCTCTCCACTGAATAGTCTACATACAATGAATCATATTTGGCTTCAAATAGCCTTCTACAATGCTTGGAGTCATTGGGGGTCCAAGATAACTTCCCATTCATCGGGCTTTTCTTGCTTTTCAACAGCAAACTAAAGATAGAAACTGTCTTCTTTGAGACTGTTTTAAGAAACTGCCCTTTCACTGATTGTTTTGGTTTAATCTTGCTTTTTGTAACATTTGGATTAATCTATGCCAAGGTGTTTAACCTCTTTCCAACCTTGACATGCCTCCATAGGCTTTACAAACATGAAGATTAACATGACTTTCCTATATGCCTCATGAAGGCTTTACATAAAAACTAATCATGACTGTCCTAACTAGGACTTACAACACAGCAAAAGATTATTTTTGACATTTGGACATAGTCCAACTACAATATGTCTTTCAAGCCTCATTACAACCACTTAATAGTCTCAAGGACCTCATTAATAAATCAAACATCTTGAAGATCAAATAAACCCTAATGTGAAGGTGCTCCTGCACCAAATAAGGATAGCGTTTAGGGTTTAGGGATGAGAGATTAGAGTTGAGGGATGACAGATTAGGGTTGAGGGTTGAGAGATTAGGGTTTAGTGTTGAGGGTTGAGGGATTAGGGTTTAAGGTATAGTGTTGAGGGTTTAGGGTTGAGGGATTAGGATTTGACATTGAGGGTTGAGACTTTAGGGTTTAGGGTTTAGGGATAGGGTTGAGGGTTGAGGGATCAGAGCTAAGGGTTGAGGGATTAGGGTTTGACGTTGAGGGTTGAGGGTTAAGGTTCGAGGGTTGAGGGTTTAGGGATAGGGTTGAGGGTCGAGGGATTAGGGTTAAAGTAGAGTGTGGAGGGTTTAGAGATAAGGGATTAGGGTTTAAGGTATAGTATCGAGTCTGTTGAGAGTTTAGGAATAGGGATAGCATTTAGGGTTTAGGGATGAGGGATTAGAGTTGAGGGATGACAGGTTAGGGTTGAGGGTTGAGGGATTAGGGTTTAGGGTTGAGGGTTGAGGGATTAGGGTTTAAGGTATAGTGTTGAGGGTTTAGGGATAAGGTTTCGGGTTGAGGGATTAGGATTTGACATTGAGGGTTGAGGGTTGAGCCTTTAGGGTTTAGGGATAGGGTTGAGGGTCAAGGGATCATAGTTAAGGGTTGAGGGATTAGGGTTTGACGTTGAGGGTTGAGGGTTGAGGGTCAAGGTTCAAGGGTTTAGGGATAGGGTTGAGGGTTGAGGGATTAGGGTTAAAGTAGAGTGTGGAGGGAATAAGGATTAGGGATAGGGTTGGAGGGTTTAGGGATAAGGGATTAGGGTTTAAGATCTAGTATCAAGTTTGTTGAGGGTTTAGGAATAGGGATAGCATTTAGGGTTTAGGGATGAGAGATTAGAGTTGAGGGATAATGGATTAGGGTTGAGGGTTGAGGGATTAGGGTTTAGGGATAAGGTTTAGGGTTGAGGGTTGAGGGATTAGGGTTTAAGGTATAGTGTTGAGGGTGTAGGGATAGGGTTTAGGGTTGAGGGATTAGAGTGAAGGGTCAAGGGATTAGGATTTGACATTGAGGGTTGAGGGTTGAGGCTTTAGTGTTTAGGGTTTAGGGATAGGGTTGAGGGTCGATGGATCATAGTTAAGGGTTGAGGGATTAGGGTTTGATGTTGAAGGTTGAGGGTTGAGGTTCGAGGGTTAAGGGTTTAGGGATAGGGTTGAGGGTCGAGGGATTAGGGTTAAAGTAGAGTGTGGAGGGTATAAGGATTAGGGATAGGGTTGGAGGGTTTAGGGATAAGGGATTAGGGTTTAGATGTTGATGGGTTTAGACTTGAGATGAAATGTTGGACTCTTAATCTAGCCTGAAGAGAGTTTCTGTCATCAAATGTAGATTTATGGGTTCAATTATATTGATTGCCTCTCTAGTTTTG